>JBCFYV010000012.1:24456480-25056480 GCA_039000515.1 Timema cristinae | reverse complement strand
TACCCTAGTATTATTTCTGTATTCTTCACCTTATTATTGCTTCTGTATTCTTAAACCTAATATCCTTTCTGTATTCTTTGCGCTAGTATCCTTTCCGTATTCTTTACCCTAGTATCCTTTATGTATTATTTACCCTAGTATCCTTTCTGTATTCTTAACCCTAATATCCTTTCTGTATTCTTTACCTTAGTATCCTTTCTGTATTCTTTACCCTAGTATCCTTTCTGTATTATTTACCCTAGTATCCTCATCCGAGCCCAGCGGGAACATCTCATGAGAACTGACAGAGTCTCACGTCTGTAAGATCTGGAAGCAGGTGAGTCCACAGCGGGGATTGTTCCAAAAACAGGTTGTGGGGGGATTCTCCAGAGAGATTGTCTTGAAAGGAAAATGAGGCTAGTGATGGTGTGACTTCACATCTTTACGGGGTCAGAGTATCACTGGGACAATGTGTCGTGAAGGAGGAAGAGGGGCAACTAATGACCTAGACCACCCGTTCCTCTTCACCCCTGGCCAGATTACATGACAATCTCCACAACTGGCTAGAGTCCTATATTCATAGGAAAGGCCTTTTATAAAAGACAAACATAATTTTGTTATGATCAACATTGGTAGAATTTTACTATATATGTGATAGATAAAAAACAAGCTGTTATATTTGTTAATTACGGTTATATTCGTATCTAAATATAATGTTCTTTAAATTTATATATGATACCTGGACACGGGAATTGAACCCAGGACTGTTGTCTTAGTATGCCAATGCTTTACCCACTGAGCTATTCAGGAGTGATCCAGCGTTCAGGGTAATTCTTCACTCATATTTTAAAGCAGAATCTGTGATTAACGTGCGGAAACTGTCAGTTACATTTTCACACGTCCATCACAGACTCTGCCTTAAAATATTAGTGAAGAATGACCCTCTAATTGGAATTACTCCTAGATAGCTCAGTGGTTAAAACATTGACGTACTGAGACAGAGGTCCCGGGTTCGATTCCCGTGTCCAGGTGCCATTGTTTAATTTAAAGTACGTTATATTATTTGTGATATTTTATAAATATTGGTATATTAAAAGTTACATATGCATTTTAACTGACGTATAAGTGCATTAAAGTAGATCTAGTAGTTTTTCTAGTTGTCATATAAAGTTCTTCCTAAGAAGAATGGATTTTACTCATGTGAGGTATCCTAAGCTAAGGCCACAATTTTCATATCTAAATAAACATAAATTAGAAATATATAACCTATTGGTAAAGGTCATTAACGCCAGATTAACTTTAGTTTTTTGTTGGGTTTTTGTTTTGTTTCGCCTCGTCTAACCACCCATCCCGGTAATCCGCGTTTTAATCACGCATATGGGAAAGGGTTGTTGTTGGTAGAATTCAAGAGTAAATGTTCACACATTTGCGTGAAAGGAAAGTAGGAACTACTTGAAGGAAACCTCCTTCAGCACAACTGGTCGGGATTTGAACCTCATCCACCCCATTCTGACCTTAAGCCTCAAGTTTTGTCCACCACACCACCAGTGCAGGTCTTAGGCAATGTAAATAGCTTTGTATTTTGGTTGTATTTAGGTGAGATGGAAGGGGACGCAAGAAAAGGTCGATGTTTATAAAGAATTTATGGCAAAAATTATTTTTGGCTAAGATAGTTAAAATATTGCTCAGTAGAAACCGTGTTTAATTTTCTTCACATGGTTATATCAACAGTTGTTGAATATCCACCATGAGTATAACGGTATTAGATGACAACCTTTTTAAATGAAGAAAAAAATTTTGTCATTAAAGTCCAGGACACCCTTGAAAGATATTCAAAAATTTTGATATCATCATGTGAAGAAAATTAAACTTTAAGTTTATACTGGAGCAATATTTTGTTTATTTTGGCAAAAAAAATCAATAAAAACTGCAAAAACACTGGCTTTTTCTCGCATATCCTTCCATCCCACCTTAATCTTCTGACTCAATTTAAGGGTCCTCCAATACCGTTTGTTTGTGATACTATGTCGTTAGCAAATTTTTCAAAATTATAGTTTAAATATTTTGACTATACTATAATTGTAGTGGTTTTAAAGATCCAATGATTAGAATTTATATTCGAAATAAAATTTAAGATTATGATTTGAGAAATTTAGGATTCACCCCATCTGCGATATAGAAATTCATTTCTTGGATAAGTTTTCTTTGGGTGTGTTTCTGTTAACTGCGCGTGCGCCTGCACTTATAGTAGGCTCAAAAAGAGAACTTGAGTATCCTTCCGCACAATGTTATTTGGACAACTAAGCATGCGCCTGAACTTATACTAGGTAAAAAATAGAACTCGGGTTCAAGTTCCGGACGGGTACATGGAGATCGAGAGAGTTAGGAAATACTATCTCCTAAATCTCGCTCTCCACGCAAATCTAAGTACACTTCTTGTAAACTCTCCCTTCTTCATACCTGGCCCGTTGGTGTAGAAATGAGAGTATCCAAGGCGGGTAGTAACACGCGTTAAGAAATATACCTATTTTGCTTGTATGTGTTCATAAGCTAATCCAATGTTTTGAAGCTGTGTATTCTAGCAAATGAAATCAATTCGGCAACTGTAAAATAGATACTCCATGTCGTACTCCGCGTCTATCTAATAGTTCGTGCTAGCCGCATATTTACATTGATGGTGTAGGGTGGAGGAAGGACGAATTTAGAGGGAATGAGCTCGCATTTAGGAGGGAAGGAAAAATTATTAATTTTTGGGGGTGGGGGGGAGACCCCTCAATACACCCAGCCGGGATTCAAGTCCCAACCTTCCGGTTTTCAGGAAACTAGAGTCTTCCGACGCATTAGCCCTCGTGCCTCCATTAAAGAAGGTTGTTGATTATTGAAATATTATCCCTATATGGGACTGACTAGACCAGTGGTTTACAACTTAGTGGTCCAGGTTTGTTTCTGGTGGGGGTCACAATGTTTGTTGACGTTAGAGTTTTATATTCACTATTTTAAGTGTTAATAATGATTATAGGAAAGTGCAAAATTCAAAAAGACATTTGAGTGGTTAAAATGAAAGAAAATGTTAATTGACAATTTAAGTTATTTTTGGTTACTATTATTATTAGCACCGCGTCTTACTACCCATTCGGGTTATACGCACTTACGCTAATGTGTAATGGTAGGGTGATTGTGAGATGAAATGAAGGACCTACAGTTAAACGTGGAATCCGAACCACGGTGGAGACCTGGCATTCCTCACATTCACATGATGTCTTGTCAGAGGTGAAGGAAGGGTTTGGTAATCAGATAAATCTGTGCCGGGACCGAGGGTTGAACCCCGGCCGCCAGCATAGAAGTCTGACACCTTACCCCTAGACCACCAGGTCACCCTCAGCTCGATAATTGCGGACAGACTTAGTTTACCGCACAGTCTCGTGTTTAGGGGAGTGGCGCTGCTACCATAACTTACAAAATACCCGCCGGGCTCGTCGTTCATTCTCATACGTGGTCATGATTAAAGAGGCGATTTATAATCATTTAAACATACATTGGTGGGCACGCAATCTTAACGTCACGCTCGTCTAATTTAGTTGGTCGTTGGCGAGGAGATCCAGATTTAATTCCGCTGGGGTGTACTGGGGGGTGGGTTGATTTTTATTAAGCCGTTTTCTCTTCTCCATCCATGCAAATAAGGGCACATTTCCTCTAATTTCTACTTACCGCATTGTTGTAATTAAATGCAGATATACTGGATGGCTAATAAGCTGTAGTGAAGAAATTATTTAAAAAAGAATTATAATGGTTTTAAGCTGGTAGGTTATGATTGATTGTTTCAGATACAAAAAATGGAATATAAGCCCGTAAAAGTATGGAAAACAGTGGAATAAGATTGGGTTTTAAACCTGAGTTAAGCAAATACATTTTAGGGGTATATAATACATATACACACATATATATATATATATATATGTATATAATACATATATATTTCTAATTAAAAACCTATTAATTAATACATTATTTTGGATGTAATTTAGTTTAGATATAAATAACATAATATGTACACCTTTTGGAATAAAAAGTTGAATATAAAATATTTTTGGGGATACTCAAACAAAAGAGGTTGGATACCACTGGAATAGAGCATACACCTGTCTGTCCTAATATAAGTTTACGCATAATAAAATTGAGCGTCACGCAGTGAACAGGTTTTGAGGGTCAGCTTGCCTGTGACATTACTTGCCTTATCGGGTTGCCCGGCGGAGGAGATGGGAGAGGGGGGCAGTATTCCTAGTTCAATAAAATAAGTTACCACTTAAAGAGAGTTCACTGCAAGACTGCGTTCCCCGGTTTAAAAGGTTTTACCAAAGACAGGGGTGGCCCTACGGTTAGTATTTAGAACTGGGTGAACTGCCATTAGGTTACGCGTAAAGTCCAAACTTGGATAATGTCAATAATATTCTGACATTATCCACTTATTCTTGGATATGATCAAATTCTAGGAGTGAAATTAGGCTAGATTAATTTAGTGGGAAAGGAAGCATCAAAATGAGACATTTTGAATGGTTGTGCATTGCCTCGATTCAATTTCAGGTCACAAATCGAAATAAAATTCCAAAATACAATCCGTATTGAAACGTGCTTAGTTTTAAAACTAGTATTCAATGTTATCCAAGTCTTGCTGTCTAGTGTCGAAGTTATCCAGATAAGGTCAAAAATGACAATTTATAAATGTAATACTATCCGAAGCACTTGGATAATGATGACATATTCTGGCTAATATCGACACTATATCCAGATCTCGCAAATTACCCGTACTATATGAATACTAACACCTACAAGACTGAAAGAAATATAATCTATGATCAGATCATCATCGGAAGATCAATTTATTTTCATAAATATACCAAATGTTTATATAGTCAGGGTTTGTAACTTAAATTCTTTGTTGAAACATTTTTTGCACCCTATGCATTGATGCGTTTAATTATTTTAAAAAACAACATAAAAGTGTAATTTAAAAAAAGAAATTTTTCAGACGACATTCTGATGTGGATTTATGTGCAAATAAAAAAAAACTCTGTCACAGGGATATGAATCCTGAAATTCCAGCATTAAGTTATGGAAGATCTACAAACTGAGCTATTATATCCTTATCGTCAGTATGCAATCTAACCTGTCCTCTGTATCTGATGATATCTCAGAAACTTGCTCTATGTTAGTGTGTCATCCAACCATATAAACCTGTCTTCTGTACCTACTGATATATCAGAGATCTGCTCTATTTAGTGTGTCATCCAACCATATTACCCTGTCCTCTGTACCTACTGATATATCAGAGATCTGCTCTATTTTAGTGTGTCATCCAACCATATAAACCTGTCCTCTGTACCTACTGATACATCAGAGACCTAATCTATTTTAGTGTGTCATCCAACCATATTATCCTGTGTACCTACTGATATATCAGAGATCTGCTCTATGTTAGTGTGTCATCCAACTATATAAACCTGTCCTCTGTACCTACTTATATATCAGAGACCTGCTCTATGTTAGTGTGTCTTCCAACCATATTAACCTGTCCTCTCTACCTATTGATATATCAGAGACCTGATCTATGTTAGTGTGTCATCCAACTATATAAACCTGTCCTCTGTACCTACTGATATATCAGAGACCTGCTCTATGTTAGTGTGTCATCCAACTATATAAACCTGTCCTCTCTACCTACTGATATATCAGAGACCTGCTCTATGTTAGTGTGTCATCCAACCATTTAAACCTGTCCTCTGTACCTATTGATATATCAGAGACCTGCTCTATGTTAGTGTGTCATCCAAACATATAAACCTGTCCCTTTAACCTACTGATATATCAGAGACCTGCTCTATGTTAGTGTGTCATCCAACTATATAAACCTGTCCTCTCTACCTACTGATATATCAGAGACCTGCTCTATGTTAGTGTGTCATCCATCCATATAAACCTGTCCCTTTAACCTACTGATATATCAGAGACCTGCTCTATGTTAGTGTCATCCAACTATATAAACCTGTCCTCTCTACCTACTGATATATCAGAGACCTGCTTTATGTTGGTGTGTCATCCAACCATATAAACCTGTCCTCTCTACCTATTGATATATCAAAGACCTGCTCTATGTTAGTGTGTCATCCAACCATATAAACCTGTCCTCTCTAACTACTGATATATCAGAGACCTGCTCTATGTTAGTGTGTCATCCAACTATATAAACCTGTCCTCTGTACCTACTGATATAGCAGAGACCTGCTCTATTTTAGTGTGTCATCCAACCATATAAACCTGTCCTCTGTAGCTACTGATATATCAAAGACCTGCTCTATGTTAGTGTGTCATCCAACCATATTACCCTGTCCTCTGTATCTACTGATATATCAGAGACCTGCTCTATTTTAGTGTGTCATCCAACCATATTACCCTGTCCTCTGTACCTACTGATATATCAGAGATCTGCTCTATGTGAGTGTGCCATCCAACTATATAAACCTGTCCTCTGTATCTAATGATATATCAGAGACCTGCTCTATTTTAGTGTGTCATCCAACCATATTATCCTGTCCTCTGTACCTACTGATGTATCAGAGATCTGCTCTATGTTAGTGTGTAATCCAACCATATAAACCTGTCCTCTGTACCTACTGATATATCAGAGACCTGCTCTATGTTAGTGTGTCATCCAACTATATAAACCTGTCCTCTGTACCTACTGATATATCAGAGACCTGATCTATGTTAGTGTGTCATCCAACTATATAAACCTGTCCTCTGTACCTAGTGATATATCAGAGACCTGCTCTATGTTAGTGTGTCATCCAACCATATTATCCTGTCCTCTGTACCTACTGATATATCAGAGACCTGCTCTATGTTAGTGTGTCATCCAACCATATTATCCTGTCCTCTGTACCAACTGATATATAAGAGACCTGCTCTATGTTAGTGTGTCATCCAACCATATTATCCTGTCCTCTGTACCTACTGATATATCATAGACCTGCTCTATGTTAGTGTGTCATCTAACCATATTATCCTGTCCTCTGTACCTACTGATATATCAGAGACCTGCTCTATGTTAGTGTGTCATCCAACCATATTATCCTGTCCTCTGTACCTACTGATATAGCAGAGACCTGCTCTATTTTAGTGTGTCATCCAACCATATAAACCTGTCCTCTGTAGCTACTGATATATCAAAGACCTGCTCTATGTTAGTGTGTCATCCAACCATATTACCCTGTCCTCTGTATCTACTGATATATCAGAGACCTGCTCTATTTTAGTGTGTCATCCAACCATATTACCCTGTCCTCTGTACCTACTGATATATCAGAGATCTGCTCTATGTGAGTGTGCCATCCAACTATATAAACCTGTCCTCTGTATCTAATGATATATCAGAGACCTGCTCTATTTTAGTGTGTCATCCAACCATATTATCCTGTCCTCTGTACCTACTGATGTATCAGAGATCTGCTCTATGTTAGTGTGTAATCCAACCATATAAACCTGTCCTCTGTACCTACTGATATATCAGAGACCTGCTCTATGTTAGTGTGTCATCCAACTATATAAACCTGTCCTCTGTACCTACTGATATATCAGAGACCTGATCTATGTTAGTGTGTCATCCAACTATATAAACCTGTCCTCTGTACCTAGTGATATATCAGAGACCTGCTCTATGTTAGTGTGTCATCCAACCATATTATCCTGTCCTCTGTACCTACTGATATATCAGAGACCTGCTCTATGTTAGTGTGTCATCCAACCATATTATCCTGTCCTCTGTACCAACTGATATATAAGAGACCTGCTCTATGTTAGTGTGTCATCCAACCATATTATCCTGTCCTCTGTACCTACTGATATATCATAGACCTGCTCTATGTTAGTGTGTCATCTAACCATATTATCCTGTCCTCTGTACCTACTGATATATCAGAGACCTGCTCTATGTTAGTGTGTCATCCAACCATATTATCCTGACCTCTGTATCTACTGATATATCAGAGACCTGCTCTATGTTAGTGTGTCATCCAACCATATTATCCTGTCCTCTGTACCTACTGATATATCAGAGACCTGCTCTATGTTAGTGTGTCATCCAACCATATTATCCTGTCCTATGTACCTACTCATATATCAGAGACCTGCTCTATGTTAGTGTGTCATCCAACCATATTATCCTGTCCTCTGTACCTATTGATATATCAGAGACCTGCTCTATGTTAGTGTGTCATCCAACCATATTATCCTGTCCTCTGTACCTACTGATATATCAGAGACCTGCTCTATGTTAGTGTGTCATCCAACCATATTATCCTGTCCTCTGTACCTACTGATATATCAGAGACCTGCTCTATGTTAGTGCGTCATCCAACCATATTATCCTGTCCTCTGTACCTACTGATATATCAGAGATCTGCTCTATGTTAGTGTGTCATCCAACAATATAAACCTGTCCTCTGTACCTACTGATATATCCGAGACCTGCTCTATGTTAGTGTGTCATCCAACCATATTATCCCGTCCTCTGTACCTACTGAATTATCAGAGATCTGCTCTATGTTAGTGTGTCATCCAACAATATAAACCTGTCCTCTGTACCTACTGATATATCAGAGACCTGATCTATGTTAGTGTGTCATCCAACCATATTATCCTGTCCTATGTACCTACTCATATATCAGAGACCTGCTCTATGTTAGTGTGTCATCCAACCATATTATCCTGTCCTCTGTACCTATTGATATATCAGAGACCTGCTCTATGTTAGTGTGTCATCCAACCATATTATCCTGTCCTCTGTACCTACTGATATATCAGAGACCTGCTCTATGTTAGTGTGTCATCCAACCATATTATCCTGTCCTCTGTACCTACTGATATATCAGAGACCTGCTCTATGTTAGTGCGTCATCCAACCATATTATCCTGTCCTCTGTACCTACTGATATATCAGAGATCTGCTCTATGTTAGTGTGTCATCCAACAATATAAACCTGTCCTCTGTACCTACTGATATATCAGAGACCTTCTCTATGTTAGTGTGTCATCCAACCATATTATCCCGTCCTCTGTACCTACTGAATTATCAGAGATCTGCTCTATGTTAGTGTGTCATCCAACAATATAAACCTGTCCTCTGTACCTACTGATATATCAGAGACCTGATCTATGTTACTGTGTCATCCAACTATATAAACCTGTCCTCTCTACCTACTGATATATCAGAGACCTGCTCTATGTTAGTGTGTCATCCAACTATATAAACCTGTCCTCTGTACCTACTGATATATCAGAGACCTGCTCTATGTTAGTGTGTCATCCAACTATATAAACCTGTCCTCTGTACCTACTGATATATCAGAGACCTGCTCTATGTTAGTGTGACATCCAACCATATAAACCTGTCCTCTCTACCTACTGATATATCAGAGACCTGCTCTATGTTAGTGTGTCATCCAACTATATAAACCTGTCCTCTCTACCTACTGATATATCAGAGACCTGCTCTATGTTAGTGTGTCATCCATCCATATAAACCTGTCCCTTTAACCTACTGATATATCAGAGACCTGCTCTATGTTAGTGTCATCCAACTATATAAACCTGTCCTCTCTACCTACTGATATATCAGAGACCTGCTTTATGTTGGTGTGTCATCCAACCATATAAACCTGTCCTCTCTACCTATTGATATATCAAAGACCTGCTCTATGTTAGTGTGTCATCCAACCATATAAACCTGTCCTCTCTAACTACTGATGTATCAGAGACCTGCTCTATGTTAGTGTGTCATCCAACTATATAAACCTGTCCTCTGTACCTACTGATATAGCAGAGACCTGCTCTATTTTAGTGTGTCATCCAACCATATAAACCTGTCCTCTGTACCTACTGATATATCAAAGACCTGCTCTATGTTAGTGTGTCATCCAACCATATTACCCTGTCCTCTGTATCTACTGATATATCAGAGACCTGCTCTATTTTAGTGTGTCATCCAACCATATTACCCTGTCCTCTGTACCTACTGATATATCAGAGATCTGCTCTATGTGAGTGTGCCATCCAACTATATAAACCTGTCCTCTGTATCTAATGATATATCAGAGACCTGCTCTATTTTAGTGTGTCATCCAACCATATTATCCTGTCCTCTGTACCTACTGATGTATCAGAGATCTGCTCTATGTTAGTGTGTAATCCAACCATATAAACCTGTCCTCTGTACCTACTGATATATCAGAGACCTGCTCTATGTTAGTGTGTCATCCAACTATATAAACCTGTCCTCTGTACCTACTGATATATCAGAGACCTGATCTATGTTAGTGTGTCATCCAACTATATAAACCTGTCCTCTGTACCTAGTGATATATCAGAGACCTGCTCTATGTTAGTGTGTCATCCAACCATATTATCCTGTCCTCTGTACCTACTGATATATCAGAGACCTGCTCTATGTTAGTGTGTCATCCAACATTATTATCCTGTCCTCTGTACCTACTGATATATAAGAGACCTGCTCTATGTTAGTGTGTCATCCAACCATATTATCCTGTCCTCTCTACCTACTGATATATCAGAGACCTGCTTTATGTTAGTGTGTCATCCAACCATATTATCCTGTCCTCTGTACCTACTGATATATCATAGACCTGCTCTATGTTAGTGTGACATCTAACCATATTATCCTGTCCTCGGTACCTACTGATATATCAGAGACCTGCTCTATGTTAGTGTGTCATCCAACCATATTATCCTGACCTCTGTATCTACTGATATATCAGAGACCTGCTCTATGTTAGTGTGTCATCCAACCATATTATCCTGTCCTCTGTACCTACTGATATATCAGAGACCTGCTCTATGTTAGTGTGTCATCCAACCATATTATCCTGTCCTCTGTACCTACTGATACATCAGAGACCTGCTCTATGTTAGTGTGTCATCCAACCATATTATCCTGTCCTCTGTACCTATTGATATATCAGAGACCTGCTCTATGTTAGTGTGTCATCCAACCATATTATCCTGTCCTCTGTACCTACTGATATATCAGAGACCTGCTCTATGTTAGTGTGTCATCCAACCATATTATCCTGTCCTCTGTACCTACTGATATATCAGAGACCTGCTCTATGTTAGTGCGTCATCCAACCATATTATCCTGTCCTCTGTACCTACTGATATATCAGAGATCTGCTCTATGTTAGTGTGTCATCCAACAATATAAACCTGTCCTCTGTACCTACTGATATATCAGAGACCTTCTCTATGTTAGTGTGTCATCCAACCATATTATCCCGTCCTCTGTACCTACTGAATTATCAGAGATCTGCTCTAAGTTAGTGTGTCATCCAACAATATAAACCTGTCCTCTGTACCTACTGATATATCAGAGACCTGATCTATGTTACTGTGTCATCCAACTATATAAACCTGTCCTCTCTACCTACTGATATATCAGAGACCTGCTCTATGTTAGTGTGTCATCCAACTATATAAACCTGTCCTCTGTACCTACTGATATATCAGAGACCTGCTCTATGTTAGTGTGTCATCCAACTATATAAACCTGTCCTCTGTACCTACTGATATATCAGAGACCTGCTCTATGTTAGTGTGTCATCCAACAATATAAACCTGTCCTCTCTACCTACTGATATATCAGAGACCTGCTCTATGTTAGTGTGTCATCCAACCATATTATCCTGTCCTCTGTACCTACTGATATATATGAGACCTGCTCTATGTTAGTGTGTCATCCAACCATATAAACCTGTCCTCTGTACCTACTGATATATCAGATATCTGCTCTATGTTAGTGTGTCATCCAACCATATAAACCTGTCCTCTGTACCTACTGATATATCAGATATCTGCTCTATGTTAGTGTGTCATCCAACCATATAAACCTGTCCTCTGTACCTACTGATATATCAGAGATCTCCCCATGTCAGTGTGTTATTTAATTATATAAACCTGACCTCACAAATGCTGGTACGCTTATTCTTTATGCAACTCTCCTCGTCCCTAATACATTAGTGTATTTGGTACATAATCTTATATCCCATACGTGTAGTAAGACGCAGTTCTAAAAACAAACAAAAAATTATTGTTCATATCAATATTATACTTAATTTCAAAACTGTCATTGATTAATTATAGCAGTATTTTGAGTGAAATTTCATTCTCTTCTTCAAATTTCACACATCCAGTAGTTAAATCAGCGTACCGGAAACAGTCTAGAATGATGGTCATTGCCACACTCCTTCATGCCATGTGTGCAAAAGGTATATCAAATATCGACCTAAACAACCCATCTGTCATTGCTTTCTGCATCTTTCTTAAGCCCTTTGAATGTGATGCAGTGGCTGTGTGATAAAATGGCTGTCTGTAATCAGCCTCTAGTCCCCTTCCCAATCTATAATCTAAGTCGCCATTGTTCTACAAAAATTGATGACTCACTTAATTTTTAATATAGGTTTAAAAATATGTGGATCATAACAAATTAATGAGGCTCATTGAAGCCGAATACTCACAACAACTGAGTCCAATAAATCCATAGTTGAGCAATGTTTTATAGGTTATAATGGTAAAAGAAAATAACCAGAAAGGAAGCTCACCCTGAGGTTTCTTTGAGTACACAGGCGTATTCCATGTTTTGGTTTGCTATTCTTGTTTGTTATGGTGCTACCCTTGGGAATATAAGACAGTAAATACGAGATGCACACCCCAATATTTCCTCAAGCATTCACATTTTTCCCAAGTAAAAGCTTTATTTCCTGGTTTACGTGTTAAATAAAGTACTGGTCAAGTGGCTAAATGTGTCAGTCTCACAAAATTGTATAATTAATAGATATTCAATTTCACAATACAAGGTTTTGTATGGTGAGAGTGCAAAGAATCAGAATTTGGTATTGTGAAGTAGCCAGCACCGGCAGCTAAGCGGCCCAAGGTGTCTCAATATAGGTAAGTATAATCAACATGCTCTAAATAGATGTGTTTGCTTATTTTAACATTCTAATATTGTGAAATGCTAGTGACAGAACAATTATAGAAACTTGTTTTGATGAAGAGTAAACAATAGGACACAAGTACTGACGGCCAGAATGTCTTCTTTGCATTCCTTTTGGCAATCAGACCAAGTTGTAGTATAAAATAGTACTAGTTTTCGATCTAAGAGGGCTAACAGTTCACCATCAATTTTAGGGGGATCACTCTGCCCGTTTTGGGGGATACGCAAGTTAGGACGCCAGATCGTCGAGTACGTGTGCTGGGGACTACCATCGCGCACAAAGTACCAGGGTTCATAACCGTTTAGAGCCATCTAGATTCTAGAGTGTCATTGCCATTGTTTAAGTATTCCTTACTATACTTCAGTCTGTCACTAGATCCTGACTAAGTATTTTCAAATACTCTTATATCTTTATAACTTCTTAACAACATCAAATTTTGGAGTAGCTCAAAGAAATACTATAAAACCCTAAAAACCAAAGCCATACATCGATTGGGAACCCACACTGTCATATATACAGTCACCACCCTCATCCTAGACCACAATACATCCTGATAGATTAGGTCCACATAGGAGGAAATATACACCATAAGTGCGGATATTCAGGCATCACTAGCTTCCTTTGCAAAGTTTTTCAGTCCAGAAGTTACATGGTTATCATATAAATGTACGTACATAACATTTTATTTGGTTATTTCCTTGTTTACTCTGGTGTTTAAGCTGCCTTTTAATGGAAGAATACTTCATTTTGTCTGAATATTTATCTAGGTGAATGTAATATCAAATCGAATAAAGATGTTGAACGTTACCTAAATGTAAGTTTTATTTGTTAAAGCAACACGATTTGCTTACTCATGTTAATACAAAATTTAATATAGTTTCGCTTTGGATTTAAGAATGAACTGGATTCTGTAAATACTCTTTGGATTTTGAATTGATTTGGTGATTAAATAAGACATAAATACATTAATTATTCATTTAATAGAAGAATACTCCGTCCCGGCAAAGATTTATCTGATTACCAAACCCTTCCTTCACCTCTGACAAGACATCTTGTGAATGTGAGGAATGCCAGGTCTCCACCGTGGTTCGGATTCCACGTTAAACTGTAGGTCCTTCATTTCATCTCACAATCACCCTACCATTACACATTAGCGTAAGTGCGTATAACCCGAACGGGTAGTAAGACGCGGTGCTAATAATAATAATAATAGAAGAATACAACGATTGATCAAGCAGTTTAAGACAGAATATTTGGAAAAACATCAATTTGGTTGGGTTTTACTAGAAAACATATAGCCTATGTATTAAACGGTCTTCCAAGTCAAATCTATGCGAAATTTAAGCACAATTGGTACAGTGGTTTTGGAGTGATTGAACAAGGTTTAGCCGCGGAGGGGGAACTTTAGGGGGGGGGGGACACTTTCAGCACACCCGGCTGTGATTCGAACCCCAAACTTACTGTCACCGACAAACAGAACTAGATGAGCTTGACACTAATTACACGTGCCCACAGGTATACATGTGTAATTACTAATTAACAATAAATACCATATAAAAACAAGAATTAAACTCATACGGTACTAAAAGGTATAATTTCTCGTAGAGTATAATATGGAAGATGGTGACCTGGTGGTCTAGGGGTAAGGTGTCAGACTTCTATGCTGGCAGCCGGGGTTCAATCCTCGGTCCCAGCACAAATTTATCTGATTTCCAAACCCTTCCTTCACCTCTGACAAGACATCTTGTGAATGTGGGGAATGCCAGGCCGCCACCGTGGTTCGGATTCCACGTTAAACTGTAAGTCCTTCATCTCATCTCACAATCACCCTACCATTACACATTAGCGTAAGTGCGTATAACCCGTACGGGTAGTAAGACGCGGTGCTAATAATAATAATAATATGGAAGATATAAAAATATTGAAAAAATAAATTTCGAGATGTGCTTACTTAGGGAAACAGGATGAGAAGGGTGAATAATGTTAAGAATAGGATATCCATCTTATAAACTACAACTAACTTGAGGCAAAAGAATATAAAATGTAATGTGAAAAGTTCTAGTAAGCCTTCTAGCTTGTAGCGTGATATAATATATATAAGCTTTAGAAACTTGAGTAGGAAGCTGATATTGACCAGAAAACTAAAATTTTTATGAAACTGATCCGATTTACGTTTATTACTTAGATTAGTACTAGTATAAATATACTAATTGATTAGTATGCAACAAAGGTTAGCCTGCATCGATGGGCACGTGGACTAAATGTCAAACTCATTTAGCATAGTTTGCGTGTGACGAGGAGGTAGGGGTTATAATCCCGGATGGATGTATAGCAATAGTGACTTCGGTTTGCCACTCTTCCTTCATAAAGATTCGATTATATTTCCTTAGATATTATACCTTACTCATCTCACTACCTCATAAACGTAATTCAAATGAGAATATCCCTGGATGGTTAGTAATACGTGGCAGAGGCGATGAAAGATCACTTTTGACATTAATCCACCACACTCGTGTCAACTGACCGGCCATTGGATCCAGTTAAATCCTTTTTTAAACCATGGACAGCCCTTTCCCTTTAAACACTTTAAAAGCACGTCCTTCTTTCAAACACGCTATCTTGTCAACATGTTCCAGACCCCAGCATCCCCCACTACCACCTTTTACAAAGTAAATTAAATTACCCTGTGTATAATTTGATCTCCTCCATCTCCCCTCCTACCTTATAATCCCCCACCACCTCTTCCCTATCTCTTCTTCTTCTTACCGTCTCACTCTCGCTCTCTTAATTCATTCCCTTTACTTCTTTTTACGAGCACGTCGAGAGTAAAATAATCACTTGTTGCCTCGGACACGGCTTAGGAAGCAACGCTAAAGTAAATTACTGCTGACAGGTGGAATTTGAGTGAAACTTGCTTGGTGCATGTGTGAGGGTAAAAAGGTGGTGATAGGGAAGCGGGGGAGGAGGGAATAGATGCGCATATAAAGAGGGGTGAGGGGTTGAGGGGTGGGACGGGGGGATGAGAGTGCCAGCACTCGGTACTCGAGAAATGACCTCTTACCCTGCCCGCAATCGTGTATTGTTCTCACGCTTTCGGTGCATTATGTCTGTGTAAAAGAACTGACTAAGGCACAATAGGATAGTAATAATAATAATAATAATAATAATAATAATAATAACATAATAATGGATGTCTTATTTAAATAATGCCACGCCCACGTGTGTGTTTTAACTGACCAGACAAACATAGTACACACACTGTTTAGCCAGGCGTGTTTTCCATACAGCGCATTCCTCCTGGTAAGTCCTTTATACAAAATTGGAATGAAAAAATATATTCAAATAAATACGTGCCTTTTTATACACACCAAGTTATTTATAGATTAGTTTTAGAGAATGTGGGGAATGCCAGGCCGCCACCGTGGTTCGAATTCCACGTTAAACTGTAGGTCCTTCATTTCATCTCACAATCACCCTACCATTACACATTAGCGTAAGTGCGTATAACCCGAACGGGTAGTAAGACGCGGTGCTAATAATATTAATAATAATAATTAGTTTTAGACGCTAAGCCACGTGACTTTCTTGAATTAAATTTGAGTTTATTACATACATTTTAGGACATTAAGCCAGTTTAAAAACAAAATGTAGATATTCTTCACTATCATAAAATTAATATTATTAGTCCTATATATTATTTTGAAATTCTATCTCCATTAGTCCTACTCCAGGGTGTAAACAAAGAATGGCGTGATAGTTGAAACAAAGCATGAAGTAGGCCCTATATTCAAACCCGATTCGTTAAAAGCTACACATTCTAGAATAAATAATCTCCCTCCCCATTTGTGTTGACAGTTATAAAAGTATAGCTATAAGGTAAACCTTACCAGTTATTTGTGTATTCAGTCAGATCGGCTAAACGAACACCAGAGGACCGACAAAACCTCCTCATTATAACCATTACTCACTATTTGATTGTCAAGGTAATCAATAACTTGATAAAAATAAATATATATATAAAAATTATTAAAGAAAATAATAATAAGTACATTACCTACATATTATTTGTTTCAGAACACAGGTATAAACGTTATTAAACACAGTTTATTTGTTGGTTGGGTAAAGTGATGGAGCCGTGGTAGGTGGAAGGGGGGAGGGCTAGTCCCCAAGGACAAGGCAAGGTCACAAACCAGCCCGTAATATGTTGCGGGTGGTCACAAAAGCTAAGTCCCCCCATTAATTTTTGTTTATTTCAAAATGGAGATTAGTCATAAATGTGAAAAATTGTATATTGTGATAGGCATAAGTTAGATCATTATAGCCTTTTGCTTATTGCAACCCTGATAACGTTATTTCCGTGCTCGTTACAACCAAGTTCGAATGTATATCCAATCACCGTTTCTTTCTTACTAATTAATTCCTTGATGTTGTCGTGTGCTCGAATTAGTACATATAATTGTAAAGAATGAAGATATTATGTTGCAAACAAAAATGTTTGTATTCTCTTGAAGTCCTTTTAAAAAAATGAAAATCCTACTTAGCTGTAATATGAGATAACCCCTTGAAGAGAAGATATTCTCCATAAACAAACAACCCATGTTTGAATGAGTGCTGACAAGTTCCTTCTAAGTCGCTGTCAACAGAGCAATCCACTTGAAACTATAACTGTGATAAGTCCGAAACCAGACTAACACGAACAGGTCCCAATAAGAACATTTGGATAGGAAATGGTGGGACGATACTCTATAACACGTGGCATGTTGAAATGAATGATTAATTTCACGCCCATTTATATTTTACAAATGCTCAAATAATACATTTTATCATTTTTATTTTTTTTGTTTTTGTTAAATATTAATAAATATTTTGTACCTGTCACCACCCCTTGCTTTACCTTGTGAATGTGGGCCTTATAATCTGTCAGGATGTGCTATGGCCGAGGATAAGGGGGGAGGGGCGCGAGGGGTTATATTTGTGTGGGTTCGTGATTGATGCTAAACGTGGGTTTTAAATAGGTTTATTAGTACTACTATGTATATTACAAATGTGATGGTGGTAAAGATATTAGATTGAAATAACTTAAGAATACTCGGAAGTTTGTGACAAAACGAGGTGTTGCTAGGAATTCCCCATGGCCTGTCTAACTACTAGGAGATCTCTACTCAGTTCCCAGCCCCGGTACCCAGGGCTCGAGCGGCAGCTAGTCCGCTTAGTCCAGAATCGGACAGAGTGACCCCTAGAATTAGATGTTGATCAGTCAGCCATGATATCTGGTTCCCTTATCTTTTATCCTGGCGCCCCTGGCCTGGTTTTTCACTAAAGGAATTCTGACAATACTTTTCTGGTCAGCTCTTCTAGTTTTTTTTAAATATATAGAACAATCAAAACAACCTGCATCGCTCGTTTTGTCATCCGCAACTCATAGCACACAATATTAAACAAACTCGCCTTCCAATTTAGGCCCATTTTATTACTATAAAGGAATATTTAAAAAAAAGTCCATTCAATCTGAAAGGTTCATCTATCTAGGTAGCTGTGATATCGTCAAACAAATGTTTAATTAGGTTAAATAATGACAAAACCTTTAACGGTAAGGCCTACATTCATTTGGTTTTACTGGCAAGAGCACAAAACTATTTCCTATGTCCCTATACATATATATGACCGTAAATATAGTTTAAAAGTTGAAATTTTCCATTCTGAAAAGTCAAAAATCCAAATAATTATTTTGTTTACAATTAAAGTGTAGCTCAGGAGTATCAGACAGACAAATGCGAAGGGAGGAAGGAGGGTAGCTTCCAATACGCAAGATGTTAATGTTGGCTATTATTCATTCCCTGGTATACTTTAAGTCTTACATATAAAAATATGCAATATTATATTTTTATAATGGCATCACATGATCCTTCCGACCCTGCTCTACTTTTCTCTTCGACTGATGTTCTTGGATGAGAAGGGTAAAGGAAGTTATAATAAGGTTAACGTTATTTTGAGTTTCATATTTCTCTTTTATCATAGCCAGCTCTAGGTGTGGGTTGACCTAAGAAAGCGTTACTGTGGACTCATGTATTCATAGAAAAATTAATACAGAACAGAATCGTAGTCACGTGACGATCTTTGAGCTAATCACAAGATTTCCACCTTATCGGTGCGAGCTGTTCCGCTTAAATTCAACTCATCTCTACTTCATCCGCTATGCCTGAGATGTTCAGCAAGGGAAAACCAATCAAATCTCAGAACCAAGCTTCTAAAATCAGTGCGCATGCGCATTTGACAACACATGCGCTCTGCAGCCAGAAGCTAGCAGCAAGCTTCATTGGCCGTTGTGAGGAGATTTGAAATAGCCCGTTAATGTAAAGCGTGTGTATCGATGTATAGAACTTTTGCCACGACACAGCGTTATAATTTGAAAGCACTCGTCGGGAGAATGAAATAAAATTTATATTTATCCCCTAGTAAATAAAATATGCAGATAATCAGGTGTTTTAAGTTATCGTTGCAATACATCATGGATCAAAAGGGTGTGAATTGCTGCGCGATTCTACTTTCTATTTTCGGTGAATGTGTGAATCAAGCTTTACTCTTACATATAATCAACTGCAGATGACGAAGAGAAAGGGATTCGAATACCAGTCGGGGATAATAAAGGTGGTTTTAGCTACATGTTCCCCCCACTGTTGTAGCAATTATTGCTACAAGGCGTCTAAAAAAGGGAGAGTCAACAAGAACAGCGCTTACCCAATTTCACCGACCGGACGAGCGAGCGGAAAAGGACGTCCACACACGATAACAACAGTGCAACATCTAAGAGCGATGATCCTAGTGCTGCATTTTGCCGCTACGCACCACCACTTGTCTCAAGAACATGGACGCCGAGAACAGCGTGGAAGAGCCTAGGCCTTGATAGAATGTTCTCAACGCACCTAGTACCACGCATCTCCCCCTTTCCATGTGTTTATAATCTGTGATCCCCACCTTGGTGTAATTCCGTCTCGAGTGTTCGATAGTTGCGCCATATAAGAGACTGTTCACCAAGATAGCAGCCACTCTTGGATTAGGCTCGGACATTGACGAAGCTTAGGCTTCAAAGGCAGACTCATATAATGTAAGGAGAAATTCTTGTTCGGCTTAAATATAAATATTATTGTAATTTTCTAAAATTCCTTTTGGCTTTACGTATATTTATTGTTATTTACCGTCATAGATGAATATTCATTCATTTTACTAAATATTAAAATAACTTCACTTATGTTACGCATGACAAATAGGACTTTACTTATAATACAAAGTAATGTGGGGAAGTTTTTAATGCAAGTTTGAATTTTTCTAATGTTAGCCAAATCTTGTTTATCAACTTGGATTCAGTTATTTAACTTTAAGATTATGTTTTCAAAGCGTGTTGTCTTAATATCCATATTAAGAAGTTTTATAATATTAGGCCTTAATGATTTAGTTGTTGGAATGCGGGACGTTAATAATTATTCTTGTATAGTTAACGTTATGTATCTAACTTAGGAATTATTTTGCATAGTTATTGAACGTGGCAGAATGGTCATAATAATTTTTTCTTATTATCCTTAACGTTTAATGAGAGAATTTTTAAGTTTATTCAGTATTACTTCTAATTTTGGAGGATTCCGGAATTTGTGGAGACGTCATGCGTAGGCTGATCTTTAATGGGGCAATCACGGAACTATAATACTGATAGTTACAAGTTTGACTTGCACTAAAATAAGTCATTGCTAAAATTCTCATTTAAGTTTTTTTATATTGTTATACGCCATGTTTATAATGCTAGACATTAAAATTTAATACACGTACTTTAATAGAAAGTCTTGTAAAAAACAATAATAATAGATTGTTATTATTCAGCTTTTACAGATATTGTATAAAAAAAAAAAAGAATATGCTTAGATTCTTTGAAGAAGTGATATGTTCTTGAATATGAGGCTAAATGAAATAAAAGCAAAGTTTCATTAAGACATGAATTTTTTTACTATTATAATTATGCCATTTATCCTTAGGTTTAGATACATATAATTTTGTTGTCCTTTTTAACTTAGCCTTCGTCCTCGTCGTATTAAAACTAAATTGGTCACTGAAGGAGAACAGTGAGATTACCCTCCTTCTAGGAGATGGGTTGTGTACCCTAATATATTTCACAACAAAAAAAAAAACATAATATTGTTTACACTTCGCACTCCTATTTTTCTAAATTATTTAATAAAATTAAATTTTATTTTTTTTTGTATTGAATCCCTCTAATATCTAGAGCTTGGGATTACACTGTCTCTCCACGCAAATGCAGGTGACTTTATCTAAATTCAACCTTCCTCACTCCTAACACACATTAGCGTAGTTAATATATATAAGTATACCACAAAAGGGTAGTAAATGTGGTACTATATATTGTATACTTATAGAATACCCCCAGTACCCAATGTTCAAAAATTCCCTCAGACTTCCCTTGTTTCCAGGCTTTTGGAAAACTTGTCCCCACAAACCCTCCTATCAAAATAGGGTCCTCCCCTCACTCACCTCCAACACCACACTAGCTTATCAATACTCACATCAGTGGACACGCGGACTTGATGCCAGGCACATCTACTATTGTTTGCAATTGATGGAAAGAACGGTGCTCAAATCTTGGTCAAATGTACCAAGGGTGTTTTTTTTTTTACTATCTAGTTACCAGTTCTCCCTCGATGAAAATGTGGATACATTCTTTCTAAATTCTATCCTCATCATTCCTACCCTATTTGTGTTTTTTTTTTCATCACATCTTCCTGCCCTTTCGGGCTGTACGCAACTACCCGCCTCGGTGGCGTAGTTGGCTAACGCGCTTGTCGCTTTGAGCTCGACTGCTGAGGACGGGGAGATCGAGGTTCGAATCTCGGTCGGGTGAACTGGGGTGGTTTTTCCTAAATAGTTTTCCACTCTCCCTCCACGCAAATGCGGGTTCACTTCCTCTAATTCAACCTTCCCAATTCCTAATCCATTAGTGTAATTAGTACTTAAAGCGTAGGCTATAGCCCGAACGGGTAGTAAGACGCGGTGCTAAATATTATTATTATTATTGTACGCAAATGAACTAACTACGAGAATGTGTAAGGAATAAATAAGGTTGAATTTAGAATAAGTGTACTCGCATTTGCGTGGAGGGATAGTATAAAACCATTTCTGAAAAATCACTCTTAGTACATACGTGGGTTACTGAAAAAAAGTTTAGCGCCCCATCTTACTAACCATTTCGATTATACGCACATGTAATAGTTAAGCTTATGTCCCCGAATTTGCGTGGATGGTGAGTGGAGAAAAACTAAGTCAACACTACTACCCCCAAGAGGAATTTGAACCCCAGGCTCCCCGTCATTGACAGTCTAGTCTATTGCGAGAGTGACTCTTAGACCATGAGACAACCGAAGCGGATAATTTGTTTAGTTAAAATGCATACATAGCCTGGACGGCTGCTAAGATGCGTTTGGAAACATATAAACCCTAAAGGCGAGATGAAGCTGCTATGCAACCGACAATACAGAAGCACGGATTGTAAAGACATACAGGTAGAAAGGCTAACGCACTCCTAGCACCTGCGACCGAACTGAAAAATGGATGGACTGATATATGAGGGGAAAGAGGGAGGGGTGGATCCAGTGTCGAGTGTGTACACATCCTCACAATGAGGAGGATTGTTTACTGGTTTGGTAAGAAAAGGGTTAGAGAGGAGGTGTTAATGGTATTCTCAAATAGACGTCCCCCTCTTAAACATTAAACTGACATTAAACATTTTCTAAGAGTTCCCTCTCTGAGACTTGAACTAGCCGGAAATACTACTGGAATCGACTGTGGGTGGTGTTGGGATGGGCGCATTTGCATAGAACATGCCACCGGGCTGTGAATATGACAAAAGATTGCAATTTATTGAAGTTTTTTCATGAGATTTGTTAATCTACGCAGTAATCAGATTAAATAGAGCCTTTTAAGTACTATAGTTAGTGAAAAGAATCGAAATACAGTAAATGCCCACACTGGTGATCACGTGTAAAAAGACATCAATCTCGTCTTGTCTGGTTTTCCGATGACAGTTAGGTCACTCAGGGTCAGCTCAAAGGTTTCATGCGCCCTAAGCGGGACTTGAAATTTGTGCTCCAGCTGGATTCATTATAATAAAAATTAATTGCACTTCCTGCTTGGCACCAAATTTGATCCCTTCTTACATTCCTTTTCTATTAATATTTTAGGAAGATTTAGATAAAAAGTAATTCACCAAAAAAGCTAATCAGGACGTAATACAACCATAAAAGGGATTATTTTTATCATTCATCATCAACCGTTTCCAGCCTGTGGCTGGGTCAGTATAGTAAAATGGCTCGATCTTCCTCTATTATTCCAACACTCTCCCTCCTTTAATTTCTTCCATTCTTCTCCTTCCACTTGAACTCTTTATTGTTTACTCCTCCTATCTCTTTCTTGACTTTCCTTGTGGTCTTTTTCCTACATACTTATTTCCAACATTTTCTTAGGCATCCTCACTTTTAACATTGTCATTATATGCCCATACCATCTCGGTTTTGCTTCCTCTACTATCTAATGTACTCCCTGTACTCCTACTCTTTCCTGGATAACTTCACTTCCAATCTTGTTTCTCCTCGTGACAGCTAACATGCTCCTCAATCACTTCATTCCCATGGCCTACACATTCCTCGTCTCTCTGACATTTAATGCCCATGTTTCTAATGCTTATGTGACAAAAGGTACAAAGTACGCCCTGCACAACACTTCATTACACTTCAAGGGGACTCTCCACAGTAGGTCTCTTACGCACCTATAGAACAACTCTCTGGGGATGGCCAGACTGGAACGAGCGAGAAAGCGACTGAGCACGCGCGCTTGAAAGATAGAACGGGTTCTATTTTTCAAGCGCACGCGCTTTACCCGTACAGTCTAGTTTACAGGCGCTAGGCAATATTATTTTATGTTGGTTCATTGAGTGCTAGGAAAACTTCTCATTATGACATTTTTATTACTATCGATAGGTTTGGCACACTTGCTCCTAATGGCCTAATTTAATTGTTAAGACCATTATATGTATGTATGTAAAACTGATATGTTAAAATACTTCAATAGTATAATCAAAGTAGGCCTTTATAAATAAGAATCAACATTAGCGTGGAGAGAGGATGAGAAAACCACAACAATAAATCACTTGTCAAAAACCACCCTCAGTTCACTGAGCCAAGATTCAAACCTTTACCTCATTGTCAATAGCTATCGTTAGCTATTTGCTAATCACGCGCTTGCTTGCACGCTTGTCAGTCTGGCTGAACCCATACTGCTGACCTCTTCTCATTAAATCATCTCTACTTCTACCTTTCCCCCCAATCATGCCTCCAAGATATTTTACGTTCTGTATTTTCATCAGCTCTACTACATCCAACCTTATAGATTTATTTAGCTTTATCCTATTCCATGTAATTACCATCACTTCACACTTTGCCATGGTAGCTAAATTTCATTCCACACTCTTTCACTTCCTCATTCCATTATTGTAGTTGCTCCTGTACTTCCTCTTTATTCTCCCCCAAATATATCAAGTCATCAGCAAACATCATGGCTTTCATTCTTTCCTCCCCAATTTTCCTGCCACTTTGTTTATGGTCATTCCATTGCCATTACAAATAGTAATGGGAAAGAGCACTCCCTGTCTCACTCAATTTGATTTATTTGGAACCACTCTGTCCTCCCTATCTATGTCCTAACACAACTCCTTTATCCTCATAATTGCTTTTCATTCTCATAACACATCCTCTTTCCATTTATACCTCCTCCATCACTTTCTAAACTTATTTCTATCCATGCTATTATATGCTTTTCGCCATATCCAAAAATACCATTACCAAGTCTTTCCCATATTCATACTTCTTTCATCAGCTGTCGCTGGCAAAGTTAGTCTGTTGTAATTTTGTCAATACATTTTTTAAATCTTATTATTAGATTAGTATTAGATGTTATTTCTTTACTCATAAATAATTATAAGCTTATTTAATTTAAATATTTTTTACACATTAGACTAATTACATTTAGTGTTAATGCACCCCTAGATCATCCACGCCCTAGGCAACCATCTAAATTCGCCTAATGGCCCTGAGGTTGGTTCGTAACCTTGACGAGTGATTTTTTTCTGGCGGTTTTTCACTCTCACAACACACAAATGCGAGAATATTTCTTCTAATTACTACCGTCCTATTCCCTACCCCCATTATTGTTGATATGCGGCTATCTTGGACTGACAAAACGAGAGGAGGTGGATTTAAAGGTGCGTTTTGGCTCTCACTTAATTTTGATCTCCACTCTCTAAAAATAAAAATAATCAACATTGCACTAACACAAACATGCCAATATTGGCCTACAATTTGAACATCATATATTATATTTTATTGACCTGGAGTTAGAGAAAATATAATAAAAGATGTACACATGAAAATTGTTGCTGATCTGAGATACCCAAGTTCGGTTATTTTTGTGTGTGGCCATTACAGAAAAGGAATAAGGGGGTGGAGGCTAAACTTTTGAAATTTTGGCTACTTACTCACTTTCTCACTTGATAATTACTGACCCTCTCCCCACTCTTCTAGTCACCTCATCTTACTACCAATTCGGGTAATACATAACCATATTAAATTAAGCTTTGTGACAGAGACGATGGAGGTAGAATTAAGATAAAATTGCCTGGAGGGAAAGTTAAAAACCATTTAAGGAAAAAACATTCCAAGTATACTCGGCCGGGATTAAAACCCCAACTCTTTGTCACTGGAAAAATATACATAATTTTAGAGTGTACTTTAACCTACTTCGGTGATTGAAAAGTCTAAGGTGCTACTCTCGTTATAGACTGAACTGCCAATGACAGGAAGATCGTTATTTATAAGTGTTTTTTATAAACGGTTTTCCACTCTCCCTCCATGCAAGTGCAGGTAAACCTCATATAAATTAAAGTTTCTCAACCCTAACACATCAGAGTATAAGTAGGTCTACATAATATGTTAACCTATAAACCTAACGGGTAGTAAGGCGTGGTACTATAAACATTGTTCTTTCTTCATTCTGTTTAAAATAACCGGCGTTACCAATAGTCCAAACTGGTAAGTAAGAGTCATTTAGGTATATCCTTTTCCTTTATCTTAGGAAGCTCTAAGAAGTCATATAGTAATCTTCTGCTGTATTAATTACTTAACTAGCTTTAATTAAAAATATTGACATCAATTAAAAAAAATCTTGGTTAAAAACTCACTATTTTCAAACATAGTGTTGGGGCATCATGAAGTCATAAGAAAAGCGAACACCAAAGGGAAGCACGCCACTTATTTATTTAATTACTATTAGAATGATTAAACAAATACTCAACACCAATGATCTAATCTAACGAAGGGAGAAGCAGGGGAGTAAAATATATTAAACACAACGATCGTTAATTTCCTGGTGTAAACCAAACTTTTCTCGGATTTATGGGAAGTTTAACGGTTCAGTAACGAGCCTTAACCCTATTTCAGACAGCTTGATAGGTTCAGTAAACAGTCCCACCCCCTTAGTCCACCCTCCATCCTTCAAACCCTTCTTACCCCCTATATATTTGTTGCACCTGTCAAGAACCATCGGAATTAGTTGAAAAAACATTTACTTATGTATTAATTCAAAATATAGATATGAGTTGTCAGTTATTATACACACTTACTTTGTAAGACTTAACATTATCCACTTACAATTTAAATAGCAATAAACAATAATACGTACCTAGTGCTTCTCGCTACACCCCCCACCCCTCCTCCCCCAAACAATTCTTTCATTTCCCTGACCTTGAATTCATCACTGTCAACGGTGGAGTCACCATTTCACTAAAATGACAACCGATTTGGTAATATTATGAATTGAACCCGGTACTCCTAAAGTATATAGACGATCTCTCGACTGATAAAACGGGTTGAGCTGCCATCTATTTGAGGTTGAGTTAGTAGTACATACCGAATACACGACTTAAGGAGCCTGGTTACATCCATGGGGGAGAAACCTTTACCCCAACTTTCCTAAGAATGGAAATGTATGGCCGTTATAAAAAGCTTCTAGATATAATTTCATGTATTCATACGTCAAGTAATAATATTATATGAATTTTTCACTTTTTATAGGTACATCAATGCTTATAAAATTATATTATTAGTATAGTAAAATGGGGTCACTGTTAGCCGCATAAAATGTTTTATTTTCCATAAGGTGCTTTAAATGTCCATTAGGGAGATAGTAAAGGTGTTTATAATTTATAGTAGACTAGTGGACCGACAGACGTTGTCCTGCCCGAACGTTGGCTTTTCGTTTGGGTGGCATAATTGATTTCGATAATAAAACAAACACTATGTATCATCACAATTACAAATTCACAATGAAATCCAAATAGTGAGTTACACAAATATTAAAAATCAGGGTTTGTCAAGACAACATACAAAATAAAACATCTTTTCTTTCCTCAAAATCAACTATATTGAGACAATAGTACATTACAAATACTTTGTTTCACAGTAATGGAAATGCTTTCCCATTCCGTCTGTCTGTTTCTGAAACTAATAAATTTTACTTAGAATAGGAACTGTTAGACACTTATACATGCATGGTATCCATTATTAAAAATAATATATGGAATAGTGATCCCAATAATTTTTGGAATTTCGCTCACACTCCACAAATAGCAGCTGTATCGAAAAAAATTGCGAAGCTTGCTTACAAATTTGTATGCCGGGTACAGCTAAATGTATTTTATTGACGTACCATCAAATATGACAAATGTCAAATTACTTTTTAATTGTTTCTATTTTCATAGTGCAAAACATATACTGTTTTGGGCCTAGAACCTTTACGGGCTTAAGCAGAACAACTTACCTATATACGTACCATCTAAATAGTATATACTTGTTGTACGAAGTACATACTATTTCGATGATACATACAGTCAGCTGCATAGAAACCTCACCCCCTCTTATACCTAAGGTTGTGATGTTATAAAAACGGTCCGACAAAATCAATAAAGTTAGTTTTGTTTTCATCTTAATGCGTGTTGATGAACAATGTTTTTCGTATAATCCCTGAGGTGTATAAATGAACAGATTGATGTGTAATCTAGTTAATCAACGATATTAATTTTTGTTTGAAGACACGTGCAGTGATATCATGGCGATGCATTGCTGTTTGACCTGGCAATAACAAAATTTTAATTTAATCTCATTTAGGATTGCACGTAAATGTAATGAACAAATCTGGTCGGCCGCACGCGCGCACGAAAGTCATGGCATCTTGCATATGACGCGGCTACAAATATATGATGATGAAAGAATTTATGCTATTAGTGGTTCTATCAACGTTACCGACAATAGGATCACGCAAATGAATGTACTCATCAGAACACAGCTTCGCTTGATTATACTTGATGTACCGTACTCGCTCGCTTTCAATTTTCGGATAAATATCAACGATGTATTGATGAAACAGCTGGAGGCATCAGATAATGTTGTTGTCTTCATTGGCACGAATCATCAACCAATATGCGTAGAAGTTCATCGCACTCACTTTCTTGTTGGTTTCTGCACCAGCAAAGTAAAAATATAAATAAGACAAAAAGAAATTAATCTTACAGAAAAAGAAAAAGTAAATAACATGTAGAGTGTACCTGTCACTGGATTTATTTGTTTGATGTTAAAATGATATCCATCTTCTCCTTCCCAAAATATCAACGGATATTGCAAAGCGTCGTAAGAACGATGAC
Organism: Timema cristinae; assembly: GCA_039000515.1. NCBI lineage: Eukaryota > Metazoa > Arthropoda > Insecta > Phasmatodea > Timematidae > Timema > Timema cristinae. Next base: position 25,027,635 of record JBCFYV010000012.1, on the reverse strand, counting down.
TGTCTTGAATTGTGTGAACCGTGTTATCTCTGTGTTGGATCCATATATCTCGACGTTCATGTGCGTCGCCAACAATAAAAACTGCAACTTCATTAACGGTGTGTGAATTGTATCGGCCCGCATGCTCTCCAAATGGTACTTTGTCTGCTTTATTGACGATCATGTAGTTGTCGTATTGCAGTCTGTTTGAAACGGTATAAAACAACTGGACCAACTGGTTGTGATTTCGCAAAATCTGTTCCAAAGTCACCACAATTTCTCGCTCCTCCATCTGCTCGATGTGGTTGTACTGGCAGCGTGCGTTTATTTGTTGCTTCTCATCGCCCATGAAGTAGATTTGCAAGAATTTTGGATTGGCATCAGGCATTGAGATTAAAGAACCTATTTGATGATATACTTGGCCCTGAATCTTAAACGTTGATTCAAAATTGCAACCATACTCATTCTGAACAATTTTTGTTGCTCCAAATGATGTCATTTGGAAGCAAGAATTGAATTTGTGAATTTTACGCAAACACAATTTTGATTGAGGTGTGGCTCCAGCCAATTGTGTTTTCAATGGTTTTGGCAGCGAATTCAATGATGGAAGTACAACTTTTCCAGACGCGCAGCAGAAACCGGCCGATTCACCTTTGTATTTGAATGCATGGCAGATTGGCATTCTTAGTCCATAGCGCCGATGACAATTTGTGAATATGACGAATAGTCGGTGTCCGACTCATATTCGAACGCAAGACGGAGAAGTGATGCGCGTGTCAATGCACGATGTACTTGCAGGCGCTGTTGTTCATGTTCTCTGTGTGCGTCAGTGGCTCGTTGACGCGCCTGTCTGTCTCAATGCATTAGCTCGAAGGCATTCGTTGCGTTGCTGTTGACTTTCATTTGCACGTGTGTTTTTAACCTGGACTCTTAAATTTGCATTGCCTGTCAATTGATCTTCTGCCATTCGATTTATCCGACAGGTGTGGATTATTTGTGAATTCTGTGTACGTCGACCAATATTTCCTTCTCTTCCACGAAGACGTGGCATTGTTCTTTAATAAACACACAACACCTAAATATAAGCAACTTATATTTGAATTTTATGGATTACATGTTTTTTTCGATGAAACGTTTAACACTCAGTAAATTTTATAAAATCATCGACACAAATAAACACTTAAAATAAAAATTTGCAAGTTAGATTGATTGTCATTGAATACGCATGTATATAATTTAAATTTATGGAAGATCATGTAAGATATTCACTTCAACACAGCACCTTACACATTTTCCCAATGTATGTATTTGAGTACACTTGATGAAAAATACACTCAATATTCACGCGATTGTGATACATGGATTATCGAAACACATCGTACAGAACATGAAATGTCAAAACAACGCCAAGCCACGACGCAAGAGACTTGCGCATGTATTGATGCGTACGTCAAATATCACAGAATTCGAAATCAATGCCACCTATGTACACAAACACAACTATGATTTATTCTCAGAAGCTCAATTATGCGTACGTCAAATACCACAGAATTCGAAATCAATGCCACCTATTGGTACACAATTATAACTATGAATCAATCTCAGAAGTTCAATTATTCACTATTCAGAAGGTTTTAACGGTCCAAATTTTTCATATTATATTCATTATTATATATATTGGGGGGGCAGGGGGGGGAGGGGAGAGTGAAATTGTGAGGTTACATGTTCTGATATGCAAAAAATCTTTTAAAAAATATCCCCTCAAATAAATTCCCTAAAAAATAAAAATAAATCCTAGAACCCGATTGCAGCGCCACCTACCGGGTTCAATTGTGTATCAAAACCATCCATGGACCCACACAAACACACTCAAAAAAATTCATCAAATTCGGTCCAGCCGTTTAGGAGGAGTTCAGTGACATACACACGTACAGAAGAATTATATATATTAAGATATGTGAGTATTTGGTGGATTCTATATACTGTACACATACACTCACTATAGCCTCTGCAGCTAGGGTTGATATTTATGGTAAATGTTGCTGTCATATGTTAAGTTAGTTTGTAAGCTGTGTCTAAAAGATGCAAGTCAAATTCCTTAATATTAGATTATTCACACTTCTTGCTATGCAATTTTACTTATATTCATGCCTTACACTTAGAATTCCAAAACTCACGATTTTGTTTTGCAGAACTAAACGACATTGCAGAATGTTCAGCAACCATATAAACATCAAGGCGATACTGGTTGCGTCATACACAAAATTACGGCGAACTCCATAAAACTACAACTGTAGTATATGTTTAGTCATGACAGAATATAATTTATTCAATCAATGATACTCTCTTAGAAAAAGGTAGTGGTGCGCCTAAAAATGTGTGGGTGTGTGTTTAGGTGGGGGTGACGGAGGTGTAAATTGTCTCAATTTGTCAAATTATCTCACTGCAAATTATTTGAGCACTTCTAATAAAATATCAAATCACCTAATGAATACACCGGACCATAATGGATTTTTATGAAGCTTGGTGACTTTGTTAAATCTATTAAGAAACTAAACTTAATAAAATATTAGATTAAATGGTCATATACTTTCTGGAATAAGGTACAAAGTTTAAGGAAATACGTTCATTTTGGCTTGTCGCAAACATCCTAAATTTGTTTGGATCAGGTTATATTGCACTTAATGAGATGAGAGTTTTAGTAAGAATCTAAATGCTTTAGTGACAGGTTTGCTAAGTTTTCAGGTGAGACAACAAACAGTTTAGGAGAAATAGTTTATTATAATTAAATGAGTAGAAAGCCAACATTTAACAGTGTACGGTACTTGTGAGTTCTTTTAAACCTTTTCACAGAATTAAAATTTTAAGATCATCTATATATATATAAATAAAATAGAGGCGTATGAACCGAACAGTTAGTAAGAAATGAGAAGAAAAAATAGTTTGTTCATCTATCATGATCATCGCGTGGCCTGAAATTTTAAAATTAGTAGCCCTTGTGCACCTCAAAGATATAATTTTACAATTGTGATTGATTTTGATTAATTAAAAGCCGGGTCGGAAGCAAGAAAATGAATAGATTTATTTTTTCCGTTTGTTTGAAGCAAAGAAAAGCGTTGCCCGGACTAACCGCTCAATAAATTGCGTAGTTACCCTGGACAACGTAAGTTACTTATACTAGAATTATTAATTTTAAAGCAACTAAATCTTAATAAGTTTACATTTCGTACATGTAAAGGCTTGTACTTAGGTATTTATCTACATGTATTGACTCTTCAAGTTGCTTCTTGACAATGTTTTTGGAATAGTGTATAAAATTGTCCTGTGGAGTGTAGGGAAGTTATGGATCAACTCTAGTTAAAATATCTATTGCTTGTATTCAAAGCATGTCAGAGGTATTTTTATACACAAATTATATAGAGGGCCCAATTGGTTAATGAAAACCTACCTATATTTCGTATTTTTGGTCATAAGTTTCCAAAATACATCCTAAACAAACGTAACAAATCCATGGATCTCTTTTAAATTAATTTCTCCCCCAATAACTCTAATTAGTTTAAACCTTCTCTTGACTCGGTTGAAAAAGAATACAATTTAGTAAGAACATTAGTTTTATTAGTGAAATATCTGCATGGATCTTTTGAGTCCATGGAATAGGCCTTGTTAATGAAAAACATTATTAATATTTATTTCTTCTTCGTTGTAATCCTCATTTGTAGTATATTTGAAGATAACCTCCATATTGTTCCTTATTGCCCAGCTGACCAGGGTCAATATTTGATTATTACATGTAAATTGATAGTTACACGCTAGCAACAAGACGTTTTACAGGGCTTCACACACACACAATATAGCCCAGTCATATTAACCTCAAAAAGCCGATTTGGCAAAAATGTATATAGTTTTGAAATTTGGTATACATATTCTTTAGTAGTGTAGAATCAAATCGAGTTTCTCCTCCTCAGGTGGGGCCTTTAACCCTTAAACATTGAAAAAACGCCCCCCAAAAGTATGCTTGCATGACTTTTCTCAATTATCTTGCTAACGGCGAATCACCCAAAAATTTTTACGTCTGATAAAACTGACGAGAACAAATATTTGAACAAAATTATTCTACACAGTTTGATGTAAGAGCTATAGTACACATGGTAAATAAACCGAAAATAAGGGTAGATTTTGGCGCGAAGCACAAAATTCGTTTCTCATGCTCTAGTTTCATAAATAACTACCAAACAGTTAGCATTCAGTTAAAAATGCTCATAAGTGTGGTTGTATAACGTGAAATTTTCGATCAGAATATGTAAAAGATTAAAATTTTTGTTAACTATTCGCCAGAAATGTTTTTAAGTAATTCAACTAGCTTCTTTTTAAATAAATGAACAGTCACAGTATCATTCCATTAACATCCAGAAACTATGACAAAGTAGAATGTTTGACAATTGAACTATCGCAAAAGTATGCATAAAAAGAATGACTTGAGTCTTGGGAATTTTTCCAATTAAATCCCTGCGTCATCTTAAATAACAAAGCGATCAGAAAAATAACATATTATTAGAACCACTCGAGCTAGGAGTATAGATTTAATATAATATTTACAGTCTATTTGCTGAGAGGCAATAAGTTAATGAAGTAAATGTTTTTCAAGTCTTTCTACTAAATTCTAAATAAAATAATCTGTTGGCTTTGCAATAATTTCAAGTGTTGATCTAACAAAAGAAACCTATTGTTTGAAAATAATAGAACATTATATTTGCTACCGTTGTTTGGATCAGTTATTCCCTTGTTTTGCTTAAACTGGGGATATTATCACAATCTCCTAAATAATATTGAAGTTGTGGAGGGTTGCAAATGAACGGCATTCTTGATATGTTTTCAAATTAGGTGTTTCATCTTTAGTCGGTTCAGTAATATTTCCTCCTTTTGAAATCTTTTCTAAATTGTGATGAATTTGTGCACACAAAAATAGATTGGGTACTACTTCCACCTGCCAAAACACAATGTTTTGGACGAAGTTGTGAAAATTTTATTTTGAGTTTGGGATGCTTTTGTTTAAATGGTTTAACAAATTACTTCAAATTATTTAACACAATTCTTTTTTGACTATGCTGCCTAGTATTTTCTTGTTTTATAGAAACAAATACTTTTTCCTAGCATGTCCCTTCTTATTTCATCAGAGTTGTAACCATAAATTCCTCTGGGCCTTAGGGTTTAGATTTGCCAATATACTCTTTCCTTTCACTAATTGTATGACTTTTCTTTTCATGTAATTTAATAGACCAAGCTCATGTTTAACTTTACTTTAGAAATTTATGGTCAAACATTTGGACAATATTGTCAGAGTATGCAACTTTTCTCTCCTATTTGTATTTGTTTTAATGGTTCTTTTAAGTGATTTAAGATCTTGCGTTCTTATTTATTTTTAATATCTTGATTTTGTGAATCTCCCATACTAACGGGTTTTCTATTAACAGCCGAAGCTAAATTATTAATCTTTTTATTTGAATATCTTCTTTGTGACATTTTTCTCTTATAAATCTGTAGACCTTCAAGGATTACCAACCTATGGTTCAAAGATATTTCAGTATCAGCATTTTAAAACCAAAATTCTTGATTGTCATGAAAACTACTTTTAAGAAGAGTTGACGAATCACTCCTACCTTGTGAATCACTTTGGTGCTTTAGTAATTTAGGTAATTCATTCTGTTTTCTTCTCCAGCCATCACAAATAATACTTCCCAATTGTAATGAAGGTATCGTCTACCATTCTCTCTGTAATGGATCTTTTACTAAGTTTTGAATGCTTCTTAATCTTAAATGGATTACAGCACATGTGCTAAATGTCTGTCAGCCATTAAAATTAGAATATATGTTTTGGAAACCAAACAATAATTTTTAAACCTAAGCCTATTTCTTAGAAATATTTATAACTATAAAGTAAAATAACGTTTAATTATCTTTAAAATGTCAACAATCTAATTTTTTTAAGTGCAATAAAACCTGATCAATACAAATTAAAGATATTTGCGACAAGACAGAGAATGTGTATCTCCTTAAACTTTGTTTCTCAATATTACGGAAAATATTAATTGACCGTGGATCTAAGATGTTCTATGATATATTTATGAATTGGTTTAACAGTCACCAAGTTTCATAAAAATCGCCGAGGTTTAAGTAAATTTTCTATTATTTTGTTTGACTTAGATGTGGTGAAAAAACCCACAATTAATTGCTTTTAAAGATGGCATAGATTTATAGAATGTTATTTTTATTTATAAAATAAATATACTAAACTTGATATTAACTAAGATACCATCATTATTATGTGGACGAGATTGATGTAAAAAAAACTGCAAATAAATATTTGTGGTGTTAAAATGAGTTTATTTTTCTAAAAACTATAATAGTTTAATAACGATAATATTTACGTGAATAGATGTATAATAGGTAACTATTTTTTTTTAAAATTAAATGTGTTTAACATTTTGATATAGTAAACTGATAGGAATTAAGTGATAAGAGGCGACCTTGAAATATTGATTATATACCACTTGAGGTGGGCTGGAAAGGATAGGGAGATAAAGTCAGTATTTTTGTAGTTTTTGTAACAAAAGAATGTTTGACCAGAATTTATAAATGTATTGTTTCAGGACATATTTATTTTAATGTTGCACATAATAGTAGTAGTCTCAACAGTTGTTGAATTGTAGTCATGGCCCTCGTGGATTAAGACAAGGACTTTTTCTTTTTATTTAATTTGTTTCTAATAAAATGCCAATAAGTTCTTGTTAATAAAATGAAAGTGTTTTTTTTTCATCTATATAAAAAAAATCAGATGCACACTTAATTTACTTAGAAATAGAGTAAGCTTATCTTAAGTGATTCCACTATAGTGCAGCTTATAAGATAAGACCATACTGTAACTGATCAAGATAAGACAGCGTACAGGGTAAGTGAAGTGTATAGTGTACGATTTTATAATCTTACTTGAAGAAATATGGACATATATTTTCCACAATTAATATATCCAAATATGTACATAAATGTATATAAATATCATCTAGTAATATATTTTATTTTTCTATTCAACACACCCTAAATTATATATTTTTTTAAATTGAAAGATATTTACAAGGTTTTCATTAATAAATTAATATTAAAATATTCCAAGGGAAAATATATCAAATTTACAATCTTCTTGTATTTAGCCTTAAAATAAGTTTTGGCTCGAATTTAATTGGCTTTCAAACCCTGCAGGTTTGTATTAAGTAATATAAAATTGGAAATTTTGTACAATAACCTCAAAAGTTCTTAATAGCTTTAATGTGATACTCTTTGGGCGTTAAATCAACATTTTTCTTTTCTTTTCAAAAATCGTTATGTTATTTAAAATGCGAAGCAACGACCGTAAATAATCTAGGAATATTAATAACCGGTAGGATATGAATAAAACATTAAATAAAAATATATTGAAGGCAATTATAACTGCTCAGTATTACATTTCGAACCGCACGGGTGGGCACGCGGACTAATCGTCAAGCTTGTGTAGTTCGATTCTAGTTGAGTGAGGGAGAGGTTGGGATTCGAATCCAGCCAGTTTAATTGAAAATTATTTTTTCTAAATAGTAACCCACTTTCACTCAACGTTAATGAGGTTGCATTTCCTCTAAATTAAAACTTCAGCCTTTACCACACGTGACATTAAATGTAGATATCCTGTATACTAATAATTGGTCATGGGTAAAGTTCTCGCCTCACGACCTGATGTTCGTGGGTTCGAACAATGCTGAGGTTGACGGTTTTTAACCAAGCGATGAAAATTCATTGCACAACTTCTTTCGGAGGGAAGAAAAGCCGTTGGTCCCATGTCTTGTGGAATATAATAAATACCTGGAAGTCATGATATGAAATATGTCTTTCGACAATATTGGTAGGCTCTTTATTGCTCCCTCTTAGAATTATGTTTGGAAAGCAACGGAAAACTACCGCACTATCAGGACTTCCCTAGTACATGTGATTTCTCCCAGATGGTGTGGGTGGGCGACACTAACCATACGAAGGTTGAGTGCAACTACTGTTCTGGATTGATGAAAAATATACACATCGTATTTTTATTGTTCCAGATGGGATTAAAATAATAATAATAATAAAAATAAATAATAAGTCTGCAACCCTAATGTTGGTTTGATATGTTCCCTTCCATCCGGAGTGGCCCCATCCACACCATCTGGGAGAAAATGCATGTCCTACGGAAGTCCTGAAAGTGATGTGGTTTGTATATGTATACAAAATAAGTACACACTTACAACGCAAACAAAATAAATTTAAGAAGAGTGTTTTTTTATTTTAATAAAAGAAATTGTATCAGTGGCACACAATAAAAAAAAGTCTGGCTTTATTATTTCTTGGTATTTTGTATTTGTTTGAATCTGACGTTGACTTCTGAATACAAGAGCTCGTAAGAAATATAAATAACACACGTTGTGAAGAGGCGTGCGTGTCTCCGAGCTGCAGGCGAGCTCTGTGGACCGTTCTATTCCCCTGGAGATAGCACCTGCAGCCACTTATCTCCCAGTTGTATCCCCATCTTGGTCTGAAATGCTTTTTATCATTAGCTTGATCATCGGTCATTAAGGTGGGGAGGAAGGGGACGCGAAAAAATCAGTGTTTTTGCAGTTATTATAGAAAAAACTAATTTTTTGTTGTTGAAAATAAATAAATATTGCTTCTGTACAAACACAGAGTTTAATTTTCTTCACACGGTGATATCAACAGTTCTAGAATATTTGTCAAGGGTGTCCTGGAATTTAATGACAACAAATTTTCTCCATTTAAAAAGATTATCGTCTAATGCCGCTATGGTCATGACAGATATTCAACAACTGTTGATATCAACATGGGAAGAAAATTAAACTATTTGTTTTTACTGAAACAACACTTTATTTATTTTGGCCGAAAAAAGATTTTCTATAAAACTGCAAACACACTGACTTTTTATCGTTTTATTACATCCCTACCTTAAGGAATAACCAGTTTAAGAGACTCGCATATCAACCAAGCAAGAAACATGTTGTCTGTAGGAACGTGGACTAAACGTCAAGCTCTATTTAGTATGTTTTTTAAGGGACAAGGACGTCGTGGTTCAAATCCTTGCTGTTTGTTTGGAGAGTGTTTTATACTCAAATGTTTCCCCACTCAAGATGGCACCAGAACTCTTAAAATAAAACTCCCTGAATTCTACAGTTTCCCGACATTTTTCTAAATTTCCAGATTTCTTTTAGTGAATGAGGATTCCTCCATTTGTTACGTAAATCATGCCATTATAAAATAAGATTATTCCCAATCTTATTTAATGATATTTAATTTTGTTCAAAGAACAGGGCACAAATTTAAATTATATGTATGATTTTTTCTAACTACAGGCGATTAACGCAAGGGGGTTATTAGAGCATGGTAATTAGTGATATCCGAAATCCAAATATATATTTAGTAAGAAATGGATGGTAGCAATTCATTAAGACTACAATAATGTGCAAACAATGACTCAAGCCTTGGTAAATATGGACAAATTACACAACTAAGTACATTGGATGCAATAACAGATCAAATAATTACAGAATACTAAAAACATACAAAGTGAGAAACTATTTATTTTAAAATATATAAAATAACTTGCCCGCACGGTCTAAAGGATCACTCTCTAGTTGACTATATTTCTGATAAGGAAGTCGAGTTTCAAATCTGGGCCAGGTGTAATGAGAGTTTTTTTATCTTAATGGTTTTACAACCTTTCTCCAAGCAAAGATGAGTACATTTAATTTCAATTATACCTTCCACATCCCTATCCCCCCATAATAGTTAAACACGGCAGCCCTAACCTGTGGTAAGACTTTGTGTGCCAAGAAATGTTTGTCGAGGTTCATACAAAGCTGTCTCATTTCACCGGGCATTCTCATGCACCAAAATGCGGAACGCCATAAAGTTTAGAGGTAGGAGTCACGCCTTTCTGAGTCATCCACCCGAAATATCTTAATGCACTCTCCATGTATGGGCACAGCTTCGTGACTTACATGGAAAATATATGAGAGTATTTTGTGTCCTTTTTTTCCTTTAACCTTGAAAGTGTTTCAAACTTTTTTTATTGGAGAATAATATTACCGAATTTCAATCCACCTAAGAATCCCTACGTTCTTTCTTTCAGTCAGTGATGTCAAAGTTTAAAGTCATAGATAATTTATAAGATTAGTCAAAAAGATAATGATAGTAAGTTTAGAAAAAAAATACTTGAGGGTTTAATACTTTATACTCTTTCTATTGAAAGTACATAAGCCCTTTTTAACTAAACATTACTCTATTTTATTAATGGCATTCCTTCCTACGTATGCTGAAGCTTATTGAATCATCATAACGATTGTTAAGAAATTAAATAACATTTTCTCAAAATCAATATCAGCTCCCCCCGCTTCGGTGGTCGAGTGGTCTAAGAATCTCTCTCGCAGTAGACTGGCCTGCAAAGGATAGGGATATAAGTAGTTTGAATCCTGGTCGGGTGTATTGAAGTTGGTTTTTCATAAATGGTTTTATGCACTCCCTCCCCACAAATTCTGGTACACTTCTTCTAAATTCAATCATACTCATCCCTAAGACATTAGCGGAATAATCCGTCCATATGCTTATGCTGTAGCTCGAAAGAAAAGACGCGGTGATAAAAAGAAACTCTTAATTTTTGTATGTTTCATGTTTAGTAATAAATACATTCAATTTCAAACATTTACCCACTTGGGTGGTTATATAGTCAAAGGCGTCACGCTCGCAATAAGCTAGACTGCCGATGACAGTTTAATATATGGTTCAATCCTGGTCGGGAGTACTGAGGATAGTTTTTCCTAAATAATTGTACAGTCTCTCTCCACGTAAATAAAGGCACACTTCATTTAAATTCAACCTTCCTCATCTCTAACCCGTTAGCGTAAACCCAAATGGGTAGTAAGATGTGGTGTAAAAAAATCAACATTAGCCCATATGAGGAGCTAAGAATAGTAGACTAGATCTGCGTCCGTGGGCTGGCGGGTAAGCTCATAGGATCTTGTTGGACAATTACATGGTCAAGGTTTGTTCCCAATCTCCCTCCACGCTATTGCGGGTACACTTACACTAAAAAAATATCTTTATCCTTCCTACATCAGTAGTCTAGTAGATTTTCTAACATAGATACGTTCATTCGTAAGACGATTGGAGTAGTTAAATGCGGATCGCTCGGACATGTAGTAAGACACAGTGAAAAAAATAACAAGTGGATCTGGGAGATCCTAGTTCGATTACAACTAGTGGTTAAAAGTAGAGAGGCCTTATTGTTCATACTTTACGTCCATGACCCACAATATCAGCTGTATGAAATTACGATCCGGTTTTAATATTATATGTGATGTGTTAGCTTAGTATTTGTAAGGGACGTGCTGAAAATATATTTTATTAATTAATTCCCTAAAGAGAGCTACAATTAAACGAGTAGTCAAATAAGATGAGGTCAGACAGCTTAGTGCTGTTGGTAGATATATAACCACTGGAGTCTATTTTTCCAGATTTGAAATCGTTAGTTTGTAGGTCGTATGCTGAACTAATCATTTAGGTTTGAACACTAATAATATAAAATGGGTTAAGGCGTGTGATATACTAAAATTTTATTAAATATGAATTAACATATTTCATAGTTATATACAAATATTAATAAATGTTTTCTAGATAATAACTCCATGGAGTCAGCTCACAATCAAGCCATACCAACCGAGCGGCCACCGTATGTTGGCGAAGATAGTGCCAATTTCATAGGATAAAGGTGGCATGTGATAAGTTAACCCAACCCTCCCCAATCTCAGATTTCAAGACCAGAGCCACTATTTTTTTCATTCAAGTAGCTCCTCATCTGTCCTGATGAGGTTGAGTTGACCTCGTTCCAGACCAACTGCTCACAGAAAAACCTGTAAGCGCCGAGGGTTGAGCCCAGGATCTTTAGGTATGCAGCCAGGAATTTTGATCACTAGGATACTACTAATATAACATGGGTTTCAGAAGTGGGATGTACTAACATTTTATTAAATATGTAGGGGTAAGGTGTCAGACTTCTATGCTGGCGGCCGGGGTTCGAATCCTCGGTCCCGGCACAAAATTTATCTGATTTCCAAACCCTTCCTACACCTCTGACAAGACATCTTGTGAATGTGTGGTATGCCAGGCCGCCACCTGGTTCGGATTCCACGTTAAACTGTAGGTCCTTCATTTCATCTCACAATCACCCTACCATTACACATTAGCGTAAGTGCGTATAACCCGAACGGGTAGTAAGACGCGGTGCTATAATAATAATATAAATATGCCTCAACAAATCTCATGATTATGCAAACAAATAAATAAATGGATTAAATAGCAAAGCTATTATATTTGTTGATTGCGGTTGTAGCTGTATCTAAAGATATATTCTTTAGATTTAAAAATGACTCCTTGACACTGGAATTGAACTCGCGACCTTTGGCTTGGTAAGTCAATGCTCTAACCACTGAGCTAACCAGGAATAATCCCGTAGTCAGGATTATTCTTCACTCATATTGTAAGGCAGAGTCTGTGATGGATGTTTGGAAATCATCAGCTACATAAATTTTGTGTGATCAATTAATATCACGAGGTGTCAGATAACGTAGCCACCTTTGACTCGGGAGGGCTTTATGCTGCCAATAGTATAATTACAAATGTACGAATACACTGTCATGATTCCTGAATAGCTGAGTGGTTAGAGCATAGGCGTACTAAGTCAAAGGTCCCGATCTTGATTCCCATGCTTAGGTCTCAATTTTCAATATAAATACAGTAATTGTTTTCCAGATTATAGCTTGTTTAAATAGGCAAGAACTTATTATTACTGTGCGAAGCTTTGAAAACTTCGACTTCACTTCGACAACAGCTGTGAAACTTTTGCCCGAAAATAGATTGAAAGATAAACACACGTCTATGTTATTTTTTTGGTAATTTATACTCTCATATATTACAAATTAGTGTTCACATGACAGAAATATGTAAAAAATGAATTGAATATTGTGATATTATATTAGCTCAGGCAAAAATGTTTAAAAAAAAAATCAATAAAACTTGTTTGAAATGATATTAAGTATTCAAATATTTGATTATATTTAACAGAAGCAGTAATATTCAAACTTAGATTCGGATTCGTTAATATTTAATATAATTCAATTTGGATCCGCTTCGAATATAAAATGTCGACTTTTTACATCCCCTACCGTTCTGGTAAGAAGTGACGTTTACCAAATACAGTTTTTTTTGTGGTCCACGTTGATAATATTTTACTGTTTTATTATCATATATAAAATGTTACAATTAAGATCACATGAGTTTAATTATAAATATATTAAACTAATTTTAATAACTTGTGTAACTGCTAAAACCATTATTTCCTTTCTAAATCGGGCTGTAGTGTGCGTGAGATCAGTCCAAGTTGGTGGCCTTGTCAAACGTGATGGAACTCGGCTTTTCTTAGAGTACACTAAACATATCCAAGCCAATAAACGTGTCATAATAATTTCCCACCGGCTGTATACATTTTGCAAAACCTGTCCATATAAAAAATGAAATAGTGCACGTTATGACTTCACGCCGTCTTAAGTCACGGCTATAAATGACTTGAACAGACTAGTGTGTAGACTACTCTATGTGGGTGGAGTACTTTGAGCTACATACCAATGACAAAAAGAAATACACGTGACTATTTTGTTTGAAATTAGAGGCATCACTTCACCCGTGAAACTGGTTTTTGGAACGGTTCATGATGTGGGCGTGTCTGTGTTTATTCTGTGTATGTTGTAACTAAATCATTTATAGGTATGATGACAAATTACTTATTTAGAAATAAGGTATGATCTATTCAATACCAGATTATACCATACCTTGGAATTTCTCTACAACTTCTATTTTTTCTAAGAGTACTTGAAAAGCAGCTGAGCTACTAGGTCGATTAGTTAGGTAAAGACAATAATATAACATCTGAAGGACCTTGAAAGTCTAGTCAATTAGACTAATGTTGGTTGTTAAATTATTTTGAATGTATCGTATGAAGAAAGCATTGCAAATGTGAGAGTGTTTTAACTTAAAATAACTATGCAATTAATTATTAACGCTTTTTGTGCTCCCGAACCTAAAAAGTGGTCTTACAAAATGTTTGTTCTAGTGTCTGTGTATTCAATTTATTTTAAATGGTTATATAAATTTTGCTCAAAATTTGTATCTAAAGTTTGTTTTATATGATTTATCAAAATAATTTTTTTTTCTGAGAAAAACTTACTAAGGGATAGTTAACTGATTTTATATTTTTTTAAATATTGTCACATATTATAAAACACTATATTAAAAAGTATGCACGACCTTGACGTGCCATTTATTTATTAATCTATTCAACATCAATACTATTAATGACTTATTCTGAGAGGAAAGGATGGAGGGTAACTTTGAGGAAAATGTACCCACAATGACGTGCAGAATACATCGGAAAACAAAAATGATGACGCGCATGCGTAAAACTACAATCTAGTGCACCCGGCCGAGATTCGACCCACAACCTCCAATAACATCTGACTCCTTACACCACACCACTAACAATGGGTGTGAAAAGGTCCAACAAAGGAATATCGTGTTAAATAAAAGGGATGTGCAAAGAACCCTTTTTAAATGAGACGATAGTCGAAGATAAGGATTTTGGTTATTGTTATATAACAATACTTTTAATTTCTAAACCATCCCTTGGTTGCATCTAGGTAGATAAAACTTAAGAGAGAAAAACCAAGCATATTATTATTTTATGCCAACATAATTTATCTTAATTTATTTATCTTTCTTTAAATTTATTTATCGTCTGTGTCAAAAGTGCACTTGTAAAATCGTCATAGATAATTCAAATGAAATAGAATATCAAGGACAAGAGAACTCATTAGATTAGTTTGATATTAATTAATTACAGGCAAGGAAAGTAGCACAACTAAACTGCTTTGTACAGGGTGGTGCAAAAGAAGGTAACCGAACTTTTAAGATTTAATTTCATTTACGTTATGTCTGCTTTCATGTTCACAAGTAATCGTTGATTAATAATGCCGCAGAATACTGTAGAAGCAGGCCCTTGGAATGTGGAACATTATTTCCGAAGCTATGGCCCTTATTTCATTCAAGATGAAGATGGTAACACCACAACCGTAACTGCTAGAGTATACAGAGAGCAAATCATCTATATATTTAATGCAGATTTATTAACATTTTGAGAAGCAAGGTTTTCAGCAGCATGCAGCCACCCCACACATAGTCAGTCCATGGAGACTGGAGGAACTGTTTCCACATCGACTTGTGTCACGAGGGACCGACTTTCCTTATCCACCTCGAAGTCGAGACCTCACTTTGTGCGATGTGTTTCTGTGGAGAATCTTAAAATAAATCTCTTTAACACGTATTCCAAGAACAGTTTCACGAGAACAGTGAATCAGTGATCAGTGATGTAACACCCGTACAGTGCACTAACATTGTTACACGAGTAATTGATCACATGGAATTTGTAGCTCGCAATGAAGGAGGACATGTAGAACATGTAATCATTCGATAAAGAGAACCTAACTTGTATAGTAGTTTGCTAACTATTTTTTGCACCAACCTGTATATTATATTTGTTTCATCCCAGTGACCATAAGTTTATTGTGTTTACAACTTGCCAGGCAGCTTTAGCCTATTTTGAACAAACTAATGTTGGCAATATTGAATATAATACAATATTTTATACAAGATACTTAATTTCACTTATTTACCTACCTACTTTATCTATGCTTATGTTATCTACGTAATTTAATCACGTGTTGGTAACACCACATGTTCGAGCTGTATGCATATTTACATGAAGGTATATGGTAGAATGTATAGGGAATGTAACCACATTGGCATGGTAGAAGCTTGGAAAACAATTTCATAAAAGATAACGTGTTACACCTGGCCAGGATTTGAGCCCTGACTTACCCATCACAAGCATATCAAACCAGCTTTATTTCGATCACGTAACTCCTTTGTGAGTAGTGTGTTGCCAGGATTAACTGAATTATTTGAATATGTGACTCTAAAGAAATGTATCTTTCTTTTGCGGCCAAATATATCATTTTCCTTAACTAATTACAAAGTTTTTAGACATTTCTCTTTTAATCTCAAATTTCCTTATGGTTCCAAGTATTCAGGTTCTCCTTCAATGCAGATATTATTTTCTTATGACTAGTATCTCTGTGAACAATGGACTTGGCTTCTTTCATGTTCTTATCGTAATTATAGTCTTACTAGTGGTTCTGTGAACAGTAGATCTTCCCTCTCCATGTTCTTATCGTTTCTAGTCTTACTAGTAGTTATGTGAACAGTAGATCTTCTCTCTCCATGTTCTTATCATTTATACAGTCTTACTAGTAGTTATGTGAACAGTTGATCTTCCCCTCTCCATGTTCTTATCGTTTCTAGTCTTACTAGTTGTTATGTGAACAGTAGATCTTCCCCACTCCATGTTCTTATCGTTTCTACAGTCTTACTAGTAGTTATGTGAACAGCAGATCTTCCCTCTCCATGTTCTTATCGTTTCTAAAGTCTTACTAGTAGTTATGTGAACAGTAGATCTTCTCTCTCCATGTTCTTATCGTTTCTAGTCTTACTAGTAGTTATGTGAACAGTAGATCTTCCCTCTCCATGTTCTTATCGTTTCTACAGTCTTACTAGTAGTTATGTGAATAGTAGATCTTCCCACTCCATGTTCTTATCATTTCTACCGTCTTACTAGTAGTTATGTGAACAGTAGATCTTCCCTCTCCATGTTCTTATCGTTTCTACAGTCTTACTAGTAGTTATGTGAACAGTAGATCTTCCCCACTCCATGTTCTTATCGTTTCTACAGTCTTACTAGTAGTTATGTGAACAGTAGATCTTCTCTCTCCATGTTCTTATCATTTCTAAAGTCTTACTAGTGGTTATGTGAACAGTAGATCTTCTCTCTCCATGTTCTTATCGTTTCTACAGTCTTACTAGTAGTTATGTGAACAGCAGATCTTCCCTCTCCATGTTCTTATCGTTTCTAGTCTTACTAGTAGTTATGTGAACAGTAGATCTTCTCTCTCCATGTTCTTATCATTTCTAAAGTCTTACTAGTGGTTATGTGAACAGTAGATCTTCCCCACTCCATGTTCTTATCGTTTCTACAGTCTTACTAGTAGTTATGTGAACAGTAAATCTTCCCTCTCCATGTTCTTATCGTTTCTAGTCTTACTAGTAGTTATGTGAACAGTAGATCTTCTCTCTCCATGTTCTTATCATTTCTAAAGTCTTACTAGTGGTTATGTGAACAGTAGATCTTCCCCACTCCATGTTCTTATCGTTTCTACAGTCTTACTAGTAGTTATGTGAACAGTATACCTCACTCACTCCATGTTCTTATAGTTTCTACAGTCTTACTAGTAGTTATGTGAACAGTAGATCTTCCCCTCTCCATGTTCTTATCGTTTCTACAGTCTTACTAGTAGTTATGTGAACAGTAGACCTCACTCCATGTTCTTATCGTTTCTACAGTCTTACTAGTAGTTATGTGAATAGTAGATCTTCCCCTCTCCATGTTCTTATCGTTTCTACAGTCTTACTAGTAGTTATGTGAACAGTAGACCTCTCTCCATGTTCTTATCGTTTCTACAGTCTTACTAGTAGTTATGTGAATAGTAGATCTTCCCCTCTCCATGTTCTTATCGTTTCTACAGTCTTACTAGTAGTTATGTGAACAGTAGATCTTCCCCACTCCATGTTCTTATCGTTACTACAGTCTTACTAGTAGTTATGTGAACAGTAGACCTTGCTCCCGCCATGCTACGTTAGTCTCAACATCTTTCTTTGGATTTAATGTTGAAATATTTCCTATTTTTTATCCCCGGATTTTATGTTGATATTTTTCCTTAGTTAACATTCTATAGTACAAAATAAATTAATACTGTATTCACTAGTATAGTATATTCATAGAGAATTACTGCTGTCCACATGGTTTAAGATGTTAGTCTACAATAGATGTCATTTTTTCTAATATGCCCTAGGTACTTAAGAGATTGCTTAGAATTATAAATTCTAATCACTTAGATGAACTATTAAGCAAAAAACCTTTTGAGTGACCGTCATATTAAAACGGATAGCCAGGTTAGAAAACTATTTACTGTACACACATAGTTTGGACTAATTTAGGAATGTATCGGCCAAGTGTTGTTGTAATTTTCCAAGCATTTTCCAGTCATCACGGAACAATCAAACAGAATGATATTTGAGTGGTCACTTTCATGAAACGAATATTCACATATAAAAACCCGGCACCTACTTTGTTCGGCCTAGGTTAAAAGAAGGTCCATGCACAGTTTTGTGAAAAGTGGTTCATGTATTTGACAGCTATTGCGTAACAAAGGCCCAACATACAGACAGACGGATAGACAAAATGCCAAATGATAAAGTTAAAACAATACCTCACTTTGTTTCGCCAATTATATATTTTTAAGTTACTTTACATAAGTGATTTAATTAAATCCTTCAATCAAACCTATGGTAAGCTCCAAATCAATCGTAAACAGCTTGGTGTGCCGCCATTAAGTGTCGTATGCGACTGTTTCAGAAGAGTTTGGGCTTACCGTCTGAGACACATAGCCCAAACGATCCTCACTTTAGCAAAGGATTCTCTTCATTTATTTAAAGGATTTAACGTTCATTTTCTGAACCAATTGATTATATCAGATCACGACTTATGAACTAACTTAAATCTAGTACAGACAAAACATACAGCTCCTCCCCGTTAATTCATCCCTGTGAAAAGGTAGTCCCACATTTCACCAGAGACAAATTTTTAGGCCATGCCGTGAATTGAACCCAGGACTATTAGCTCAGTAGACAGACACGCTATCGACTGACCTAAGGTGTTGAATCTTAGGAAAGGAGTTTTAAAGTTATGAAATGACTCAAGCTTTACAACTTAATAACATTTGTTTACATGTAGTTTTATTCGTAAGAAGATCAAATATATAATAAATCAAGTACACTGATTACAGGATGAAAACAGCTTGCTCCAGCCTCGGAAATATCTCGTGAGGCCAGCGGCTACAGCTTGGATTAGAATGTAAATTAAATAACAAAACGTGACGCCCTTACAGGATAAAAATACTCTGTTTTGTGGTAGGGAGGGGGCATAAAATACCCACCTCATGTCCCAAATGTGTATAAACATACATAAAACAACAAATAATGTGATATAACATCATTCCAATTGGGAGAGGAAATCGTAAAGATTAATAAAATAACACAAATGAAAAATAAATAAATAAAAGGTGAAAAATTAAAACATTGCTATTGAAGGTGGGGGATAAGTGAGGTGGATGACTGGTGATAGATAGCCAAAAAATAAAATAAAAATTCATCTTCAACCAGTGGTCACTTGGTCTTAAGGATTGGCGTTCCACCAACGGATGTCAAAGTTTTAATCTCGGTTGAGTGAACCGTTTTTGTTTTTTCCACATATGATTTTCACGATATTTTTCCCATCCACTCTTCACACAAATGTGTTTTATTTCTGGACTACCTTCCTACTCACTAGCCACCAGTAACTACGGTGGTGAATGCAATAAACGAATTAATTAAATATCTTCATGAAACACATTTCAATTGGACATTCTCAAGATGTATCTTTGAACGATAATCTACACCTATCTCTTAAGCTAGATCACGCCTTTTTGAGCTCCTATCTACTTAAGAACCATTTTCACCAACATCTCGTCGAGGAGCCATACACCACCATCCTTACAAACTTATCCTCTCAGGTTAATAAAACACTATGTGTTTCATGACCCTACAGAGGAAAAACGGGAAGGTTCTAAGGACTATTGATTAAATCGTAATTATCAATTAATAATAAGAGTTTATATGTCATTTAAGACTAGGGGTAGAAATCACCAAAAACCAAGATTAAAAAAAAATCTGTATATTAGGTGAGGGAGCATTAGGTATCCTAGTTTTTACAGTTTTTATAACAAAAACTTTTAAAAAATAGAACATTGCTTCAGTAGATAAATATAATTCAATTTTCTAAACATAGTAATCCCAAATGATATTTTTTATTTGTATGATACCATGACATTTAAAAACAAATTTTTGTATTTGTTAAAAAAATCTAATGCTAAAAAAATGCTAATGAAAACATCCAAAAAATGTTGAGAGTACCTTTTTGTAGAAAATTAAACCAAACATTTTCACTGGAGCAATATTGTATTTATTTTGGCCAAAAATGTGTTTTCTCACTATAAAAACTGTAAACATATGGACTTTAACAAATTATATCTTTAAACAAAATAAACAATATTGCCAATACATTTAAAACTAAGCATATTAATGACTTAACCTAATATTTAGTATTGTAAAAATCAGTTTATAGTGAGGAATTTACAAATTGTGTTAAATGCTTCCTTAATGATTCCAATTGAGATTCTAACTTCAATCCCCTCCTTCACGTTCTATAAATATTCTCATCCTTTGCCTTTAGCTAACCATTCCTCTAAATCCACTTTTAGCAATATTTTCCTCACCACCATGGGCGGGCCGGGAGTATTCTCCTAATATAGTTCTAAGAATTTAACTCCTGAGTTAAATGTGCACCTGGTCGCACATACTATATCTATCTTGTCTACTTATAAGCACCAACATTCACAGTCCTCTGAGTCCCATGCAACTATATTCTATCATGTGTAGCTCCAATAACCGTAATCCTAGAGGAATGTGCCCCAATTATATTAATGAAAGTCTATTGGTGTATTTACATGTGTGTAAAATCCTCCAGAGAATTTTCAATTATTTTAAATGAGATAGCTGAATTTCGTAAAAGTGTAGAGGAACCATTCAAGAGGTTCACAAATCTTTCAAGCTTGAAATTTAATCAAAAATAAAAATTATAAAAAATAGAAACGTGGTTTATTTAATAATTTTAATTCGTATACATGTATTTGCATTTCAAAAGCAAGGGGGACCTATAATATAGATTCCAATCTAAAATCCAAAGAGAAATTGCAGATTATAAGACAGGGAGTTATCTTTGGTTGGTTAATTTGTGTTCATATTAGTTATCAAAAAGTGTTTCTTTGGTCAATGAAAATGTAACAGATAAACGTTAAGCATATTTAATTTAATTTGAACTTACATTGATATAACCTGAATACGTATTCATAGAAACCGATTCATAACTATAACTAAAAGACAGCTAACACTGCAGAGTAACAAATAATATAACCTTATAAAATATTAAAAAAAACTAATGGGTTGGTTTGTGTGAGTATATGACGTGTTAGTGCTAGAACGCCAAAACCTAACAGGAGATGGCTATTTTTATTTTTTTAAGCACCGCATCTTATTGCCTGTTCGGGCTATAAGGCTATGTAGGCTACTAATTACGCTAATGTGTTAGAGATGAGAAAGGTTGAATTTTAGAGGAAGTGAGCCCGCTTTTGAGTGAATGGAGATTGGAAAACTAAGTAGTAAAAATCATGCTCAGTACACCCAACCGGATTCAAACCCCGATCTTCCCGTCATCGACAGTCCTGTATATTGCTAGAGTGACGCCTTAGACCATGCAACCACCGAAGCGGATTATTTCAAATGAAATTCAAATATAAATTACAGGAAATATACACAATCACCTAATTTTATAATTCTTTGGTTGGTTTGTATTCACATTAAGTGGTAAAAGGGCTATTTGGGAAATGCATTTTTTTATTTTTGACTAAAAGTAATATTTATGATTTTTTGTTATATTTTTTAATGTTTGGGATTATAAGAAATATTAATTTTATAATACGCTATCCCAACCTAATAAAACCTAATATTTCATGCATCTACAACTTGAAGGTTCAGTTTTGTTAGGTTGGGTAATATTGACATTGGCCTGTCATAGACGGGATTAAAAACTAATAATGAAATAAATATAGGTAATCCATAGAGAACCAGATGACTCTTTCATGAGAATAAAGCAAATTTTTCATTGAGTTTATTATAAGTATGTTTTATATATTTCAAATATTAATTTTGTATAGGGAACAGAATATTTGTCAATATTAATTTCTCTTTCTTGGGGGACACCAGAAAACCGTACTTCAATAATTTATTTGATTAAAGTTTAACCTTGTTTATTATAAGCTACCAGCTATATTCCGTTCACGATAGGTTTTTACCTGGATGACGGTTCGAAAATCATATGTTTAGGTTTTGGGTTGCAACACTTGTAAAAGATCACAGTTTTGTTATAAATGTAAAGATCTTTAATTACCTGTTATATATTAATTTAAAATAATGTAAACTTAAGTTTTCTCATACTATTTCATTTTTTTAAATAATTTTTTTTATCCAACTCGAAACAATATTTTAAACATATTTATTTGTTTTGGAACGTTACTGATTTTTTGTAATATAGTGCACACATCAATATATTTTATTACAGGCATCGTATTTACTTGGAAACGAGAAAATTGTTGTCATTTATTTTTACATACAATAAATGATTTTATGATTATTTTATCGTATTTTGAAATATTTAACTAATAAAATATTTTCATCAACTGCGTGTCTGCATCATTGTAAAAAAAACTTGTTTACCGTTATGTTCAATCATATGGTTTAGATTCGTTAGTCGCCATTTTAAAGATATATTCGTTAGAAGTTTTTGTGAAAGTGGTGTTAATATATTTTTTAAGGGGAATAAAACTATAAATAAACTTTTTGTCCGACCTCAAATAAATATATAAATAATATTGGCCTAAATTACTGTGGTTAACTATCACATTAATATATTACCATCTGTTTTCATTACAGTCATCCAAAGTGATAGATGTCAGCTGTTGGCGTAGTGATATATTAGGGATTACTTCTAGTAACATTTGAGCTGTCATCCAGGTAAACTTAGCTCGTAATGACTTATAATTTGGATCACAGACTAAAATTATAATCCAAAATTTGTATTCTAAAATAGTCGCGTTTTTAAAATAAATTTGATAGCTTTTAACTATATTTGTAATTTATTTTTCTCCGAGTCTTACTGACCGTTTGGGATCTACGCATTCATGTAATACTCTAGTAGAATATGGAGGAAGGTTATAGAGCTTTAGTGTTCGGCCAGACTGACAAGCGTGCGAACGACTGGGTGGCCAAACTGGCGAGTGAGCGCGTGAATAGCAGATACCTCTCGATAGTTGTCGACGAGGAGGCTAAGGTTCGAATCTTGGATCACTGAACTGAGGGTGACTTTTTACAAGTGATTTATTGTTGTGGTTTTCTCATACTCTCGCCACTCTAATGAAGATTCTTATTTGCAAAGGCCTACTTTGATTATAATATTGAATATTTTAACATTTTAATAGTATCAGTTTTAACAACACACACACACACACACAACACAAACAAACCACACAACACACAACACCCACACACAATTTATTATTGGTTTATGACCTTACCAATTAAATTAGGCCATTAGTAGCAAGTGTACCAAACCTATCGATAGTAATAAAAATGTCAAAATTGAGAAGTTTCCCTAGCACTCAATGAACCAACATACAATAATATTGCCTAGCACCTGTAAACTAGATTGTACCGGGTCTGCTATCGCCTTGAAAATATTTTTATTATTATTATTTAGCACCGCGTCTTACTACCCGTTTGGGTTATACGCTTTAAGTACTAAATTACGCTAATGAATTAGGAATTGGGAAGGTTGAATTAGAGGAAGTGAACCCGCATTTGCGTGGAGGAAGAGTGGAAAACCATTTAGGAAAAACAACCCCCAGTTCACCCGACCAAGATTTGAACTTCGATCTCCCCGTCCTCAGCAGTCGAGCTCAACACGACAAGCGTGTTAGCCAACTACGCCACCGAGGCTTGAAAATAGAACCAGTTCTATCTTTCAATCGCGTTGCTCGGGTCACTCCAGTATGGCCACCTCTCACTACAACCAATGTGCTGTATTTTATATTTTATTCGTTCGCGCGCTTGCTCGCTCGCCCAGTCTGGCCGTACCCTTGAGGAAATGTACTCATATTTACGTGAACGAGAATGGAAAACCCTTTAAATAAAATCACCCTCAGTACAACCAACCCGAATATGAACCCCAATCTCCCTATTATGAGTGGTCCAGTTTATTGTGAGTGTCACGTTAGTGACTAATACCATCTACTAATGAGGGTGGGGTAGTGAAATGTTCCAGTATGGCTATTAAATACATATTATTGTGTTTACTTGAAATTAGTACGTAGTTTTTTACCGTGACCTCATCAGATCCACCCACAGAGGGCTGCAATCTCGCCGGAAGCGTGTAGGACCAGCCGGAAGTCCTGCTATCTGCACGGGTTTGATTGGAGTTCCCCGGTCCCGGCGCTAAACTGGGACTCCTCATGGTCGGGCCGGGAGGAAATACGTCGTTCTAGCGTGGAACGAGTGATCTATCTATCTATGAAATGAATGGATTGATTGGAGGGAAGCGTAGTTTATGTCAAAGCGCTATTTTTTTTTGTCACCACGTCTCACTAAACGTAATTATTAGGATGATGGGCTAGGGATTGGGAAGGTTGAATTTAGATGAAGTGTACCTACATTTACGTGGAGGGAGAGTGAAACGTCAATTTGTAAAAACCACCCTCGAGATATAAACTCCTATCTCACCATAATAAAGAGTCCAGTCTATTGCGAGAGACGATGCCTTAGTTCAGTCAAACTCCGAAGGGGGTCTGCGCATTCTAATTCTGTGGTCTCTCATGTTGGTAAAAACATATAGGCCATAAGTTATGTAACAAATCAATCATTGGTGTAATTAATATATGTATCACTTCATAAATAGTTCAGTTAGGGTTTTTTGCAATTTTTGGAATTCATTGACTTGTTTTTAGGTATTCCAAGACAAAAATAATAATTCTCCAGTGTTATCTTACATGAAAAGCTATAAAATAATGATAATGATATTTTAAATTTAATCCTTGACACAAGATTCCTAAAAACACAAAGATTGTAAAACTTTCTTTTATCCCTTTTAGAAAATCATGTTGTTCAACCCTAAAAACACAAGGATGGTAAAACTTTCTTTTATCCCTCTTAGAAAATAATGTTGTTCAACCCTAAAAATACAAAAATTGTAAAACTTTCTTTTATCCCTTTTAGAAATCATGTTGTTCAACCCTAAAAACACAAAGATTGTAAAACTTTTTTTTATCCCTTTTAGAAAATAATGTTGTTCAACCCTAAAAATACAAAGATTGTAAAACTTTCTTTTATCCCTTTTAGAAAATCATGTTGTTCAACCCTAAAAACACAAAGATTGTAAAACTTTCTTTTATCCCTTTTAGAAAATCATGTTGTTCAACCCTAAAAACACAAGGATTGTAAAACTTTCTTTTATCCCTCTTAGAAAATAATGTTGTTCAACCCTAAAAACACAAAGATTTTAAAACTTTCTTTTATCCTTTTTCATGTTGTTCATCCCTAAAAACACAAAGATTGTAAAACTTTCTTCTATCCATTTTAGAAATTCATGTTGTTCATCTAATCACACATTACATTTTACTGAAACTATAAATCATAGTCTGATCACTAGGAGGGCGTAGAAATCAAACTTTTTCCTAGGAGGGTGGGAGGGTCCACTAGATATGCCACTATACTTTGCCTATGGAGTATATAAAATTCCAAGGGGTGGGGGTCCAAACACCCTTGCTATTTATTATGTAAAACCCTGCCTAGATATCCAATTTTAACAAAAACGTTAAAGCCATTTTTGGAATATTGTGAATTTAAAAAAAATAGTTATGTTTAAACTACATATACATATTTTTTTCTTTTAAACACAAGTATAAAGTGACATTAATAATCTAAAATACTCTTTTGCTACACATTATAAACAAAATTATAAAGCAATTTACGAGAAAAATTTAATTTTCAAAAAGTATAGGGTGACCCTAAGCTCCTGTATTAATGGTAAACTACCATATGTTGTTAGTAAGCAAATTTTCTTCCAAAAATTAGAGTATTATTTGTTATATCAAATACACACCAGATATCTATTTTAAACAAAATTGTTAGAAATGTTAGTGTGTATATATATATATATATATTGTTTATTGTACTGAGGTACTGTACATTTCTTGATGTTTGACAATAATTAAAATTAAAAGCACAAAATTATCTAACTATATTTTTTTGTGAGATTAAAGCATAATTGATTCGAATTATACTCAAACATCAAGAACTGTAGTCCTAATACTATCATTTACTATTTTGTTTAAAATAAAATAGATAACTGGCGTTTATTGGACCTGACAAATAAAACTCTACTTTTTGGAAGAAAATTAGCTTAGGTGTAGTATAAATATAGCTGGACGGGCAGTCAGACGTGGAGAAAAATAAAAATATCTCAGTATAGCTAGTGATATGGAGCACGCACGCTCCACACGCTAAGAGAGGTTACCCCGATTTACACGGAGGTCATACTACGACTGGAGGCAACGAACAGATTACAGGGCTCGTAAAAAACCCACCAAGCCAATCTGAAATGGTTTGTAACGCCCTCAACAAAAACAGAATTTGCTTGATGGACGTTCTCAATTGTGTGTCTGAACTGCCAGGTTCGAGCGGGACGGATTGCCTGTCTTTACTTCAATTTTCTTAAGAGTTGACATATCTTAACGCTAAAATAAGATCTTATATAGTACCGCATATTACTACCCGTTCGGGTTATACGCTTATACACTAATTACGCTAATGGTTCTAGGGATTAAGGAGATTATATTTCTAGGAAGTGTACCCGCATTTGCTTGGAAGGAAATTGGAAAACAGTTTTGTAAGACCACTCTCAGTACACCCAGCTGAGAATCAAAACTCGATCTCCCCATTACCAGCAGTCTAGTCTACTGCGAGAGTAGCACCTTAGACCATGCGGCCACTGAAGTGGGTTTAAAGAAATTAAGAGCTCTATTAACACTAATCTTATACAAGGTTTCGAAATTTTGAGTTCTAGTCTAGATCTTGTTAAGATTCGTACTTGATTCAAAATTTCAAATGAAATTCCATCCCAAACACAAATTCAGTGGAATTTGATTCGAAACTCGAATATGAAAGTAAATGTTTTGAATAATTTAATTTTTTAAAGAAGTTAGCATGAATCCATTATTTGCTTTGACCACTTACATATTTTATACTATTTTAAATAGTCATTATTTGACATTTATTTATTTATTGAGCTTATTTTGTTCTTTCGTGTCAATTCTACTAACTATAATTTAGCCTAGTATTCAATTTGTATTTGATAATATTTCATCAAAAAATATTCGATATAAAGTCGATCCAAAACCATTTTAATTATGAAATATTCAATTTGGATATGATTAGAATTCTATTCGAGATAGCAAGCGAAGATATGGACTCTATTTGAAATTAAAAATGTTGGGTTGGCACAGTCTTAATTTTCCCGTATTCATACGTTGAGTCATGTTATCTGCTTTTGTAACTTTATAGAGATATTATAACTACCTATAAAATAACACTAATAATATAGTAAAATCTTATCAGTGTTGTCAGCAAAAATATGTTTGTATTTTCAAAAAGGTTTTTATTGTTAAATTTGGACTGTATGCGCGCATTTCTTGCGTTAGTACAAAGGCACGTTCTAGTATAGTCTTATGATTATACGCTAAATACCCTAATTATGAAGATAATCAATCATTATTGTAATTTATAATGTAGTAGTACGACGTAAATCTAGTAAAAGACTCGAAAGCGAAGTGACCGGTGCATGGCGCAGGTTATTCAAGCTCACCCTCGTGATTCTATCTCCTGGGCCCAATTAGTGGCAATCACAGGTTTTTGATGTTCACCGCTCATACCCCACCCTACAGTATTTGTGCAAATAATACCTCCCCTCTCCCACGGCCTTTTCGCAGCCCATTTCCGGTCTTTTATCGCCAGTGGCGCCAGTGCAGAGGTGTGGCCAGGGCTTGAACATTTGCATGAAAGCTATACGTTTCGAGTGGTTAGCACGCCTGACCTGATGATGATCTCATATTGTTTCAACGGTGAAGGGCTTAGCTTAAAGCAATCATATGCTGCCATTTTTTTGGGCACACTCCCTGAAACAAGACTAGTGCCCATTGCTTATTGTGTCTCCAATTTTTAAATAAATTAGCGCAATTTGAAACTCTTATGAAACCAATTGGGATTTTTTAATTGGTCATTTTATAAAATATTTAAATTAAAAATCTCAGAAGCAGTGACGTGTATTTCTCACCTACTAGTGATATATTACATTTTGGTTCCAACTGTAATTGCAGCTTTGTTTCCTACTGATGACCTAATTTAGTGACACATTCCATCAACACAAATATTGTATCTTTTACCACTGAGGCGAGATGCAAACCAAGACGATACGATACATATCGTAAGGTCGTAAGCGATATGCGATAATTTCTTATAAGATAGGTATCACGTTGTGATTTTTCCAACTGTATGTAAGTGACAAAACAGGTACACACTAGTACGATGTGACTCCATGGTAAGATATGTGTATTAAAGCGACATGCCCCGCTAGTCTCTTTGCTCAGTATCGTACGATATTTCAAGGTCAAGCCAGGTTGAAATAGAACAATTGATTTTATGTCTAGTAATGACTATATAACTTGTATATAACATAACTGGTCCCAACTCCCTCCCTTTCCATATTTTTTTTTCCTGGTCGACCACTAGATTGCACGTATGAATAAATACCTGTTTGACGATGGTTTTGAAATTTAAAACCTCGACTCAACATTCGTGAACAAGACGTGATACATAACAGCTGTGGGCGAAAACATAATCAACAAATCAATTACAAACAAATTACCTATCGTGGGACCCAATTTAAGTGTAGGTTACTCCAGTTCTCAAGAAAAAAGTAATAAAGGCACCTGTAATTATGAACATAAGGTATAAGGCGTTATTCCAGAAAACACTTCATTGTTATTTATTGGGAGGTCAGGTTAAAATATCAATGGTATTCAATGATGTTAGAGAAAATTTATATTATATATGTGTATATGTGTATATTTAGTAAATTTTTCAAGTATCATGTTAATAAAACACATTCTTGCAGAAGAAAATCAATTAATAAATAATAACGAAGTAATAATACAATATGTTTAAATAAAAATTCTTTATTCAAAATAGTAATTGAAAATTTAACTTACATTATCGTCAATTTGTGCCAAGATTACAAACACTGCTAACAGCACTCACCTGAAAAATAAAAATGAAAAACATATTAACATAGGTCTTTTTTAGTCTATTTACTTTCATATTTGCTATCTAATTTGCTAGAGTAGCTATCAACAATATTGATAAAAAAAACATGTTATAAAGTCATACAATATTGCTCATTTAACGTATTATTTGAATTTAGATACGATAAATACAGCCAAGTAGCAAAAAAAAAAAAAAAACGAAAGAAAACAGAGCTTATTTTAATTTAAATGCCTATTAATACTAGAGTGTAAGGATAGCTTTTAAACTTTTAAACAGAATTAAAAATAGAGATGGCTCTTTAACATAATTTGGATTTATATATTACGCCCGTGGTGATCACAAGTGAACTTCAATACAATAGAATGACGAATGCATTTGCAATATTTGAAAACAAGATGATCAACCCCACCGATTATAAAACCAAAGTTTCTTTTAGACCTAGAAACTTGGCTTTTTTCATTAATTTTTAAATAAAATAAGTTTAAATTATATAAGTTCCTACTTTATCCAATTTGGAACTAAGTTCATTACCACACTTAAAAAAGTACTCCACCTATATCTCCATCTTGAGCTAGTTTATCCAGTTTAACTTATTACAACCTATCTCTATCTTGAACTAGTTATATCATATTTAACTCATTACAACCTATATCTATCTTGAGATAGTTCTATACAGTTTCATTACTACCTACCCATATCTTGAGCTAGTTATATCTAGTCCACCTCATTACACCCTATCCCTATTTTGAGCTAAGCTTAGTTCTATCTAGTCAACCTCATTACAACCTATCTTTAGCCTGAGCTAGTTCTATCCAGTCCACCTCATTACACCCTATCTCTATTTTGAGATAGCTCTCTATCCAGTCCACCTCATTACACCTTATCCCTAACTTGAGCTATTTATATCCAGTCCACCTCATTACACCCTATCCCTAATTTGTGCTAAGCTTAGTTCTTTATATCCAGTCCACCTCATTACACCTGATCCCTATTTTGAGCTGAGCTTAGTTCTATCCAGTCCACCTCATTACAACCTATCTTTATCTTGAGATAGTTCTATCCAGTCTACATCATTACCCATTTTCCCCATCTTGAGATAGCTCTCTATCCAGTCAACCTCATTACAACCTATCTTTAGATTGAGCTAGTTCTATCCAGTCCACCTCATTACCCCTTATCTGAAGCTACTTCTGTCAAGTCAATCCAATTAAAACCTATCTCTAGCTTGAGCTAGTTCTATCTAGTTCACCTCATTACACCCTATCCATATCTGAGGCTAATTCTATCCAGTAAATCTCATTACACTTTATCTCTTTCAGGTCCATTATAATGCTATCCTCTTATCTTCGTTTAAGACTTTCCAATGGCATTTTCCCATTACATTGGGTTTGCCAGACAATAAATATCCTGAGCACAGTCCTATGTAGTTTCTTCCATTCTCGCTGCATGACCTGCCCACCGTAACCTGAGAGATTTGATTACCATGACAGTGCTTGGTGATGAATACAGGCTAAGTAACTCATTATTATTGAACACCCTTCACTCTCCACTAGCCTATCCCTTTTCAGACCAAATATAATTTCTCAAGTAAATTTCTTCCTGTTATGTTAAGCAAGATACTCTATTTCACAACAATAAAAATGACTGGTGAGACTATTATTGTGTACATTCGGAGCTTAAAACCAAATTTTATAAGGGCCTTAAAAAAGGGATGGGAATTATTAGAGTAGTTTGGAGGAAATGTACCCACACTAGTGGGGAGAGAGAATGGGAAATCCATAGTGATAAAACTAAGATAGAAAACTACCCCTAAATGCCCTCAGTCAAAAGTAATACAATATAATATGATATAAACGCCTCAGACCATGGATAACCGGAGCAAATTCTAATTAATTTCTGATCCTGGTCATGGCCAAATGAAATATCACTGAAAGTTATCTAAAGAGCTAAGGATCAAATCATGGCCATTTGTTTTCAAAGTTAGGCAAAATAACCGCACCTCTAACTGTGATATGTTTTTACTTTGATATTTTCTTGTTCAAATTGTCAGTTTTATTTTTAAACCAAAAAAGGGGAGTCTTCCTTTCGTCCGAAATTAGCTGGAAGTACACATGGCGGATAGTCCGTGTCGCCGACAAAGCTGAGCCGGAGATCACGTGGCTACTGCTGCTTCTATGTGGGATGTACCAGTCCAATTTTAATAGGAAGGGGCTTTTGAAATATACAAACAATGTATTTCTGTTGTTGTCATATCGATAATATTTTACAATATTATAGGTATTGGTATTAGATTAAAAGTGATATCTGCGGTTCACGTGACTTAAAGTATAATACCTGAAAGTACAATCTAATTTTCAGTCAAAAGTCCTTTAATATATACATACAAAAGTTTTTTCCTGTCAACATTAATAATAATAAACTATTTTATTTGTGTTATTTTATAGGTATTAATATTATCTATCAAATGTGACTTTGCTGCTCAAGTAACTTGACGTATGAATACATGAAGGCAGATCTAATAACTTTTCTAGTTGAAGTCCCCTCCTATGAAAATTGTACTGTAGTTTCCCTGAGATGAGGGTTACGAAAATAACACGAGAGGGCGGTTATTTGGGGATGTAACGTTCACCGGCAACCAATCAGACGAGTGAGAAGCCGTTCTCCAAATGGCTTCTGACGAACAAAATATTTTGAAAAGACACTTTTAGGTTGTAGTAGCATTGAATTTATAAGAAAAGAAGTAATGTGATTGTTTGTTTCTAATGATTTGACTATATCTGGCAACAAGACAAAGTAACTAGATCTAGTTTCACGTATTTATAGGTGAAGAAGTCATGTAATGGTTTGTTTCTAATAAATGGACTATATCTGACAACTAGACAAAGTAACTAGATCTAGTTTCACGTATTTATAGGTGAAGAAGTCATGTAATTGTTTGTGTCTAATAAATGGACTATATCTGACAACTATACAAAGTAACTAGATCTAGTTTAACGTATTTATAGGTGAAGAAGTCATATAATTGTTTGTTTCTTATAAATGGACTATATCTGACCACTAGACAAAGTAACTAGATCTAGTTTCACGTATTTATAGGCGAAGAAGTCATGTAATTGTTTGTTTCTAATAAATGGACTATATCTGACAACTAGACAAAGTAACTAGATCTAGTTTAACGTATTTATAGGTGAAGAAGTCATGTAATTGTTTATTTCTAATGACTGGACTATATCTGACAACTAGACAAAGTAACTAGAGCTAGTTTCACGTATTTATAGGTGAAGAAGTCATGTAATTGTTTGTTTCTAATGAATGGACTATATCTGACAACTAGACAAAGTAACTAGATCTAGTTTCACGTATGTATAGGTGAAGAAGTCATGTAATTGTTTGTTTCTAATAAATGGACTATATCTGACCACTAGACAAAGTAACTAGATCTAGTTTCACGTATTTATAGGTGAAGAAGTCATGTAATTGTTTGTTTCTAATGACTGGACTATATCTGACAACTAGACATATCTGACAACTAGACAAAGTAACTAGAGCTAGTTTCACGTATGTATAGGTGAAGAAGTCATGTAATTGTTTGTTTCTAATGAATGGACTATATCTGACAACTAGACAAAGTAACTAGATCTAGTTTCACGTATGTATAGGTGAAGCAGTCATGTAATTGTTTGTTTCTAATAATTGGACTATATCTGACCACTAGACAAAGTAACTAGATCTAGTTTCACGTATTTATAGGTGAAGAAGTCATGTAATTGTTTGTTTCTAATGAATGGACTATATCTGACAACTAGACAAAGAAACTAGATCTAGTTTCACGTATGTATAGGTGAAGAAGTCATGTAATTGTTTCTAATGAATGGACTATATCTGACAACTAGACAAAGTAACTAGAGCTAGTTTCACGTATGTATAGGTGAAGAAGTCATGTAATTGTTTGTTTCTTATAAATGGACTATATCTGACAACTAGACAAAGTAACTAGATCTAGTTTCACGTATTTATAGGTGAAGAAGTCATATAATTGTTTGTTTCTAATGAATGGACTATATCTGACCACTAGACAAAGTAACTAGATCTAGTTTCACTTATTTATAGGTTAAGAAGTCATGTAATTGTTTGTTTCTAATGAATGGACTATATCTGACAACAAGACAAAGTAACTGGATCTTGTTTCACGTATTTATAAGTGAAGAAGTCATATAATTGTTTGTTTCTAATGAATGGACTATATATGACAACTAGACAAAGTAACTAGAGCTAGTTTCACGTATGTATAGGTGAAGAAGTCATGTAATTGTTTGTTTCTAATGAATGGACTATATCTGACCACTAGACAAAGTAACTAGATCTAGTTTCACGTATTTATAGGTGAAGAAGTCATGTAATTGTTTGTTTCTTATGAATGGACTATATCTGACAACTAGACAAAGTAACTAGATCTAGTTTAACGTATTTATAGGTGAAGAAGTCATGTAATTGTTTCTAATGAATGGACTATATCTGACAACTAGACAAAGTAACTAGATCTAGTTTCACGTATGTATAGGTGAAGAAGTCATGTAATTGTTTGTTTCTAATAAATGGACTATATCTGACAATTAGACAAAGTAACTAGATCTAGTTTAACGTATTTATAGGTGAAGAAGTCATGTAATTGTTTGTTTCTAATGAATGGACTATATCTGACAACTAAACAAAGTAACTAAATCTAGTTTCACGTATTTATAGGTGAAGAAGTCATGTAATTGTTTGTTTCTTATAAATGGACTATATCAGACAACTTGACAAAGTAACTAGATCTCGTTTAACGTATTTATAGATGAAGAAGTCATGTAATTGTTTCTAATGAATGGACTATATCTGACAACTAGACAAAGTATCTAGATCTAGTTTCACGTATGTATAGGTGAAGAAGTCATGTAATTGTTTGTTTCTAATGAATGGACTATATCTGACAACTAGACAAAGTAACTAGATCTAGTTTAACGTATTTATAGGTGAAGAAGTCATGTAATTGTTTGTTTCTAATGAATGGACTATATCTGACAACTAGACAAAGTAACTAGATCTAGTTTAACGTATTTATAGGTGAAGAAGTCATGTAATTGTTTATTTCTAATGACTGGACTATATCTGACAACTAGACAAAGTAACTAGAGCTAGTTTCACGTATGTATAGGTGAAGAAGTCATGTAATTGTTTGTTTCTAATGAATGGACTATATCTGACAACTAGACAAAGTAACTAGATCTAGTTTCACGTATTCATAAGTTAAGAAGTCATGTGATTGTTTTTTTGATAAATATTATCAATACCTATAAAATAGCACTAATAATACATATAATAAAATGTTATCAATTTTAAACTCTATAAATATGGTTGTATTTTTTAAAAGGTTCTCCACATGGCTATTCGTAAGTAAATAAAGGTATACATTGCTACTTATATACGTTTAAGATTTAGTGATAAATATAATGGAAGATCTGAAGAAAATATATAACCAAAATTATAGGATTGGAAAATGATAAAATTCACTAAGTGTGGATAATTTAGCCAATGGTCTCAAATCCAGCGGGGAATGTAATTGTTGTATATTGAACAAATGGGCATTTATAATTTACTAGCATAAGTACCCGGCGGTATCCGTGGTAGCCACTCAATAAATGGCGTGGTTACTTGTTACACCGGGAAACGCATTTTTTTTTTTTTGCTTAAGACTGAAAGAAAAAAATTCATTATATTTCTCCTGACCCAGTTTTTAATAAATTTAAAAAAAATCTAATATAAAATTTAAGATTCAATTTTTGAGGTGTACATGATTATATAAACAGGGGCTACTAATGTTTCAATGTCAGACCTCTGCGTGCGATGGATACCACGCTATGCTCATGACAGCCAAACAAACTCTTCATTTATTATTATTATTTTATATATATATATATATATATATATATATATATATATATATATATATTGAAGTGAAAATAACCTTTTAAAACAAATTAATCATTGCATATAGCTTATTTAAACCTATTACCCATCTGCCTTTTCTTTCAATTGTGTACTGAGTCTTACTATCCATCCATATATATATATATATACTATTGGGGTAGGTATGACAAAGGCAGACTTTAGTGGAAATGCCCCCGCATTGATGAGGAACAAGAATAGTAAACTATTTAGGAGAAAACATCCGGCAGGAATGTGATCCCAAAATTTTCCATAGCGAGTAATTAGACCATATAGGATTAACGCCTTAGTCCATTTATCCACTGATGCGGTTATTATGGGGATGCCCACCTCTGCTGAGCGCTTGGCGGACTCGGGAGTGAAATCCCGGGCATTGTGAAGGGCCTAGCGGGGGAGGGTACCGGGGGCGTAATATACCCGGGGTGGATCAAATTGAGCTAAGGGTAGTTGAATTTCATTTAAGTTAAGAGCCAAAATATGTGTTGTAATGTTAAAAAGGAAATTCATATTAAAATTGTGTAAATTAAGTAAAAGTTGTGTGAAAAACGGCCCGGATTTAAAGATTTAAGATACCGGGCCTGTAAACACTGAAAATAAATAAATAAAAAATAAATAAATAAATTTTTATTCCAATTGGTTTAGTAAGCAATAGTATAAGGTTATTTTCATGGGTAATATCTCATTTGTTTTAATGCAAAATATTAATCTGTAATACATTAACAAAAAATTCTCATATTGCACTATATAAGTCGCATTTATGTTTATAAATACTAAATCTCTACGCAATAATACTGTCTACATCTTACCGAAATATAATGAGAATACATAGAGGCCTACTATCACCAGTTTTATAGACGCTATTTTAACTAGGTCCCTAATGAATTTCTGTTGTTTATTACTTCCTACCTTAACAAATGTCTATGTATTGAGAATGTGTCAGTCTAGTCAGGTAGTAAAAAACAGAGCACACTAAACCTGTCTTCAGATAATTGAGACGTCACCTCTTCTCCAAGGAATTCTGGTACACCACCCTCATAAAAAGTGGCCGTTACATTATCTTCTCATAGGTGTACGTTTTATAAAGAAGTTTCTGACTATTATCAGCAAAATAATCTATCGTTAAATAGTACACAATCAAGGAGATACATCTGAAAAAGATTTATCGTCAAACACACGGAAAGAAGAAAGAAATTTGAATTTGTGTTGTAAAACTATATCTGGAGGCTGGAATTGAACTTTTTACCTTAAGATAGCTCAACCTGGTTGTAAGCTGCTGTGTTTGTGGAGAGACAAACAACTTACCATTGGTTCAAAAGAATGGTCCTAATATTTTCATTACAAGTTTACCAACTGAACTTAGTAGTCAACGACTAAAAAGGCCCGTGTGTATGAGTAATCTTAATTTGTTTCTTTCCCGTATCCATTGTTGAATACTCCGTTGTTGACGACCAGAACGTAAGACAGAAATATCCGCCGGACTCCCAGAGTAGCCGCGGTGAACCTTGAACACTTCCTAAGTAGTGTTTTAATGAGGAAGGACTAGACTAGACACGCATGTCTAAACTTAGCCGGTGGGAAAACAAACAGTACTCCACCCTCACGGAAATATACATCATTGAAGCACGTGGCCTTACGCGCCGTTTTGCTAAAACTGTAACCCCCGCGAAGATGACGTCAGGTTCTTTTAGGTTTACTTCTCAACAGATTGAGTTACTCGAGAGAGAGAAAATAGATTTTGGTTCTGATAAGACACTGATTCATCCAGTGGCACACCCTTAAACTTGCTTTGATGGTAAAAGAGACGGAGCATATAAGGCATTGATATTATTTATATACTTTTTCTCAATTTTGAATTTTTAAGGGTATGTATAATAGTATACTCTTTTAAATTGAGTACTGAGCCTAGCCATATTATGCTTATTTATTAGACACATCCTAAATTTTAATATAATTTTACAAATTTTAAGTTTTTATGAAAATCATTTGAGATCTAAGGGTGTTGAAGTTTCAGAACTTGTTACATAAATTGAACTGTTGGCTCCAAATTACAGATTCTGGCTGAAAAGAGGATTTATATTTTCGCTTTAAAGCTGCTTATTTCCATAACTATAATTATTAGAGACTTCAAATTTGGCATGTAAGTAGGTAATTATAATCATTAATAATTCTTTTCAGAATTTTTCAAAATTCCCACGGATAGGGAACAAAGAGGATTTATATAATTATTATACCACAGTGGGTAACGGGTAGCGGGGATGTGTGATGGTAGGGGGGCTTATATAATTATTATACCACAGTGGGTAAGGCACGCTGGGGGGAGGGCTTATATAATTATAAAAGTGTAAAGAGCAACGCATTCCGTGCACTCTAATAAATAGTCAAAATAAAAGAATCGTAATTTGGTCCAAAATTAATGGAATAAAAATGTGTAGAACGCTGCTACCATAGAGAAAAAATATCCCTATCTTATTGTTATTATTATTATTATTATTATTATTATTATTATTATTATTATTATTATTATTGCACCGCGTCTTACTACCCGTTCGGGTTATACGCACTTACACTAATGTGTAATGGTAGGGTATTGTGAGATGAAATGAGGGACCTACAGTTTAACGTGGAATCCGAACCACGGTGGTGGCCTGGCCCTATCTTATTAAATACTTCCTCTATGCTGCTATAAACCAAAAAGACGACTGATCAACTTTATATATTCAAGAGTAATATATTTTTTTTAAAAATAAACTTCACATTAAAAATAGTTTCTTGGGAATAAAATGACCATTGGGGGACGAACAAGAGATGATCAGGCTCAAATATTTTGATTGTTGATAAAAAATGTTGGTGCATAAGTCTTGATATATAGAGGCATGTTAACAATTTAATCTATAGCTAGTACACCTCTTCTCAATGAATCTGAACGAGATTGAAACCCAGATACTAAAAATACGTTTTTGTCCATATTAAAACTAAACTTACTAGAGTAACTTCTTCTAAATAATTTGATAATCATTTATAATGACGATAATACACACTTGCTTTGAAAGATACAAATTCAGAATGGCAACAATATTACCTTCCAACGGGATCATTCGAGATAAAACAAAAGAACACACAAACAAATTTTGATGTATTCTCAAACATTTATAATATCACGAACTTGCTGTATTTTATTTTATCAACTAGTTATGTATAACCTCAATCACTCACCTCTAAATAATTAATTTAACAATTTTAAAATGATGCCGTCCATTCAAAGTTTTATAAAAAAAATACGTACTCTTAAAAAAAAGGGGGGGGGGTGCCTCAAAAAAATGAGGGCCCATGGCCTATAAATTCCTGAATCTGGCCCCGCAGGGAGTCAACTCAAAATTAATCATTGGAATACACCTATTTTGTTGATAGATTTTCTTATGTCATAATTTAAAGCAAGGGCTTTTTAACGATTTAATCCATAGGTAGGAATAAAACCTCTCCCAATTAATCCGAATGAGATTTGAACTTTGGCTCCACTGTCCCTGAAAAACATAAAATGTATTTTAGTTTTCTATGTCCTCACTAAACAATATACATATATACTGTACTAAAGTGACTAATTTCTATGAATAAATTGATGGTTATATTTTCTTATTTTCTTTTGAACTATTAGTATTTGGTTGAATAAAATTATCATTAATAAAATTGGGACTTTTCTCACGCAGTGATGATTTGAGAGCTAGGGGTGTCTTTGTTGTGACTGTTTTAGAGTAAGCTAGTTTGTAATTCATGCGCTGATATAATTAGTCGGTAAATAAAGTGTACGTTATGATTTGTTGAAAAAGCGCCAGTAAGAAATAATGTAAAATGCCTTCAACCAGTTTTTATTTTCATAAAGAGGAAATTCACACAATAAAACATTCAGTGAATCCAGCCAAGCTGATCTTAGTCACTGGGTCACTGTAATACCTGATACCTCCTCACCATCCTATCAGCGAGCACACTGGTAATTACCGTTAGAGGGATAAACTTAACCTAGAGTGAGAAGGTTGTATGCTAGCCGTCACAAATGTCACCTACTGCAGATTAATCAGCAACAAGGACCACATTTCTTTTTACGCGATAAACATTTAAAAGTTGACCATTAATACCCTACCTTTAAGGAAGAACAACTCCGAATGACAAAAATATTAACTTCCACCGGGGTGATTAGGTCTTGTAGAGTTTGGAGGGGAGGTTATTTTACCTCACTCTATCATAATTGATCATTTGTAACAAATTTCTAAGATGTCGATTTTTTTTAACCTCAAAACATTAATTGAGAGTTTCAGAGAAGGGGGAGGATGTCCTTCTGGCCCCCTTCACTGACCATTTAACTAATTAGCTAGCCTTTATGTCCGAATGAAAGGTTCTGACCTGGGGGACGGGGTTTCAATCCAAATTCCAGGCTGACTCCACTTAAGGATAGTTATAACTTATAAAAAACTTGATTTTACACGATCCCTCCATAAGAGTGGCATTTCTTAAGAATTCTCTCATTTCCTTATTTTGCTTTATAAGTGTATAAAATACTTCTGGTCCAAGATCTTGGACTTGATGCTAATTTCTTCAATTCTCAACTAAGATATTATTTAGTTTATTAATGGTTTCTGTTTGTTCCACCACTTAGAATAGTTTATAACAGGTAATTATACTACTATGCATGTGTATATTAGGACGAGATTAACTTTTTAAAAATAAACACACACTCAACATTGCCAATGGTGCGCCCAGAAACTACTTGAAGTTGTTTATTGAGCTGTATGCAACTTTATGCCTACCCCATAAGAGAACGGCGTGATTAGGTGTGTGTATGTATGTATGTGTATGTATGTATGTATGTATGTATGTGTGTATGTAGTTGTTGTATGTATGTATGTATGTATGTATGTATGTATGTATGTATGTATGTATGTATGTATGTATGTATGTATGTATGTATGTATGTATGTATGTATGTATGTATGTATGTATGTATGTATGTATGTATGTATGTATGTATGTATGTATGTATGTATGTATGTATGATGTAGTGTATGTATGTATGTATGTATGTATGTATGTATGTATGTATGTATGTATGTGTGTATGTATGTATGATATGTATGTAATGTATGTATGTAAGTATATATTATCATGTGCATCGTTTTCTCAAGCACTAATGGATATAAATTGTAATAGATTTAAATGAACTCGTGTTTTGGTTGACAAACACCTTAAAGTTCCTGACCAGGATTTGAAGATAACAAACTTGGAGAACTAAAGTGGGTGAACTGATATCATGAATACTATCATCAAGCACGGAGGCTCCTACAATAATACTATTTTGACGTCCCTGAAGAATTTACTCATTAATATTTAATCAAACGAGACCAGAAACGACATAACTTGACTACAGCCAGTGGCTTCTCCTACCGAGCTAGTCTCATTTCATAAGCAGGAAGTAATATTCTTCAAAACTATTACGATTATTTGAAACGAGAAAGTAAAATTGTGTAACGCTTCACACCCAGCAGGGAGGTCTTCACGTAAATACAACTTACTCGACACGTTTTCTAGTTTTCTTTTGGATGGATGCGTGGTTTTGAAAGGGATATCAATTTGGATTGCAGAGTGACTACCACTCATACAAAGAGGGGTGTATATTACATTTCTCTACTGTTAAACTAGAGTGATACTATTTGTGTTGCGTCTGATCATCTCCCACATAAATAGATTTTACGTGATGAGAAAATGGATTAGTTCTCTACTTGTTTTTGAACTAGTAGATATAGTGCATTCACGTTCATATAAACAATTTTACCATACCATAGAAAGAAAATATTGTATTAGTTTGTGGGAAAGTTTTGCCTCCAAATAATTATGATTTTTTTTTTCATTTATGTATACCTCTCAAACCCCCCAAAAAAAGTTCTTTAATTTTTTTTCGTAACTGGGGTTAGAGACGAAATGGTTTGATGGATTTGGTTCAAATCTGATATTGTTAGTCTATATTATATATTATGTAGTCTTACCTTAGGAATTATTTTAATTTAATTCTAGCCCTCAAATAAAGAGTAGGTAACTAACGACTGATTTTGAAAAAGTCAAAAGATTTAAGAAATATTTTAAACAATTCTGTTTAAATTAATTTAGATAAAAAAAAAATTGTGCGGATTGTTATAAAATTTGACCTCTTTGGTCAATACTTATATGTGAAGATAATTTAATATGATACTAAAATAATATAATTGTTTTCCCGTGGAAACCCTCTTAAGGTAGTTTACTAGTAGCTGATGTTTGAAAATTCTACAAGATATGAAAAAGTATGTACGATTGTATTATATCATTTATTTTTCAAAGATTTGAAAGAAATCAAATTAACCAACAATCACACCCACATTGGTCGGCAGACAGACTAAACGTCAACAGTTTGACTAGGAGATTGGGTCTCGAATCCCAGCCGAGGGTGTTTTTACCTAAATAGTGTCTCACTCTCCCTTTACACAAGATCTTTATTTGAATTATAACTTCCTAATTTCCACCCCATTATTGTAATTGAATGCTAATATCCTGGCTAGTAGGACGTTATGAAAAAAAAGTATTTACGCTTATCGTTTGATGATCAGCAAACATTGCTGACAAAATAACGTCATAGTTTAATTGTTTTGTGAACCATTAGTGATCACGTGGCTTGGGGCATCAATATTTCAATAGAACTCATCTAGTCTGGCTTGCTGGTGACGAGGAGGTTGAGGTTCGAATCTCAACTAGACTCATTTATATGGTTATCAACGAGTGATTTTCATTGTGGTTTCCACATCCTTTTATGCGCTAATGTCAATTCATTCTCTATAAGCCCCTTGTCATCACTATCTAAAATATAGAGTAGCTAATAATAAGTGGGTAGTAATACGGGTGCTGAAATAAATAAAAAGTATGTATACATAGTATTGTAAGAGCTAAGTGTTACAATGTTGTAAGAGAGTAAATACATTTAGTGAAATAATTCGTGACTCGAGCTGGATCTAAAAAGAGGGTTTCCAAACATGAGAGTGTGTCGTAGTTGAGATGCGTTGTTCAAGTGTTTGATTACTAAACTCCTAATCGGCACATGTGTCAAAAACTAGGGTAAGAACATATTATTAAATACAGGTCTACAGGTCAAGCTAGGAGAGGGGGTCTTTTTTATCTTATATCAGTCAGGGCACGTGTTGTCTATGGACTTTTGGGTCGTCGGTGACACGTGTCCGTGCCGTAGAGGACGTCGGGCTAGCTAACATTGACTCTACGTCAGATGTAGTGACTCGCGGGTTCGAGTCTCGGGGATAGGAGTTAACTTGTGTTTCCTAATAGAAGTACAGATGAGATGAACTTTGGTGTGAACCACTGCTGAGGGGTGTACTAGTGGACCGGTCACGTGGTTAGGACAGAATCCAGCTATGTCAAATGAACGAGATCAAAATCTCACTCGACGATGAGAATCCTCTCTGTTAATAAAGCTTTGTATCTCAAACATAACATGTAGCTTTGTTAAAATAAACACCTCCTTTACTAGGTCTGCCAACCCCCCCCTCATCCCCCCCCTCCCGCCCTCCTGAACACCAACCTATCGACAGTTAAGTGTGTATGTGTGTGTATATGTACCGTACACAGCTAGCAAACTCACTTAAATAAAGACATTCTAGGCCTACTAACAGTGCAACCCCCCATCGCTATGCATTTTCTCATATGAAAACTGAGACTTACCTAAAAACAGCTTGTAGTTATTTAAGGTTCGAACTGGAGTCCGATTATTTTCTTCGAGACCTCCAGTCAGCCTCCCTGACCACCAAGTCAAGATGGCGCACACGTATATATTGCTTTGTTCTGTCTTATACAAAACTAAACGAACCCTCAACCAACATCCAAGGTCAGCTTGATTTCTAGTAATTAGTGACTGATCATTGTCCGCTATATAGGTGCCAACTGTTAGGAACACGGGACGAACATCTCATTAGTACCAAAGTCTAGAGTGGCCACAAAACCTTGCAGGGATGGCTTCATTTATCTGCACAGGATAATAAATCAAGCATATCTCAGTTTCTCTTTTTATGTTATTCAGTTGATGCAATACTCTTTTCTGTTCTCCTTGGAACACACACGTGTTCTGCTAACAACTTATTTTCTTTGGAAGATCATTTATATATTTCTTTTTGTCATTTCTGGACGTTCGCTTACATTAGTTTTTGTTTCTATGTTTCTCAGGCAAGGAGGTCTAACATTATTGTTATTCCCGATAACTCATGCTTTTTATTAATTGAAAAGTAGATAAAACAGCTCCAGATTATATCCGCGTTACAACATATGTTTCGGACCTTTGACAAGTTTTGACTTTACTTGTTATTATTATTATTAGCAAAGCGTCTTACTACCCGTTCGGGTTATACGCACTTACGCTAATGTGTAATGGTAGGGTGATTGTGAGATGAAATGAAGGACCTACAGTTTAACGTGGAATCCGAACCACGGTGGAGGCCTGGCATTCCCCACATTCACAAGATGTCTTGTCAGAGGGGAAGGAAGGGTTTGGTAGTCTTGTCAGAGGTGAAGGAAGAGTTTGGTAATCAGATAAATTTGTGCCGGGACCGAGGATTGAACCCCGGCCGCCCGCACAAAAGTCTGACACCTTACCCCTAGACCACCAGGTCACCAACTTTACTTGTTAAATGACAAAAATGATTAGTAAAGTGGATGTTTAAGCATGAACAAATAGCTTTTGAATTTTCAAATGGGGCAAGATAAGGTTAAATTATATCCCCCCCTCCCTCTTCCCCAAAAGGCCATATTTCAATAAAAATCAAAAGGTAGTATCATTTTCCAGCGGAAGACAAAAGTGGTTAATGCGAATTCTACACACACAAAAAAGTAACTGTGTATCTTCATTACTAGATGACATATTTTATAATACATATGCACACAACCAATAAAGTATCCAATTTTTAAAACTTAAATATTGCAAGGACTTTCCAAAATATGATGCTCCGGGTTTAATCCTGTCTGGAAGCAAATGGTGGCCACTTACAGCACATGTTATGTCATCAGAGTTCTCACAAAATGAGGTAAGTAAATTTAGTTGCAAATTCTTTATTAGTGTTAAAATTATTAACGAAATTCCGGGTTCGTTAGCGAGTGGGACATCCTGTAGTTTGTCAATGGAAATGGTAATTTAAGATGAACTAAGTCTGGAACTGAATAAAATGACCCGAGGTAGTCAATTTCAAAGATAAACCTAGGGAAAGCATTTCAAATTTTGGAAGCCACTGTGAAGCAAACTGATAATTTGGATCTCCTTTCTGAAGCATTATTAAAGATAAAAATCTACTTCGCTAGAAAATGAAAGTATTTTTTTAATGACTTGGAATTTTGTAAAAAAAAAAAAGTTCAT
The DNA here is from genome assembly GCA_039000515.1 of Timema cristinae. Taxonomy (NCBI): domain Eukaryota; kingdom Metazoa; phylum Arthropoda; class Insecta; order Phasmatodea; family Timematidae; genus Timema; species Timema cristinae. The sequence goes on along the minus strand of JBCFYV010000012.1, from coordinate 24,982,880 downwards.
AACAGACTTTTAAATAAATCTATGAATATCTTAGTCTCCCTGAAAATTTATTTTATCAAAAATAAAAAATACTTATAAAATAAATGTTCAAGAATACAAAGTTCGTCTTCATTAGTCTAAAATATATTTATAACTATAAATTGAATGATTCTTTTGTTTTGTTAATTCTAGCTCATTTTGGGATAATTAAATTAGGCCTAGGCCTACTCATATTACTTTTTAATCTAGAATTTCTACTTTTTTCTTGCCTTAAATCCTACGATGATAGTAATAGATCTAAAGAAATAAAATTTCATTTTTTTAAAGTTTCTGGGACCCGGGAAATAATGCGAATCTTTTCCCAACTCCTGAGAAATTTTAATTCGGGAAAAATCAGAATACCTACTCAGTAATCTCAACAGGATTAGAACCTTGACTTTTATTTCACTGGCAAACCAGATAGACAAGATTGACATCAGACCTCGTGCACATCGATGCGGGATGAATATGCAAAAACTAATCATTATAAATATATTTAAAAAAATCATGGCTATTGCTTACGCTAAATTATCAAAACCAAAAGGAGAAAGAAAGGTTGAAAAGAGGATTGGAAATCCGAATATGAAAAGGTTCAAGCCCCAATTGTGAATCAAATCATGACCTCCCAATTTAAAGTAAAGTATAATTTAGAATCCTATCATAATATCTTTATGAAAATATTCTAGCTACTGATGGATGGAAACTAATCTAGATGTCACAGGAAATTACATCCAACCGAACAGGTATTTTAAAAGTTAAATAGGTGTTGCATTTAGATCCAATGGCAAGGTTTGGTTATCATTCATGTATTATAGTGGCTTTTGAAGTGGGTGGCAGGATCCAATCTAGGGAGAGGTGGGTGGCACAATACAAACACAGGAGTAATGAATGAAAAAAGATCCAAATCAGAAAGATGGGGAGTGCCACGGTCAAAACCAGGAAGCGTTGATGTCACGATTTAAACTAAAGAGCAGTGGGTGTCACGATTCAAACTAAAGAGCAGTGGTTGTCTCGATGCAAACTAAAGAGCAGTGGTTGGTACGATGAACACTAAAGAGCGGTGGGTGGCATGATGAAAACTAAAGAGTGGTGGTTGGTACGATGAAAACTAAAGAGCGGTGGGTGGCATGATGCAAACTAAATAGCAGTGGTTGTTTCGGTGCAAACTAAAGAGCGGTGGGTGGCATGATGCAAACAAATAGCAGTGGTTGTCTCGATGCAAACTAAAGAGCGGTTGTTGTTACGATGAACATTAAAGAGCGGTGGGTGGCATGATGCAAACAAATAGCAGTGGTTGTCTCGATGCAAACTAAAGAGCGGTTGTTGTTACGATGAACATTAAAGAGCGGTGGGTGGCATGATGCAAACTAAATAGCAGTGGTTGTTTCGGTGCAAACTAAAGAGCGGTGGGTGGCATGATGCAAACTAAATAGCAGTGGTTGTCTCGATGCAAACTAAAGAGCGGTGATTTGTACGATGAACACTAAAGAGCGGTGGGTGGCATGATGTAAACTAAATAGCTGTGTTGTCTCGATGCAAACTAAAGAGCGGTGGTTGGTACGATGAACACTAAAGAGTGGTGGGTGGCATGATGAAAACTAAATAGTAGTGGTTGTCTTGATGCAAACTAAAGAGCAGTGGTTGGTACGATGAAAACTAAAGAGCGGTGGGTGGCATGATGCAAACTAAATAGCTGTGGTTGTATCGATGCAAACTAAATAGCGGTGGTTGGTACAATGAACACAAAGAGTGGTGGGTGGCATGATGCAAACTAAATAGCAGTGGTTGTCTCGATGCAAACTAAAGAGCGGTGGGTGGCATGATGCAAACTAAATAGCTGTGGTTGTCTCGATGCAAACTAAAGAGCGGTGGTTGGTACGATGAACACTAAAGAGTGGTGGGTGGCATGATGCAAACTAAATAGCAGTGGTTGTCTCGATGCAAACTAAAGAGCGGTGGGTGGCATGATGCAAACTAAATAGCTGTGGTTGTCTCGATGCAAACTAAGAGCGGTGGTTGGTACGATGAACACTAAAGAGAGGTGGGTGGCATGATGCAAACTAAAGAGCGGTGGGTGGCATGATGCAAACTAAATAGCAGTGGTTGTCTCGATGCAAACTAAAGGTCGGTGGTTGGTACGATGAGCACTAAAGAGCGGTGGGTGGCATGATGCGAACTAAATAGCAGTGGTTGTCTCGATGCAAACTAAAGAGCGGTGGGTGGCATGATGCAAACTAAATAGCTGTGGTTGTCTCGATGCAAACTAAAGAGCGGTGGTTGGTACGATGAACACTAAAGATCGGTGGGTGGCATGATGCAAACTAAATAGCTGTTGTTGTGTCGATGCAAACTAAATAGCGGTGGTTGGTACAATGAACACTAAAGAGTGGTGGGTGGCATGATGCAAACTAAATAGCAGTGGTTGTCTCGATGCAAACTAAAGAGCGGTGGTTGGTACGATGAACACTAAAGAGCGGTGGGTGGCATGATGCAAACTAAATAGCTATGGTTGTCTCTATGCAAACTAAAGAGCGGTGGTTGGTACGATGCAAACTAAAGAGCGGTGGTTGTCTCGATGAAACTAAATAGTAGTGGTTGTTTGATGCGAACTAAAGGCAGGGGTTGGTACGATGAAAACTAAAGAGCGGTGGGTGGCATGATGCAAACTAAATAGCAGTGGTTGTCACGATTTAAACTAAAGAGCAGTGGTTGGAACAATGAACATTAAAGAGTGGTGGGTGGCATGATGCAAACTAAATAGTAGTGGTTGTCTCGATGCAAACTAAAGAGCGGTTGTTGTTACGATAACATTAAAGAGTGGTGGGTGGCATGATGCAAACTAAATAGCAGTGGTTGTCTCGATGCAAACTAAAGAGCGGTGGTTGGTACGATGAAAACTAAATAGGGGTGGGTGGCATGATGCAAACTAAATAGCAGTGGTTGTCACGATTCAAACAAAGAGCAGTGGTTGGAACAATGAACATTAAAGAGTGGTGGGTGGCATGATGCAAACTAAATAGCAGTGGTTGTCTCGATGCAAACTAAAGAGCGGTGGTTGGTACGATGAAAACTAAATAGGGGTGGGTGGCATGATGCAAACTAAATAGCAGTGGTTGTCACGATTCAAACTAAAGAGCAGTGGTTGCCTCGATGCAAACTAAAGAGCGGTGGTTGGTACGATGAAAATTAAAGAGTGGTGGATGGCATGATGCAAAGTAAATAGCGGTGGTTGTCTCGATGCAAACTAAAGAGCAGTGGTTGCCTCGATGCAAACTAAAGAGCGGTGGTTGGTACGATGAAAACTAAAGGGTGGGTGGCATGATGCAAACTAAAAGCAGTTGTTCTCGATGCAAACTAAAGAGTGTGGGTGGCATGATGCAATCTAAATAGCAGTGGTTGTCACGATCAAACTAAAGAGCAGTGGTTGCCTCGATGCAAACTAAAGAGCGTGGTTGGTACGATGAAAACTAAAAAGGCGGTGGGTGGAATGATGCAAACTAAATAGCAGTGGTTGTCCGATGCAAACTAAAGAGCGGTGGTGGTTTATGATCACTAAAGAGCGTGGTTGGTCTGATGAAAAATAAAGAGCGGTGGTGGTAGATAACACTAAAGATGCGTTGGGTGGCCTGATGCAAACTAAAGAGCGGTGGTTGGTACGATGAACACTAAAGAGCGTTGGGTGGCCTGATGCAAACTAAAGAGCGGTGGTTGGTACGATGAAAACTAAATAGCTGTGGTTGTCTCTATGCAAACTAAAGAGTGGTGGTTGGTTATATGAACACTAAAGAGTGGTGGGTGGCATGAGGCAAACTAAATAGCAGTGGTTGTCTCGATGCAAACTAAAGAGCAGTGGTTGGTACGATGAAAACTAAAGAGCGGTGGGTGGCATGATGCAAACTAAATAGCAGTGTTTGTCACGATTCAAACTACTACTACTAAAGAGCAGTGGTTGTCTCGATGCAAACTAAAGAGCGGTGGTTGGTACGATGAAAACTAAAGAGGGGTGGGTGGCATGATGCAAACTAAATAGCTGTGAGTGGTACGATTCACACCAAAGGGAAATGTGGACATAGTCCATACCATGGAGAGGAAGATAGTTACAATATAAACAAGTAGTTGCAGGTTGTATAATCTAAACCAGTTAGATGAGGGTGGCACAATACTAAAAACGAAGTTGGGAGTAATAAGGTACACGTGTGAGAGGTTTGTGGCACAATACGAAGTTTGGGGCTTTGGATAGCAAGAGTAAATCCAATACGTGGTGGGTGCCACAACACATATGATGAAGTGGCTTTAGGCAGTTATACATGCTGAGGTGGTGGGTGGCACGACCAAACCACGAGGCGGTATCTTCAAACGGACCGCAGAACTCCTTTGTTGGTCGATAAATCGCCTTCACTCACCTCGGTGGTTTTGTGGTTAGAGTGGATGGAAGCAGGTGAATAAAATATCCCTCCACATACACAATAAGAACATACACACTTGTTAATTTATTTTTAGATATAAGAAAAGTCCATTGAAAATAAATGGTGAAGAAAATAACAGGTCTGAATGCAATATTATATTATTCGGGATAGTTTTGAGTCTCACGAACATAAAACATCTGTTATATTGTTTATTTGGTAGATCATGCGAGTTTCTATTTTAAGTATTTGAAGATATCAACCCTTAACTAATCGAAATGCATTTTTGTAGTCAATTTGTTCTCAAACCGTTCAAATTGTTGGCTGTAAAATAATATAATATATGTAAGTATGGAGTTTGCCTCTTATACAAATGGAACTAGTAATACGTTTGCCATTTTATATTAACCATTTAACTCTGAGCATTGATGTGTTAATATATATTGGATTAAAAACCTTTGTTTCAAAGTTATAACTCCATAAACATGAAACATTTACCAATTTATTCTTAAAGGAACGAATTTGGTCAAAATCAGCTCAAATGATTAATTTTGTTCATTGGTACTCTTAGGCAACACCTTTTGGTCCAAAAAGGAATGAGGCTACTGGAAAGTAGAGGAAGTTATATAATGATGAATTACATACCTTGTACTCGTTACAAGATATTGTTACGGAAGTAAAGTTTTGTAGATTACAGTATGTAAAATACTGCGTGAATGGAATAATTTAGACCCATGTTCAAGTTTCCAACTGGCAAACCCAATGGGAAGAAACAATTGGGAAGACGTAGACGCATATGGACATTAAATGAACCTGAAAGAGATAAGGTGTAATAAGGGGGACTGGCTAGAACTAGCTCAAGATAGGGATAGGTTATAATGAGGTGGAATGGATAAAACTAACTGTAAATAAGGATAGTTTGCGTACTTTTGTAAGTGCGGAAATGAACTTTCGAGTTTATACTGCCGTAGAGTAAGGTTCACAAGCTCACGGCACGCGGGTCACATCCAGCTCGCGAAACACATCTAAACTTCCTGCTTGTCTGCAAATACTTTCATGTTATTAAGCCTGCAGTCATTTACACCTACAAAAAATTATAGTTTCATTTTAGTGTGTAAGTTTACTTAAATTTTAATGACAAAAAACACAGATAAATATTTCAAACTGTACTTTATATTTTTTTTATCACTTTAAATATTTTATCGTGATAATTTTCCCTTACATAATTTTATATAATAAATACGGCACCAATCATTTCGCTAACACACGCGTGACACCTATTTAGAGGCTTGTCAACTTTCAGGGTGCATCTCAAGGCGCTACATTCCTCGAGTCCTAAGAACAGGCAAACATCCTCAAGCTGGTAATTTTACAGTCTTGGTACTTGCACCAGTAGGCCCGTGGACAAAGGCGTCAGTCTAAGCTTGTCTGGTGTGCTGGTGACGGGGAGGTAACAATTCGAATCCCTAGTAGGTGTATCAGGATGATTCTGGTTAATAGTTGTTCACTATCTATCCCTCCTTAACATTTCTGTTACAAGTTGTATATATTCTACCTTCCTCACCCTGACCATATTTGGGAAAATATGTTGAAATCCCCAAGTATTCCAGTATTAGGAGCAATGGATGGAGCTCATATACAAACCTTTTTACTTTCGCCGCATCTTACTGCACGTCTGGGCTATCCACATTTACATTGATGGGATAGGAATGAGGAAGGTAGAGTTTAGAGAGGGAACTTATACGGACTTGTATGGAAAGGGAGTGGGATGCCTTTTTAGAAAAATCACTCCCACTACACCAGTCGGGGATTCAAACTCAAAACTAGCCTTAAGCCAGACTAAATGAGACTGACGCTTAGTCCACGTATACATCAATCATCACTATACTATAAAGCCACATGGCTGATTCACTCACTCACTGACATTAATGTTTACCCACTTCCAGATGAGCTAGAAACTTGAAATTTGGCAAACTTCTAGCTTCTAGCCTGCAACCAACGTTAAAATTGCAAAAAGTTTAAAAAAATCAAGGTTTAAACCCCCTCAAAAAAATTCAAAATGGACGAGCAACTTTAAAGTTGGTGCGGACTTTTCTTTGGAGGCCTATTGTGGCTAAATAGCAAGACCTACTAAAAAAACGGACAACACCAGAGCTAGATTTTTTATTTAGGTAAATTTTGCACATTTTCCACACATTTTTTAAATTTTTTGACACACTTATGGGACAGGTAGGTTCATAAAGTTGTAAAAATAAATCAACGTTCAAAACAACGCTGGAATTACATTAGTTTACACTCACTGGGGGTTTGGGGGCGGAGTCCACAACGAGCAAAGAGAGTATTAACTATTAAACTACTTATGCCTGGGGTCATCAACCTTTTTGGGCTCCATTTAACTTTTACATTTATCAAAGGTCCCGCGATCACTCTTCGTTTCTCCTTTTTACTTAATGTTTTCTACACATCTTGTATTTATTCCTTAAACTCAATATTTCCTCCAATATTTATACACAATACTTTATAGAAATACATAATATAAATAAAACGTACACTCTATTCACACTGAAAGGTATCAATCTTACCTCGGTCGTTTACATTATGGCCCTCTATTATAAGCTGTACCATAGTGGAATAATTCAAGGTAATCTTGCCTTTTAGTGAAGGAATAGTTTTCTGACGCGATCAAAATGTTGCTGATCCCTGACCTACGATATGCACCACCCAGGATCACACTAGTCCATGAAATTGTATAATCTTTACTACATGATCAAAGGGGCTGTTATGAACATTTATCAACCGAGCTGGACCACCCACATGATAAGGAAATAATATATGTATTCATTCCATGTGACTCAAATTAATGTGAGGCTCATATTTTCCAACTTTAAACTAACACACAGTTTAATTAAATGATCTTAGAAAAATAATTATCTAGGAAATGTGTTCACTAATTTAATACTGTAATCTAATTATCTAGAAAAGCAAAATTCGAGAAAATAAATGGACATATAAATCGTGAGTTTCTTATAGTTCTGTGATTCATGTTATAGTGAAATATACATGGTAGTTTTGAGTAATATATATAATATATATATAAAATATATTATATATTTAAACTTTGTTCTCTTATTTAAGTTTGGACAGAGCTATTTTTAGATAACATATAGATATTATTTTGGACTTATAAAAAATAAAAATAAGTTTACGCAATTTTTTTATTTATTTTTTATTCCTAGTACATTTAGCTAGTAAATAAAAAGTAAGTTTCTTTGCAAATAACAATATAGATACAAAATTAAAATTTCATATTTCAATTTGAGACACACTAAATAAAAGTAGGTATTAATTTAAGGTTTAGGGAAAAAATAAAAAGTAGATAAAAAAATTAGTACCGGTGATTATATGCAGATGTTGGTCTAACTCAATTTAAAATACCAGAAAGTGGCCATAGTTGATCAAACTTAAGTGGCCACGAGTGTTGAACAGCAATAATTTCACAACGTTCCAGATACGTATGCTACAATGGCGGTGACTCAATAAAGACCATTTTCATATTCTTAAGAGAGAAATAATCCAGATTTACACACACAAAGAATCCTAAGAAATAGTATCAAAAGGAGGATAACATACACACACATGTGCTTGTTTGTGTAAAAGCTTCTGGTCGCAACCAGTTGTATGCAAATTTGTGCATCGTTAATGCTTGGCAACGTGTAAACATAAATGGAACAACGAGTAATAGGGTGGTCAGAAACATTTTGCAGACATGGTCGTTAAAAATGTTACTCGTAGTCTAAACGACCGGCGAGGATTTAATAAATTTTATTATTATTATTATTATTATTATTATTATTATTATTATTATTATTACTATTAGAAACCGCATCAACGCCATAGTTAACCAGACTGGAATAGACTGCAAGCTGCAACACAATTGCTTCTAGTTACGTCACAGTGTGTAGCATTTCAAAGTTGTTATTTTTGAGAGCCCATCTCAACTCACGGATAACACCAAATTTACGTAGGTAGTAGGCTATAACTCAAATATACGTCTTAAGAGACCTTATCACCCCTTGAGTAACAACTAGTTCAGGTAGGTAATACAGCTCAAACCAGACGTCTTAAGTGCCCCTATCCCCCCCCCCCCCCCCGTGTAACAACTGGTTTAGGTAGGCGATACAGCTCAAACCAGATGTCTTAAGCGCCCCTATCTCCCCCTCCCCCCCGTATGTAACAACTGGTTTAGGTAGGCGATACAGCTCAAACCAGACGTCTTAAGCGCCCTTACCCCCACCCTCTGTGTAACAACTGGTTTAGGTAGGCGATACAGCTCAAACAGTACGTCTTAAGCGCCCTTACACCCACCCTCTGTGTAACAACTGGTTTAGGTAGGCGATACAGCTCAAACCAGACGTCTTAAGCGCCCTTACCCCCACCCTCTCTGTAACAACTGGTTTAGGTAGGCGATACAGCTCAAACCAGACGTCTTAAGCGCCCTTACCCCCACCCCTGTGTAACAACTGGTTTAGGTAAGTAATACAGCTCAAACAGTACGTCTTAAGCGCCCTTACCCCCACCCCCTGTGTAACAACTGGTTTAGGTAGGTAATACAGCTCAAACAGTACGTCTTAAGCGCCCTTACCCCACCCCCTGTGTAACAACTGGTTTAGGTAGGCGATACAGCTCAAACAGTACGTCTTAAGCGCCCTTACCCCCCCCCCCTGTGTAACAACTGGTTTAGGTAGGTAATACAGCTCAAACAGTACGTCTTAAGCGCCCTTACCCCCACCCCCAGTGTAACAACTGGTTTAGGTAGGCGATACAGCTCAAACAATACGTCTTAAGCGCCCTTACACCCACCCTTTGTGTAACAACTGGTTTAGGTAGGCGATACAGCTCAAACCAGACGTCTTAAGCGCCCTTACCCCCACCCCCTGTGTAACAACTGGTTTAGGTAAGTAATACAGCTCAAACAGTACGTCTTAAGCGCCCTTACCCCCACCCTCTGTGTAACAACTGGTTTAGGTAGGCGATACATCTCAAACCAGACGTCTTAAGCGCCCTTACTCCCACCCCCTGTGTAACAACAGGTTTAGGTAAGTAATACAGCTCAAACCAGACGTCTTATGAGCTCTTACCCCCACCCTCTGTGTAACAACTGGTTTAGGTAGGCGATACAGCTCAAACCAGACGTCTTAAGCGCCCTTACCCCCACCCCTGTGTAACAACTGGTTTAGGTAGGCGATACAGCTCAAACAGTACGTCTTAAGCGCCCTTACACCCACCCTCTGTGTAACAACTGGTTTAGGTAGGCGATACAGCTCAAACCAGACGTCTTAAGCGCCCTTACCCCCACCCCTGTGTAACAACTGGTTTAGGTAAGTAATACAGCTCAAACAGTACGTCTTAAGCGCCCTTACCCCCACCCTCTCTGTAACAACTGGTTTAGGTAGGCGATACAGCTCAAACCAGACGTCTTAAGCGCCCTTACTCCCACCCCCTGTGTAACAACAGGTTTAGGTAAGTAATACAGCTCAAACCAGACGTCTTATGAGCCCTTATCTCCCCTATGTAACACCTAGTTTAGGTAGATAATACAGCTCAAACAGTAAGTCTTTTTTTTTTGCACCCCGTCTTACTACCCGTTCTGATTATATGCCAACATACGTCTTAAGAAAACATTTGGTCACCCAGATAACACCAAACTTAGGTAGGTTATACACTTCATTTTTCAGTCCACATTTAAAGTCTTAAAATTGTGAACTCTTTATTGACGCTGCACTGAAGAGACGCTCGTATGATATAGGGAATGTTTTATGTATCCACTTTGTGGGAGAGCGAAACATGACGACCAACATTTATTATTATTATTATTATTATTATTATTATTATTATTATTATTATTATTATTATTATTACCACCACCGCGTCTTACTACCCATTCGGGTTATACGCACTTACGCTAATGTGTAATGGTTGGGTGATTGTGAGATGAAATGAAGGACCTACAGTTTAACGTGGAATCCGAACCACGGTGGAGGCCTGGCATTCCCCACATTCTTTTCATTATTAATGGATGCCAATAGACTTTCCATCCACTCCGTGATGGATGCGAAAATAGCGGTAGGCCCACAAACAAATGAGTGACCAAAAACAACCTTCTCAATTGGCTATTAGCACTCAAACATAAATTTAAAAAATAAATTAAACTTATAAATCGTAAAGAAACATTAAAAAATTAAAATAGGCCAAATATAAACTATTAAGTTCAAAATATTTAACTTTGGATCAAATTTATTTTAGTAGGAATCAATACAATTTTACTAACCAAAATGGTCATCTCGGGATTGAGAAGTCGTAGGTTGAATCCCGAGGGAATGTACTGAATTTTTGTCCTAAATGGTTTTCCACTCTCCCTTCATGCGAATGAAAGTGTATTTTATCTACGTTATTATTTATTTATCCATATAATTTCTAAGTACAAACATGTTGATAGATTGCGTTGAAAGACGTGATGCACAAATATATATATATATATATATATATATATATTAGTTGTATATATATATATATATATATATTAGTTGTATATATATATATATATATATATATATATATGTATATATATATATATATATATATATATATATATATATATATTAGTTGTATAAAATATTAGCGGGGCCTTTATTATTAAGTGTTCTGTCTCACGACAGGTCCATTACTTTGGTCAATGGACATAAACTGCCAACGAGCCCTGTTCTCTGCCTCCACCTTCAGCTCCTAAAATAATGTACATTCAAAAATTAGGGTATTACGTAATACAAATTACGTACCTACTATGAATTTTTAAGAAATAAATATGAGTATTTACGTCTTTGCTGAAACAAGGTAAATGTGGTTTTAGGGTCAAGTGTATTAAAATTATTTATTTCTGTATCAAAGTTCCACTATAGTAGAAACTCGTTTATAGGGGTTAAGAAACTTATTTAAACTTTATTCATGTATTCATACGTCAAATCATGTAATCTGTACATGCCCCAATTGATAGATAAAGTCAATACCGATAAATTTGGTATCTAAGCCATTTTCTTAATGTGTTATTACCGTATATTGTAGCAATGAAAGGTATAAAATATAAGTGCTACACAGGAAGAATAAACCCTCCTTCAAAAGCTCTCTGAGTAACCAGGGCACAGTTTTCACAGGGATTGGACCCTAATCCCCCTCTCCCACTTTCAAAAAACTACTGGAGACCCCCACCAAAATAATTATTGATACATAATATCAAGCATTTTCCGATGTTCTTGAGAAATAAAGTTTTGACACCAAAATTGCTCTTAAACTTCAAACAAGGAGAACAAGTCTCAACCCTCAACAATTTTAAATCGTTTAATTTAATTACATTATTTTAAATAAATAAATACATTATGACCTTGCAAAAGGCCGTTTTTCTCAGATGAAAGCTAGTAAAGAGACAAATTAAACTATCCATTCCTTTAATAAATCTACAATAAGATCATCTTAAGAACAAACAATTTTTAACGCTGTTTGGGCTATTCGCATTTATTGACATGAATAGGGTAGTGATGGATAGGTAGAACTTAGGAGGGGGGGGGGGGGGGTAAGGGGGCAGCGGGTAGAATAGTATACTATTTTAACACAAACGTCCCTCAGTACAATGGGCCATGAATTGAGCCCAAACCCGGTGGCGTAGTTGGCTAACGCGCTTGTCGTGTTGAGCTCGACCGCCGAGGACGGGGAGATCGAGGTTCGAATCTCGGTTGGGTGAACTGGGGGTGGTTTTTCCTAAATGGTTTTCCACTCTCCCTCCACGCAAATGCGGGTTCACTTCCTATAACTCAACCTTCCCTATTCCTAATCCATTAGCGTAATTAGTACTTAAAGCGTATAACCCGAACGGGTAGTAAGACGTGGTGCTAAGTATTATTATTATTATTATTATTATTATTATTATTAATTTAGCCCAAACCTCTCCATCAGCGTCAAAAGTGATTAGACCAGCGTATCGCTTAATCCACTTGCCCACCAATGCGGATAATTTAATGTTTCCATCGGCATTGCTACCAAGGTAAATAAGTTAATTCGTTATTGAATTAGTCAGGCCTTGTTTGTATAGTACAGTCTGTCATAAGAAAAGCCTGGTACAGTACAATTTTGAAAATAAGAGCCTTATTTGACAACTAGAAAAGTCACTTTTAATAAGTTCTATCAATGTCTTTCAAATAACAATAAAACAATAAAAAAGTAAAATGTTATCAAATATGGCCGCAAAAAAGTTTGTATTTCCTAAAAGGTCCTTCCTATTAAAAATAGACAGTCCCTAATCGACGTAGCCTTGCAACGAGATTGTTAGCTATTAGTCCCTCGTCAAGGATCGAACACGAAACCTCTATCTCAGTTGGCAGATGAACTGTCGGCAAATTGTGGATGATGACCTACCAAACCCCTGAGCCAAAGCGTGGAGCTCTTCCCACAAAAACCTGACTGTCTAAGAGGAACCCTATAAAAAACCTTAAGACAAGTGAACATTTAAACTTGAAAAAAGGTCAGTGCATTCGAACATAACAAGAGTCAACGCCCATCATTAATCTTGTTCGTATTGTGTGTAGTGAAGTGAGCCAACGTCGTGGATTGTATTAATACAATCTTGGTGTAATCGACAGCACTTGGCAGGCCTGCACTTATATTTTCTCAATGGCGTGGGGGCAAAAATAAGTAGCTTCAACTTGGCCAAATTCAATACGTTCACTTCAACACCTTTTGGTAGACCTAGTAGCACTGAGATGGCCTAAGAAACATGATATAGCAAATGCTAGGTTACCCTACTCAGTGCTAGATCATATTGTATCAATAGCGTGTTTATAAATCAAATCAACCAATTTCCGGTAGTTGAATTTATGAATATACATAATCTAATAAACCAATTTCTGATAGTTTACATTACGAGAAAACGGCTAAAACTATTTTGACAAACGACCACCCATTTTAAATGTTAGAGGATCAAAATAGTAGCTTTCTACTAATTTCGATTTTTCTAACGAATTTCAGCTTTTCTACTGTTTTCACAGTGGTTCATCTGTACAATCATACTTTGTTTACATCACCATAGAAACCATGATTTGTGTATAATAATTGTATATCTGTAAATACATATTTTCTCGCCGATTAAAAATAATAACTCAATTATTTCTTGAGTGGTTTAATGCAACGAATAGAAAAAGAGATAGAAAAGGGGTCGTTTTAAAGTTCTCATCGTGGCATGAAAGGAAATATATAATATATCATTACAAATAAACCTTAAAAGCTAAATATCTATGCAAAGTTGATTAACATTGACGAGTAAACCCTAACCTAGGGCTATATGAAAAAACGCCACTAAGCGTGAGGGGATACTTAGTACCAAGCACACTCACGGTCCACCGGCTAGCCTTTGATGACGTAATCAAACCAACGTCACTAAGGGTTCACTCACATTAAGCGTCAACTTAGTGGTATTCTTGCATACGGCCCCTAGAAAGTCGAGTGAGGCCTCATTTTCTCGAACCTTTCCCAATAAAAAGTTGTGAGCACATCTTAACGCGATAGTTCACAGCTATCGTTGTAGTTATCCACCGGTTTATGATAGGATTTTGGAAGGAAGAAACTGATAGAAAATACAATATTTTGTTCCTGTCAACAATGAAAACTAATATTTTACTATTTTAGGTATTAATAATATATATCAAAGGTGACAGCTTCAGATCACATGACTTGCCGTATGAGTACGTGAAAGTAGATCTAGGAACATTTTATAACTGTAAGACATGTTCATTTGTAAGAAAATTGGGTTATAACTAAGAAAGATAATACAGTTAGGAACATACGTCTCCCATCGTGGTGCTGTTTTCTGCATTCTGCTTTAGAAAAGAGTGGAATTTAAAACAAAGAAATGTTTAGAACACGTTTAAAAAATACAACATTAAAAATAATTATTTTAAGATGAACAGACTTTTAAAGTTGATCCCAATGTCACGGGTGTCAAGAGAAGAATAATCATATAATCAGGTAATGTGCGAACCGTGGGTCGAAAGTTTGACATGCCTGGTCCGAGTCGTCAAAATCAAAATAGTCATTATTGCTGATGATGAGGAAGTCGGGGTTAGAATACCAGCCAGCGTAGTGAGAGTGTTTATTCCCTTATTTTCCCCACATATATGCGGGTACATTTCCTATATATTCCAGGTTATCATCCTTAACTTTGTTACATTCTAATACGGGTGGTCCCACGTTGGACGTCATTTGTTACATTACGAGTCTTGGCGAGCGTTAATAGTCGCATACTAACCCCCACGTTGTGTCGCCATTTGTTATATTACGTTTCTTCAGCCCCTTGTTGGAATGCTATTTGTTACACTTTTCGCGTTCCGCCCCTCGTTGGACGCCATTTGTTACACTCTAATACGGGTGGTCCATCGTTGGACGTCATTTGTTACACTTCGTAATATTTTTGATTATAAATGCCCCACGTTGTGTCGCTATTTGCTATATTACATAACAGAGTCATTTATAAGTCACTCCGTAAATCATTATTTCTATTACGCAACTATGTGCTTTACTTATTATGCCTCGTTCCTTATCATTAGACTTTAATAAATGATAATATATCACATAAAGTTTGATATCTGTTTATTCTTTAAATTTAAATCATATTGTTATTAATATTTTTTAATCGAAACACGATCATGTCGAGGGCCTAACAATTATAATCACTGATCGCTTAAAGCACGTCCATTCAAGACCACGACCGATTGCACAGTGAAATACGGAGTTTCTAAAAGTCACATATATCTGAGTTCAATAGAAGCTTCTCGAAGGAATCTTCCTAACGGTAAATTACACACCTACAAACCCAGAACAAAAATACCTATTGCGTTTGGAAGCTTCTCGACGAGAAAATACTTTAAAAGATCTTAACTTGTCTGTATTACGTTAAAAGACATTAACATTTCTTAAGTTTAACTCCAGTAGATGCTGCCATCTTACCACGAGGCGCGAACTAGTAAATAATTTAGAGGAAGACGTGATTTAAGCGCCACGTAATATACTATATAATTTAAATGAAATAAGACGTTTATAAAATTAGGACGATATTCTTGTCAATGCTTTCACATACTTTTCAGGGGAAAATCAATTACATTACAACTTATTGGTGTGGAAGTGTGGAAATTCCGAACGTAGTGCACTCAAATAAACGTTTAAAAAGGTATTGTTTGTGTTTCTGTTCATAGTTCAAATTCCAAGCATGTTGGCCACCTTGGTTGAAAGAGCTTACGCTGCTTCGTCGTAGATCACTTAAACTTAAAATAAATGCACGCTTCCGTCAGTTCCCAAACATATGAAAATGGGTTAATTAAATACCATAAAGAAACGATCTAGGTTCAGTCGGTCTCCTTTGATGGTTCCATCTGAAGCCTCGAATTAGGATTGTGGGCCAACACAGCCGCATTGGCGAGGCTTAATGGTTATAAATGTATCCTCTCTTGTTCGCCACAAGATACGTCGCCTTATTGGTTAAAGTATTCTGACAGGCAAGGTTGTTACAACTCTCGCTGACCAGAGGGAAAATAGGGTCCACTGGTAGCTTCATCTAGAAATGGGGAGAGAGGAACAGTTTATGAAGAGGCTCTGGAAATGATTTATTAAATAAAGTTCAAGCGTTTGTTACGTGACGACCCACACACATGTAGTAGCCGCTTTATGTGGTACCTGGTGCATTCCTTACTTTGGAATAGTGATAGAAAAAACACATATTTTACAAAGCGAATATGTGAGCTGGTCCGATGCTAAACTGTATTTGTTATTTGTGGGAAGAAAGGGCTTTTCTTTAGTATTTACACATTGTGTAAATAATGGTGGAATAGATGAGTAAGGTAGCACTTTAGAGGATATGTACCCACATTTGCGTTCGGGGTTAATATCAGGACTTCCCGCCATGGGCGAATCAAGACTAAACAAGGCTCACGCCTTAAACATCCCACCCACAACGCAATAATTATGAATGCGCAACATTGGAGGCAGAAATTGTTTAATACTTTTTTTTAGCACCACGTCTTACTACCCGTTCGAGTTATACGCTTATGTACCAATAACGCTAATGATATTTCTAGGGATTAGGAAGGTTATGTTCATAGGAAGTGTACCCACATTTACGTGGAGGGAGAGTGTAAAACCAGTTTGGAAAAACCACCCTCAGTGCACCCATCCGAGATTCGAACCTCGATCCCACCCGTCACTGGCAGTCTAGTCTACTGCAAGAGTAGCGCGTTAGACCACGTGGCCACCGAAGTGGGTTGTTTAATACTCTAAATAAAAAATAAACTTTAACAAATCCCGGTAAAGTGGATGCATAATTGTTTCAATCAAGTACTGAGGATTTTTAAAGTTATATATATATATATATATATATATATATATATATATATATATATAATATATATATATATATATATATAATATAAAAAAGAGAAAGAAAAGAAGATGGAGGGGGAACACTTTCATTACATTTCTTAACAATTAAAATTAATATTGGTCGATAGGATATTTTAACTGTTTAGAGTATTTAACCAACACTTCTATAATCACATGTTAAAATAAACCCTCAGAGTACTAGCTAACTTAACCTGGGGCAGCGCAGCTTTACCTACAATTCAGACCGAATCAAATACAATTAGGACGGCCTGACAGAAGAAAGAACTCCATGGCTTGAGCCCGAGGGCAAGCTTTACCGAATAGCCACCACCGTTAGCAATGATAGTACCAAAATTTGTGGATATAGGGTGTCATGTGGTCAGCACAACATCTCTCCAGCCATTAATCTCAGTCTCGTAGACTGGAGCTGCTACATATTTATTATTAAAGTATCTCTTCATTTGTCCTCATGAGACTGAGTTTGACCCCGATCCAGACTCACTGCTTCATAGAAGGATTCTGGAAACATCAGGGATCAAACCCAGGACCTTTAAAGGTGTATCAAAGAGCTATGGTCACTAGACCAAATAGACGGCCATACAAATCTAAGTAATAATACTAACTACTCCAAACAGGGACTAGGGTGGAACCAGTGTCGCCTAGACGTGCAGTTTAACTCCCTGACCACTCAACCATGAATATAAATGTTTTACATCTTCTTGAACACAAGGCAATGAGGGTGGGGCGCATGTAATATATTGTAGGCCATACTTTAATATTAGGACATCCTTCATAAGCTCCTACAAGAACTGCCACAAGTTATTTTCCTCCTCTGTCCAATGGCGTAACCTAATTGGCAATCATCTTACTGCAAGTGCTATAAAGGACCTATCAAAGCACGACCTGTTTGCATACGACCTCCTGTGAGAATGCCACGGTGATTGTATTTGGGTTGTTGTTTTTTTATATTAGAAGGTCGTACCTTTAGTCGGTAAGTACAGGGTTGAAACGATAGACCCATATTGAATTATGTGCACCACCGCTTTTTGAGGCCAGCGTAGCTTGAGCGCTACGTAGGTTAAATGTAGGCTCGTCATTCTGAAAGCACATTGCATCACTTCTATTGAAGAGGATAGTACCTAACATAAACATAGCATATATATATATAATTATATACATGTTTAGTTTAGAGTGGGCACGCTTGCATGGTCAAATGGTATAAAGTCTCACTCTTGCATTAGATCAATGACGGGGAGACAGGGGTTTGAATCTAGTCGTGCGTACTGAAGGTGATTTTTCATAAATGGTTTTCTACTCTACATCCACGTAAATATGGGTACGGTACACATCTTAAAAATTCAACCTTCCTTCCCTTCTCACATCAGAATAATTAGTACATAAGCGTCCACCCCGCGCCAGTGGGTATGCGAACTAAATGTTAAACTCCTAAAGTTTAGATTACCTGTGACAAGGAGGTCAGGATTCAAGTCCCGGTCTTATCAGGATATTTTGTATTAATAGTGTCTTAATCTCCATCCCCACAAATGTGTCTACATTTTCTATAAATGTTATCTTTCTCGTCTCAATTAGTATAAGAGAATGCTTATAACTAGGTAGGAAAATAATTGGATGTGTATATATATATATACACCTATATATACTGTGTATGGGGCCAAACACACTTCCATGAGGCACTAATTAGATGCTATTTGGCAACAGTTATATAATTACTATAATTACATATGTAGTATAAGGAGTTATTTGTCATAGCACATAATCCCCATATTTACATTTTAAACGAAATCGGTAGAGAAAATTTCAATTTTTGCCCAAAAACTGATGATATAGCGCCATTGTTCATGCCAAACTAATATTAGGTAGGAATTTTAATTAAAATATTTAGCCTATTATCATTTTTTTAAAATTTGAACTAAAAAATCAATCACTCATCAGCAAATTACCCTTCGGGTCAAAATCAAAGAAAGGCCCAAGATATATATTATTATTATTAGCACCACGTCTTACTACCCATTCTGGTTATACGCACTTAGGCTAATGTGTAATGGTAGGGTGATTGTGAGATGAAATGAAGGACCTACAGTTTAACGTGAAATCCGAACCACGGTGGAGGCCTGGCATTCCCCACATTCACAAGATGTCTTGTCAGAGGTGAAGGAAGGGTTTGGTAATCAGATAAATCTTTGCCGGGACCGAGGATTGAACCCTGGCCGCCAGCATAGAAGTCTGACACCTTACCCTAGACCACCAGTCACCATCCCAAGATATATAAATATTATACTACTATAAAGCCACATGGCTGACTCACTCATTGACATTAATGTTTACCCACTTCCAGATGAGCTAGAAACTGAAATTTGGCAAACTTATAGCTTCTAGCCTTTAACCGACGGGAAAATTCCAAAGATAAGATAAAAAAATAATAACCCCCGAAAATAATTCAAAATGTCGGAGCAACTTTAAAGTAGGCGCGGACCTTTCTTTGGAGGTCTCTTGTGGCTAAACGGTAAGACCTATCAAAAAACTGTTCTGGAATTATATTAATTTACATCCACTTACGAAGAAAACTCACTGGGGGCCTAGGGGTGGAGCCCTCAACGAGCAAAGAGAGTATAATATAAACAAACATATATATAAAAGTCCTGACTCACTGACTGACTCATTAACGCCCAGCCCAAACCCTTGGACCTAGAAAGCTAAAATTTTGCACAGATTTCCCTTAAAATGTAGACAAGGAATGAGGCCATATTTTTCAAAATTCTCACGGGATATGGAATAAAGATGATTTATATTTTAACTTTAAAGTCACCTTATTTCCATAACTATAATTATTAGAGACTTCAAGTGACCTGGCGGTCTAGGGGTAAGGTGTCGGACTTCTGTGCTGGCGGCCGGGGTTCAATCCTCGGTCCCGGCACAGATTTATCTGATTACCAAACCCTTCCTTCACCTCTGACAAGTCATCTTGTGAAATGTGGGGAATGCCAGGCCTCCACCGTGGTTCGGATTCCGCGTTAAACTGTAGGTCCTTCATTTCATCTCACAATCACCCTACCATTACACATTAGCGTAAGTGCGTATAATCTGAACAGGTAGTAAGACGCGATGTAATAATAATAATAATAATAATAATAATAATAATTAGAGACTTCAAATCTGGCATGTAAGTAGGTAATTATAATCACTAATAACTATTTTCAGGATTTTCCGAAATTACCACAGGATAGGGAATAAAGAGGATTTATAAATTCTTATACCACAGTGGGTCCCGCGCAAAGCCGTGCGGGACTGCTAATATATATATATATATATATATAAAATATATATATATCACACAAAATCTAAATATCAAGTTTGAACAAAATCTATCCAACCGTTTCGGATCCGTGGCCCATTAAGACAGACAGAATAATTGTAAAATCCACTTTTTTAGGTTCGTGTTCACATAAAACGTAAAGATTAATCATAATCTCCAGATTTATTTTTTCACGAGCATAATACTTTCTCTTGATATGAGAAAGTAAAAATAATTAAAAGCAAGTGGCAATATTGACAATGACACGAAAGGAATAAACTCTAAATACCTTCATCAGTAGGCACGCGGAATAAACATTAATAATAATAATAATAGACCATGATCTTACTACCGTTCGGGTTATACGCTTTAAGTACTAATTACGCTAATGGATTAGGAATTGGAAAGGTTGAATTAGAGGAAATGAACCCGCATTTTTGTGGAGGGAGAGTGAAAAACCATTTTGAAAGAAAAACAATCAGTTCACCCGACCGAGATTTGAACCTCGTTCTCCCCGTCCTTAGCAGTCGAGCTCAACACGTCTAGAGCGTTAGCCATCTACGCCACTGAGGCGGGTGAATAAACAATAAACGAGTTTAGTTTTTTGACAGTTGACGAGAAGGTAGGGGTTCGAATCCTGGTCCAATCTGAGAGTTTTTACTTTAATGGTTTTCCTCTCTCCTTGTGGATACATTTCCTAAAAAATTCCTAATTCAAACCCTATTAACGTAATTAAATGTTAATTGCACGTACCGGTTTTAAGACGCGCTGCAAAAACTACACAAGAACCCTTTAAAATAATATATGATCATATAGTCCACTTTGGCCTGCAGTGAACGCTTGTATTGTCCTTTCCCGTGTGGGTTGGATGTGGTAGGTTATTTCCAAGCTCATCTGAGCGTGAACAAAACATCAATAGACCACATCACATGTTATGTACAGTACAAACCAAGATCGTGGTGTCGGGACATTATTATAAAATATGTAAAACTAGCATTTAAGTACCCGGCGCTGCCCGGAACAAATATTATAAGGTGAAAAGATTAAAAAGTTTTTAAAAGTGCAAAAAGGACAAAAATGCAAATAAAGGTAGATCTTATAAAAAAAAGTCTAAAAAGGGATAAAAAGGATAAGTAAAATGGGTAAAAAGTGCAAAATGCATTAAAAGGGTAAAAAAGGGGAAAAGGGGCAGTAAGAGATAAAAGGTTAAAAGATTTAAAAAGTGTAAAAGCGGATGTAATTAAATAAATTGTAGTTATTTTAGCATTTTTTTAATCCACATTTACTCCATTTACCCTTTTTACCCCGTATCTCCCGTTTACCTATTTTACTCTTTTAAAACATTTTACATGTTTTACCCTTTCCATCCCGTTTACCCTTGTTACCTATTAACCTCTTTACCCGTTTTTTGCACTCTTCACTGTTTTTGCAACTTTTGCTGATTTTTACTCTTTTTTACCCGTTTTATTTTGTTTACACCTTTTTACCCATTTAAACCATTATACTCTATACTGAGGCTGGTTTTACTAAATTGTTTCCCATTCTCCCGCCAGACGGGTAGTCAGACGTGATGCAGAATATACAAGAGTCACGTGCGATGCGGGAAACCCAGATACTGTTACCTAGTATAACTAACCTACATACGTGGAGCAAACCAGTCTTTTTCTCTACTTTTACAGACACAATGGCTCGTTTATCAGCTATTACACTGTTCTTTGTTTCTTAACAGAGTAGTAGATTTGCAGAATTGAGAATAAAATCCATATTTATTGTCCATATCAAAATCAGTTTCTTAACATATTCCTCGTAATAATAAGGTAAAATAATGTACGACAATTGGCGGCACACCTATGTTTGCACAATTTTTTTTTCTAAAGGTACAAATTTAGAGCATGCGTGGTTTTCACAACGATTGGTTTGGGACAGTGGTGCACCCAAATGTTGGAGAAGAGATGGAAGGGGGGGGAGCGGGCTTTGACCTTAAATAATGTTAATACATTTAAAGTACATGTGAATTATTTAGCGCTGAAGATGTGTCGAATATATAAGCTACATTCTAAGAAAGGACTTACGACTTAATATCTAAAGGATAACACACAAAATTAGCAAATTGTAAAAAAAGAAAACAAATAATAGTTTCAAGACATTGTATGCAACATTGTATGTATTACATTATTTTAATTGATGTCATTAATTATTATAAAACAACTACAAATATTTTATAAAGGCATTTAATATTGATAGATTTTATCGGTCTGCAGTGACCAGGGGACTGTAAACCCCCAAACCCACCTTCTCCCTGAAAATTTGTTCTGGCCCAATATTGAGTTAATGTCTTCCTCCAAAGTACACCTCTCACTGGGCAAATTTCCTTTTTTTAGGGAATACATTTAAATACTCTTGATAAAGGCATTCACTAAAAATAATATCAATGCACACCCATAAGTCATGGCTCTGATATATAAATAATCTAGTTGTAGAGAGAAGAGAATTAGCTTATCTTATTTGGAGAAAAAAAATAGCTGAACATTCATAAACGTTTTGTTTCAATTTACCATATAATCACATTTTAATATAGGCTACAATGAATGTAATAACCATCGTGGTATTTAGGCTAAATAAGACAATTCTCTGAAATATATGTTATATAATTGTGCGAATATACTTTCATTGACAATTATAATTCTTACTTTACGACCCTTTATTGATTTCCGGGGATTATTTCCAACTTGTTGAACAATTTTCAAGTGCGTTTTCGTGAAGTAAGAAATTTAATCTATTAGTTTTTTTATAAAATTAAAAAAATATATATTAAAGCTTTATTAACTGTATAAGATGAATGAAGTGCTTAAAACTAACTTATTTGTGCATTTTGTGAAGTGAATGCTATTATTATTATTATTATTATTATTATTATTATTATTATTATTATTATTATTTTTTATTATTATTATTAGCACCGCGTCTTACTACCCATTCGGGTTATACGCACTTACGCTAATGTGTAATGGTAGGGTGATTGTGAGATGAAATGGAGGACCTACAGTTTAACGTGGAATCCGAACCACGGTGGAGGCCTGGTTACTATTACGAAGATGCAAATGTATATAGCTTATATAAACTCGTGTATATATGTGTGTACTTATTTCTATAGTACTCTGTTTTGATAAACTATGCTTATACCTGATGAGCTTGCATATATATAATTATTGTTAATTTTGTTTTCAGTAGAAAATAAAGCAATAAACGGGAGTAAAGGGACGCAGCGATTGACGCCTTTTTTTAAAAAAAATCCTCAAATATAATTTTGAGAACGTAGAACTTCCTTAGAGAGGTCAACAGACTAACAACTCTGTTTCAGTGAATCCGGGATTTTGGAAATGTTTCTTTGCGGTGTTTCCGTGGAAAGGTTTGTTTTTGTAATCACGCATCCCCCCCACCCTCCACCTTTGGGGACTCAAAGACTCCTCTCCCTACTACGTCATGTGTGGCCGGCGATGGAGCTGTCAAACATTGGCAAGTCCAGCGAGAACAAGAAAAAACCCCTAGATCACAGAAAGCCGATATTAGGATGGTGCTTTTACACAAAATATTTAAAAATAACAATTAAACAATGGGATCAAATTTGAGATTCATTCTGGTAATTTAGTGTCATTTTTTACAAAGTGACCTCAGCTCAACTGTAACCACGACTTTACACACTTTGTATCTGAAAGCTATAAATTAAGTGGGTGCCAAACCACTAAACTAATAGTTCCCAAACTTAGCGTCACAAGCCAATTTTTGGTGGAATGCAATTTTTTTTTTTAAATCGGACATTTTATAATTATTTGGAAATTGGAAGACAAAATAGAAAACTGAAGAAATGAGGAACATTATTTAAAGAGTGGGGAAAATAAGGCACATAATATAAAACTAAGTTTAGCCTAGATTTAATCATATTTACTTTCTTGATATCTTACAGGTAGAGAAAGTATTGTGATTGTAAGAAAAATCTAGTTCAAGATTTTGAGGAATGTCAACGTTTCATGACCCCTTCGAATCCGAAAAAGTAGTTTTTGAATGTCCATCTGTTGTACCTCGAACTTGAGCCTAAAATATCTTACCGATCAAACTAATACTCGGTATCTAAGGTTATCATAGGGCTGCCCAAGGGTTTCTGGAATTAGATATCTAACCCTAAAATTAAGTGTACCTAGTTTACCGAGGGGAAAAATAAGAAAAATATTGATTTTCTCAAGATTTTTTCTTAACGATTTTGATTAAATTTCATTTCTAAGCATTGATAAATATTAGAAACAAAATGGCTACTCTAATTTTTTCGGCAAAATGACATTAAGGGTTCCGGTCTGATGCGTAAATTTAATTTCTTATCACATATCCGACAATCTTTGAGATATAAGATTTCTTATCCTACGAATGTGTAGGTATATTTATAAATAAAATCTTTTATTTGAAACATAATTTTATAAAACCAATAATTTTCAAGCTAAACTTAGATAATATATTCTTTAACTTTTTTGAACACCAAAGTTCAAGTATTACGACCATAAAAAGAATCTAACCCGAGATGTTGATGGATGTCAACGTTTCATGATCCCCTAACGCTAAAAAGTTGTTTTTGAAATGTTGTCCGTCTAACAAAAGAATTAAGAATCTTACTAATATTATAAATGCGACAGTTTGTGTGTTGGATGTTTGTTGCTCAATCACGCCAAAACTGCTGAACGGATTCAAATGAAACTTGGTAGGTAGGTAGAGTATGACCTAGAATAACATATAGGACTATTAACAACCTTTTATTTTACATTAATTTTCCAATATTAATGTTTAATTATTTTGCAGGTTAGATGGTGCTGCAAGTCATTTGCTATTTTTATGATAAAAATTATATAGTATTTTTTTCATAAGTTGATAGAGTATGTCTTGGATCAACATTACATTAATTTTACATGCATTAGAATACGATGTAACTCTCAACTACAGCAGCCAAAGGCTCATAAAAATTAAGAGGATGGACAAAGAATATAGATTATGCGGAGTGTTGGAATGGGAGGAGGAAAATCCTGGGATGTGTTGTTCTGGTGGTAAAGTAAATATTTCTCGAATACAGGAACAAGTGCAATTAAAGGACACGCAGACAGGCGTAAAGCAAGACAAGATGGAGGGCGCACAGCCATCATCAAACGCGGCGGCAATGACGTTTCGGTAGATAATAACTGAATAGTACCTTATAACCCCCTGCTCTCAAAAATATTTTATGCACATGTTAATGTGGAGTTTTGCAGCTCAGTCCAGTTTATCAAATACATTTGCAAATATATCAACAAAGGCAGCGATCAGGCAATTTTTTACGTTCAGCAAGCAGGCAATGTGAACATTGATCCTAGGAATGAAGTGCAAACGTTCAGGGCTGGCCGGTACTTAAGCAGAAACGAGGCGGGGTGGTGGATCTTGGGATTACCATTGCACGAGAGACATCCCACTGTAGTCCACCTGGCAGTGCACCTGCCCAATGGCGAGCGCGTTTACTTCAATGAGTAAAATTTCGGTGAAAGAATCACGGCGCCCCCTTGAACGACATTGACGGCATTCTTCCACCTCTGCCAAAATGATAATTCTGCAAAAACCTGGCTCTATTCTGAAGTGTCACGATACTATACCTTGAATAAACCGAGAAAAGAATGGAAACGCCGCGTGCAAGGAACACATACCGAGGGCTGGCCAGGCTTGAAGGCTGGGGATGAACTGTGTCGGATATATATCGTGCATGTTAGCAACTATGAGTGCTACTGTTTGCTCATGTTGCTCAATGTAGTACGGGGCCCAACGAGTTTCGAAAATCAAAAACCTGTGGATGGCCAAGAGGTTGCCAAGTACAGAGAAGCATGCGAGGCGCTTGGACCTTTGTAAAACGACAACCACTGGAACGAAACCATGGACGAAGCTGTGCTATGTCACTCGCCTGCAAAAATTAGAGAGATGTTTGCAATATTAGTGTGCACTTGCGGACTCTCTAACCCTAAACAACTGTGGGATAGATACAAAAATGCACTTTCAGAGGATATTGCACACAGATTACAAGGAGCGAATGATAATTTAATCATCAACGAAGCATTGAAAATAATCGATGATAAGATCATTTCTATGACAAGAAAGGGACTCACAGATTTTGGTTTGCCTACACCGCAGCAAGATGGAGAGTTGACTAGCGATGTAGTGAAAGAGCTCAACTACAATGCCATGGCATTACAGGCTCGTGTCTATGACATGATACCACGTCTACTTCCTGAGCAGAAACACATTTTTGATACTATCTTGCAGCGCATACAAAGTGAAGAAAAGGGACTTTATTTCCTCGACGCACCAGGAGGTACGGGCAAAATATTCGTGCTTAATGTTTTGTTGTCATAAATCCGTAAAGATCGCAAAATAGTCTTGGCGGTGGGTTCTTCGGGCATCAATGTGATTTTGCTCTGCAGCGGAAGGACTACACACTTGGTTTTTAAATTACCGCTTAATCTTGCAACCGAAGAAAATCCAAATCACAATAACAGCAAGAGCAGTGGTCGCGGTGCTCTTATACAGCAGTGCAAGTTGATCATCTGGGATGAGTGTACGATGCCGCACAAGAAGGCGGTAGAAGCGTTAAACCGTGGCCTGCAGGATATCCGTAGCAACGATACACTGATGGGCGGAGTGGTAGTTTTGCTCGCTGGTGATTTCAGACAGACCCTACCTGTTGTTGAGAAGGGTACTCCAGCAGAGGAAATGAATGCCTGTCTCAAGGCATCACCACTGTGGGTTAGAGTTAAGAAACTTCATCTTGCGTGCAATATGAGGGTCCAGCTTTATAATGACCAAGAATCTGGAGCATATGCCAGTAACCTGCTGCAAATTGAAGAGGGTCGCTTACAAACCAATGAAGAGGGCAAAATTACTTTTACGACGGAATTTTGCAACCCAGTAACATCGGAGGAGCAGCTCAATTCTAAAGTGTTCCCAAATTTACAAACCAACATGTCTA
Organism: Timema cristinae; assembly: GCA_039000515.1. NCBI lineage: Eukaryota > Metazoa > Arthropoda > Insecta > Phasmatodea > Timematidae > Timema > Timema cristinae. The sequence goes on along the minus strand of JBCFYV010000012.1, from coordinate 24,955,648 downwards.
ACGAAGAGTGGTTGTATGAGAGAGCAGTATTGTTGCCAAAGAATGACTTTGTAAATAAAATTAACAAAAAAATATTAGACGGTGTAGTCTGTGAAACAAAGTTGTATACGTTGATATATACCGTAATGGCAAGTGATGATTGTACCACCTATCCCGTAGAGTTTTTAAACTCATTGGAATTATCAGGTGTGCCGTCCTATTGTCTTGAATTGAAGATCGGCGTCCCCGTTTTGCTGATGCATAATCTTGATGGACCCAGGTTGTGCAATGGTACCAGACTACGCATCATTGAGCTGGGGAGAAACGTCATAGAGGCTTCTATAATCACAGGAGGATCTAAAGTAGATGAAGTTTTGATTCCATGGATTCCTATTATTCCCAACAACCTGCCTTTTAAATTTAATCGCTTACAGTTTCCAATGAAGATGGCTTTTTCTATTACTATCAACAAATCACAGGGCCTTACTTTAAAAGTAGCAGGAATCCACTTAATCACTCGGTGTTTCTCACACGGTTAACTGTATGTCGCCTGTTCTAGAATATCGAGTGCTCGAAACTTACATGTACTTGGCGAAAACAACAAATCGTACAACGTCGTCTACAGAAACATTTTGTAGTAATATATAAGTTAAAATGTAAATCTTACTAATAACTTACTTATAAATGTAAAAGTTTGTTTTTTATGATTATAATATGATTGAAATTATGTTATTCAAGAATTTGTGGTTTAATATTTTGTAATTAAAGTAAATAGTAATTAGTGTAACGTAGTTTTATACTAATAAATAATAAATATGATGTAATTTTAGCTATGTAGGTCGCAAAACACATTATTTTCATTTATTTATTTATCTTACTAATAAGAATGTAAAAATTTAAAAATATTTAATTAATAATTGATAACTTTAATAAAATTTATTTCTTTTACTACGAAATATTTAAAAGTGAAAATTAAAATACGGCAAAATTATTTACAACTAGAACTGAGAAAAACGCATTGATATTTGAAAAAATAATCTGACTTATGACCAAAACAGTTTAGTTAAGAATTAAAAGATTTTATCATTTATTGCGGGCGAAGCCGCGACGGGTAAAGGCTAGTAGTTTAATAAATCGCAAAAAGAAAATAAATCGATTTTCTCAAAATCGGCTCTAACGATTTCGAATAAAATTCGTATACAGGACTTGATTAAGATTATAAACAAAATTGGCATATTCATTTTCTTAATAAAATGAATTTGGGGTACTTTACAAAAGCGGATTTTTTTTTTATCTCCACAACTATTTAAAATACTAAGTAACTTATCTTTGCGAAATTTTAGTACTATCAAAAATAAAAAACTTTTATTGAAAATATATCTTTATAGAACCAATAGTTTCTGAGATATTGGCAAATATATTGATACACTTTTGTGAACTTTAGTTGTAAAGAGATACTACTTAAGTTTTAACGCAATAATTGTCTAATTCCATAGAGTAAGTAGATAAGTAAGTCTTTCAAAAGGTGTGTGTTCATTTTCCCTCAAACCTCTTAGGAGAAATATTTGTAGAGCAATGATCTATCTCTATCAATTTGGACTCAAGGGTCATTATTTAACTTTTATATTGGTCTAAATATATAAATAAGGAATTAATATAAATGCTATAAACATAAGATGTGCAATCCTAAATAAAATGTCAAAGATTTTAACCGGAAGTCGAAATTTTAATACGAAGTATTGACCCTTGTGGACCCAATATCGATAAAAAAAAATTTGGTCCAAATATACTGGTGAGGACTTTAATTCTTTAAAAAGAAAATCATAAAATTTAAATCCTGGTGTCAAAAAATATTTAACGTAAGTAGTCTAGTGCGGTGAACCAGCCCACTACGTCACAGCTGTGTTTTTTTTACCGTTATTCCGCCCCCCTCCCGCCCCTTTTCCCCTCCTCCTGCCCTCCCCAACAAACCCTGGACATGTTGGTTCTTGCTGATTGTTAATTGTTAGGATAGAGGTGTTGTAGTTTTTTATTGCTGGCATACGCCGGACATGTTGGTTGTTAATTAATTGGTAGGATAGAGGCGTTGGAGTTATTATTGGTAGGATAGAGGTTTTTTTATTCATCAATTAGGGCGCCATAGTTTATTTGCTGAAGCATAGAGCCACCCGGGCTCGCGCTCCACGTCTTTCTCCTCCGATTGGTAGGATAGAGTGTGTTTTTTTTCATCAATTAGGGCGCTGTAGTTTATTTGCTGAAGCATAGAGCCACTCGCGCTCCACGTCTTTCTCCTCCGATTGGTAGGATAGAGGTGTTTTTTATTCATCAATTAGGGCGCTGTAGTTTATTTGCTGAAGCATAGAGCCACCCGCGCTCCACGTCTTTCTCCGCAGGCTGACCGATAGCAAATGACGCCAGCTTCTCCAACAGTGGCAATCAGCCTTTCACTTTTCCCTCCCCACCCCTCCCTCAGAGCCGGGGTTGTTCATCCTGGTTTTCCCCCCTCCCCGGTCATTACCTTCTGGGGGGGCGACGTACCGAGAAATAACCTCCATTCACCTTGAGGAGTCATTGTGTTTCTCAAAATAGACACCTGTAAGGCAGCTATGAAAAGTCCCGTTAAACGGCAGATTCGCTTTTACATTCCGTGAAAGCTGACGGCCCAAGTCAGCTCGCAACGGAGGAATAATATTGAATTTAATGTTCGCAACTATATCCCTATGAAAGTTTAAGCCCACACATCAATGCACTCAACATTTGCGAGAGTACCTTCAGATGCACTGAGGGAGGGTAGATTTTAGCGACGCCCGTTTTGCACGGTGAATTTACTGTAGTTTGTAATTCGTGTGTCTAGATTGGATTCGAACCAGAGACCATCAAATTACTGAACGCCTTACCGACGGCCCGATTAGTTAGTTACCCCTTAATAGGCGATAACACCGCACAACTTCGACTCAATGTTAATAATTCTCTCGCCCTCTGCAAGAGCGGACTAAGTACAGATAAATTAAATGGCTAATCCTCTGTAATTGTATCTGTATAACGAATATGAAAACGGGTATTTAGCTTATCATTGCACGTAACATAAAGAATGACCACATGGTTTAAGGCGCTACTATAGCAAAAGACTATACTACATAAGCACCGTGATTTTTTCCTAGATATTTTACTTATAAACTTATGTAAAAGTTATTATTTATGTTATCAAAATATATATATACGCCGCATGATTTTTTTCCCCTAGGTATTTAACATAGGAACATGTGTAAAGGTTATACATTATTTAATATTTAATATTATTTAATTGCCGTACAGGGTTTTGTCGTGCTTGCTTATCAGCCCACTAGATGGCATCGAAAGCCAGTTTAGTTAATGTAAGGTTTCTAGGAGAGTTTACAAATAATAAATAAGTCAATGTAAGGTTTTCTTTAACAATTTGCTGAGTATTTATCATACGCCCGGCCATGTGATATTTTAAACGGTCAGAACCCCGTATTCATACGTCAAGTCAGGTGATCTGCAGTACAAATAATTCTAGGGTAGAAAGCAAATAAAAGTTCTGTCTGAATACTCACTATTTAACATATTCATACGTCTCAAGTCATGTGATATACAGCATATACTTTAAACAGGCAGAATCCCCTATTCATACGTCAAGTACTCACAGTCGGCAAAGACCTAAATAATATTGCGCTTGTAAATTTATTGTTGATTGTCAATAAAAAAAACTAGTAAGAATATGTTGTTAATATTTAAGGTAAGGTGACGAGTTCACACACGGTATTTAATATCTTGGGATAGTGTACCCGCATTTGCCTCAGTGTTCGAAGTCAAACCAATGATGAACCCCGCTAAGTAGATAGGAGGACGGAAAATGTACCCGCATTTTCACGAAGGGTGCGGAAAAAACACCTTTGGTCTACGTTTGCGGGAGGGCTGACACCTAGAATGGTCATGTACCAGAACGGGAATCAAACCCGCGACCTCCCAGGCATTGGCAGTGACGTCTTAGACTACGCTACCTGTGATGCAGGTGAATAACAAACGCATACCGAGCAAGTATGTTGATAGATACTGACCGCAGGTAAAGTAGCTATATGCTCTTCATACTATAGTTTTGGTCTTTCTACCAAACAAATTAAAATATTTAAGGTAAGGTTTCAAGTTCACACACACATAAGTGTACCCGCCGGGAGAATATGGAAAACCCCCCGGCGCTGTTGAAGGAATCTATGGAGTGGAGTTGTTTAGCAAAATTATTAAAACTTATATACTAGGCTAAGTGAACCGCAGGGAGAGTTTAACTTTCACCCAGCCGTGATTTGAACCACGGATAGTGTGTTTGCGGTCACAAGTCAAACAATGAAGGTGACACCATTCGTCCTGATTCTTGATGCCCAAGATCAATCGTTAGCGACCCTTAGGTTCTAATGTCAACAGTTGAAACCAGGGAATTTATCACGTCAAGGTGGATGAACCAGGGATGGTTTGCGAGCCACAGGTTTAAGAAAGCACTCTCGATTCGAATCCTGGTCCCACGCTATAATTTTTATCGTTACTAGCGCGTTTTTTTTTCTTTAAATTTCGAGTGTACCACACAATAAGTGTGTCGTTGAAAACTAATATTGCTCAAGTATTGGTGAGACAATACGTATTTTTCCGCTTCTATTTTCGATGTAAATTAGAAAGGAGGTCGATGGCTCTCCAGTGAAAGGAGGTTTTGGTTCATATATATATATAGGGATGAGTTTCAACCAACCCTCTGCCTTCTTCAAGTGGAAACCGCACGTTTCAGAACGACTGATTAATCAAGATGGAAAATTCGGCATCATCCACCCAAGGTATTTCAATTCTCTTCTGTTACATTGCTTAAAAAGTGTCTGATTTTAAATTTTAAATTGTCTGTGTATTTGCTAGGGTTAAATTTGCTACTGTTTTAAAAGCTAGCATTTATTAATCTAATCATAATTCAGCAGTCACACAAGGTATTTCAATTCTCTTCTGTTACATGGCTTAAAAGTGTTTGATTTTAAATTTTAAATTGTCTGTGTATTTGCTAGGGTTAAATTTGCTAGGGTTAAATTTGCTACTGTTTTAAAAGCTAGCATTTATTAATCTAATCATAATTCAACAGCCTCCACACAAGGTATTTCAATTCTATTCTGTTACATGGCTTAAAAGTGCTTGATTTTAAATTTTAAATTGCTTGGGTATTTGTTAGGGTTAAATTTGCTACTGTTTTAAAAGCTAGCATTTATTAATCTAATCATAATTCAACAGCCTCCACACAGGGTATTTGAATTCTCTTCTGTTACATGGCTTAAAAGTGTTTGATTTTAAATTTTAAATTGTCTGTGTATTTGCTAGGGTTAAATTTGCTACTGTTTTAAAAACTAGCATTTATTAATCTAATCATAATTCAGCGGCCTCCACACAAGGTATTTCAATTCTCTTCTGTTACATGGCTTAAAAGTGCTTGATTTTAAATTTTAAATTGCCTGGGTATTTGTTAGGGTTAAATTTGCTACTGTTTTAAAAGCTAGCATTTATTAATCTAATCATAATTCAACAGCCTCCACACAAGGTATTTCAATTCTCTTCTGTTACTTGGCTTAAAAGTGCTTGATTTTAAATTTTAAATTGTCTGAGTATTTGCTAGGGTTAAATTTGCTACTGTTTTAAAAGCTAGCATTTATTAATCTAATCATAATTCAACAGCCTCCACACAAGGTATTTCAATTCTCTTCTGTTACTTGGCTTAAAAGTGCTTGATTTTAAATTTTAAATTGTCTGAGTATTTGCTAGGGTTAAATTTGCTACTGTTTTAAAAGCTAGCATTTATTAATCTAATCATAATTCAACAGCCTCCACACAAGGTATTTCAATTCTCTTCTGTTACATGGCTTAAAAGTGCTTGATTTTAAATTTTAAATTGTCTGAGTATTTGCTAGGGTTAAATTTGCTACTGTTTTAAAAGCTAGCATTTATTAATCTAATCATAATTCAACAGCCTCCACACAAGGTATTTCAATTCTCTTCTGTTACATGGCTTAAAAGTGCTTGATTTTAAATTTTAATTTGTCTGAGTATTTGCTAGGGTTAAATTTGCTACTGTTTTAAAAGCTAGCATTTATTAATCTAATCATAATTCAACAGCCTCCACACAAGGTATTTCAATTCTCTTCTGTTACATGGCTTAAAAGTGCTTGATTTTAAATTTTAATTTGTCTGAGTATTTGCTAGGGTTAAATTTGCTACTGTTTAAAAAAACATATTTCATGCTTGAGTTAAATGTTAGTCTATGCTGTTATAGGACATTATAGGGTTGATTCAGCTATTTAATTTTATAAGTTGTCTGTTTATTTGCCTTAGTTAAATTTGTGGGAGGACGTCCCTGCTCGATTACCTCTTTGACAAATATTAGCTAATAGGCGGGCTAATTTCTTGCCTACATGAACTACTTAATGAAAATAACTATCCGTGAATAAATCCAAACTTTCTTACTGTTTGTGTTTATAATAGCTATCTGCTTTTCCACCGTCAAAAAAAAAAGAACCTTTCTCGATAGTTAAGGAATAAGTAGGTTAAAAACTATAATATTATATATCTACAATTACTTGTATAAATAAATGATGCCGGGACTTTCTCTCACTTCTTATCTTTATGCTAGTAAGCGGTAGGTAGGTCTGTAGAAACCATAAGTTTTGTGAAACTAAAATAACAGGTATTTACGTTGTTGTAGCAACACTACAGTAAATAAAGTATTGATTATTTATAACAGAACATGGATATACAACAGAAGATTTACTCCATACGTCAAGAGCCAATCCAGAGAGCCTATTTCTTTTCGGTCCTTCCCCCACCACTGCAACGGACCAGCCCCTGACGGTCAACCGGACAACCCGACTTGTCTCGTCATCACCACCGCTGACACGCCTACAGATATTATCTGACACCCCCTTTAGTATTAGAATACAGGCATTTGCTCCTAATAACCCCCCAGAACCACAAGCAAGCTATTGGGCCCTACACAAGACACCCCACCCTATTCCTACTATAAGGAACCGCCCCGTTAGACCGGTGTGTGTTGTCAGACCGCAGCCAAGGGGGGAGTGATTCCGTAGGCTTTATAATGCTAATAATAATAATAATAATAATAATAATTGACTACACTAAGCCATAGTTTTTTTTTAATGTGTGCCACGTTCCCTTCACGTGAAAACATTTAGGGTTATGCGTGCCTAAAATACGAGCTTCTTGTTTAATTTCTTGCCGGCGCTTTAAATATATATTCATGAACCATACTTATTTTTCTCGATCAGGAGTCTCTGGTTTGATGAAAAAAAAAACCGCAATAACTATTATGTGTGTGTGTGGCTAAAATCCTAACTTTGTTTGTATTTATATTAGCTGCCTGCTATAGATTGACACTAAGAAAACTTTCTCACCCGTTAATGAATAAGCCAGTTATAAGTTATTTAAATATAAATGGCGCGGTGCAACTCAAAGTTAAACTTAACTTAATTGCTTAGATGAGTCCTGCTGGAGCGCTGATGGTCTGACGGTGGTACAGCAGGCAGCGGAGATCGCGCAAAACAAAGAAAGTTTGAGGTTGGCGGACAACTTTGTAGAGGCTATGGTAGCCTATATGGCCGACGTTGTCCGCCGACACCATTCAAGGAACCAGCTGCCTCCTACCACCGCTGTTCCAGAGAACGGGCAGCGCTCCACGCAAACCCCCGGGGTACCCTTGGTCACCCAGGACCTTCCTCAGGCGCCTCCTCCAGCGTCTCCGGTGGACACGCTGTCACAATCGTCTCCAGGTACCTCGGGGGTACGCAAAATTAATTCAGGGATTTGGATAGGCCGTGTTGACAAGAGAAGAGCAACGCGGCCTATCCGGACCGCTATTTCAGGCGCAAGAACAATAGACTTGACATCCCCTTCACCAGGTGCCGAGGGTGATACGGATACTGATATTGATATAGACGACGTTATGCGCCGGATGATGCCCCAGTATTTTGATTTAAACATTTAAGGTATTTATTTTGAAAATTTAAATTTTGTTTGATAAATATTAGAAAAAAATTTGGTTAAACGTTTATATTTACAGATTAGTTTTTTTTGTGCTCATCAAAATGTTGTGTTTGTTTAGTAATTATAATTTGGTCAGCTATTTCAATCAGAAATATTGTTATAGAATAATAATTGATTGTTAAATATATATTAGAAAAATAGGCTGATTTTAACAGGAAAAATCTAATATTTACAAATACCGAATAAATCTCAGGTAATTCAAATTTATTTTGATTTAAACATATAAGGTATTTATTTTGAAAATTTAAATTTTGTTAAATAAATATTAGAAAATTTTTTTGGTTAAACGTTTATATTTACAGATTAGTTATTGTGATCAGCAAAATGTTGTGCTTGTTTTTATAAATAAAATATAGTAGTTATTATTTGGTCCGCTATTTTAATCAGAAATATTATTGTAGAATAATAATTGATTGTTAAATATATATTAGAAAAATAGTCCGATTTTAAGAGGAAAAAATCGAATATTTACAAATACCAAATAAATCTCAGGTAATTCATGTATAATTTATTTATTTATTTTGATTTAAACATATAAGGTATTTATTTTGAAAATTTAAATTTTGGTTAAACGTTTATATTTACAGATTAGCTATTGTGATCAGCAAAATGTTGTTTGTTTTTTTATTAATAAAATATAGTAATTATTATTTGGGCCGCTATTTTAATCAGAAATATTATTGTAGAATAATAATTGATTGTTAAATATATATTAGAAAAACAGACCGATTTTAACAGGAAAAATCTAATATTTACAAATACCAAATAAATCTCAGGTAATTCATGTATAATTTATTTATTTTGAAAATTTAAATTTTGTTAACGATGGTGATTCGGATATTGATATAGACGACGTTATGCACCGGATGATACCCCAGTATTTTGATTTTAACGTATAAGGTATTTATTTTGAAAATTTAAATTTTGTTAAATAAATATTAGAAAAATTTTGGTTAAACGTTTATATTTACAGATTAGTTATTGTGATCAGCAAAATGTTGTGTTTGTTTTTATAAATAAAATATAGTAATTATTATCTGGTCCGCTATTTCAATCAGAAATATTATTGTAGAATAATAATTGATTGTTAAATATATATATATATATTAGAAATTTTTTTTGGTTAAACGTTTATATTTGTGATTAGTTATTGTGATCATCAAAATGTTGTTTGTTTTTATAAATAAATAAATAAATGTTTCATTAAAAGAACTACAATTAGACTTATGAATTATGTTATTTAAGCATGGCTCCTCAATCACTACACCTGAGGTTATTTCCTAAGCTGATATAAATGTTTAAAAAACTCCTCGTGTCTCCACTTCACACATATCATTAAGTCAATTGTGTACTGAGGAGATAATTAAATCTTTTCCTACAATTTTACTTAAAGATTTGAATCAAAACATTGTTGATGATGAATAAATTTTCATAAATAATTTCAAAGATTTATCACTGAGGCGTGAACAAAATAAAGTTTCATTTATCAACAGAGAGTTTTTTTTGCTTAGCATACCGTCGACTGCTACGAATGAAGATAATAAAACAAGGACGGGAATTCTAATCCTGGTCCACTGGATGATTGCCACCAGCTCAAAGGATCATATTTGACATAGGGTTGGTAGCAACATAATTACTTTTTAAAGGACATGGAATTGAACCTCAACTTTTGCACGGAGAGTGAGACAGGGAAACACCTTACAGGAATCCGCTCTCCCCGAAAAAAAATCATGACATGTGGCTAATATAGGGTTTCGAACCCCTGACATGTGTAAGACCGTCTCTTTGCTTCAATTGGTGTACTAGTTCCCATTCCCCTCTTGAACCAACATTTTCAGTCATACAGGGAATCGAAGCCTGGACACTTGACTCTGGTGGGGACAGACAGACATGCTAACGCCTCGTGGCCAAGTGATTCCTTAGACGTCTTGACCATTGACCACGCGACATAGATTAACAGACCAATACATGTCTCCCTTCACAGAGAGAGAGAGAGAGTTATACATTCTTTCTGGACACTTGGCGCAGTGGGCAGTCTTCCTAACACCGTGATGAGAAAGCTGCTTCCTCCTTTATATGTAGTATTTTCTTCTTCACCCTTTTAATACACATCATATTCTGAAAAAAAATTACACCTGCACAAGGGAATCGAACCCTGGAAACTTTGGCTTACATATGTATCTTAGTACGTATACTGGTTTGTTCACATTAAGGGGGTAAGATATACTCGTAAATATATATTATGGATTAGATAAGCAATTCAACCCTGGATAGCAAACTAAGTCACAACAATGTTGGCGTCTCCTTCAGGTCTTTGATTCTCCAGCCGAGGATTTAAAAAATAATAACATTTTATTGCTAGTTTTTTTATTGACAATCAGCAATTGATTAATTTAAAACAACAACAAGCAATATTATTTAGGTCTTTTGATCAATACTTATAAAAGATGTCTACAGGCAGTTTCCAGCTCAAAGTATCATATTTGACATAGGTTTGGTAGCAACATAATTACTTTTTTTTGAAAGGACATGGAAGTGAACCTCAACTTTTGCACGGAGAGTGAGACAGGGAAGCACCTTACAGGAATCCGCTCTCCCAGAAAAAAAATCATGACATGTGGCTAATATAGGGTTTCGAACCCCTGACATGTGTAAGACCGTCTCTTTGCTTCAATTGGTGTACTAGTTCCCATTCCCCTCTTGAACCAACATTTTCAGTCATACAGGGAATCGAAGCCTGGACACTTGACTCTGGTGGGGACAGACAGACATGCTAACGCCTCGTGGCCAAGTGATTCCTTAGACGTCTTGACCATTGACCACGCGACATAGATTAACAGACCAATACATGTCTCCCTTCACAGAGAGAGAGAGAGTTATACATTCTTTCTGGACACTTGGCGCAGTGGGCAGTCTTCCTAACACCGTGATGAGAAAGCTGCTTCCTCCTTTATATGTAGTATTTTCTTCTTCACCCTTTTAATACATATCATATTCTGAAAAAAAATTACACCTGCACAAGGGAATCGAACCCTGGAAACTTTGGCTTACATATGTATCTTAGTACGTATACTGGTTTGTTCACATTAAGGGGGTAAGATATACTCGTAAATATATATTATGGATTAGATAAGCAATTCAACCCTGGATAGCAAACTAAGTCACAACAATGTTGGCGTCTCCTTCAGGTCTTTGATTCTCCAGCCGAGGATTTAAAAAATAATAACATTTTATTGCTAGTTTTTTTATTGACAATCAGCAATTGATTAATTTAAAACAACAACAAGCAATATTATTTAGGTCTTTTGATCAATACTTATAAAAGATGTCTACAGGCAGTTTCCAGCTCAAAGTATCATATTTGACATAGGTTTGGTAGCAACATAATTACTTTTTTTTGAAAGGACATGGAAGTGAACCCCAACTTTTGCACGGAGAGTGAGACAGGGAAACACCTTACAGGAATCCGCTCTCCCTGAAAAAAACATCATGACATATGGCTAATATAGGGTTTCGAACCCCTGACATGTGTAAGACCGTCTTTTTGCTTCAATTGGTGTACTAGTTCCCATTCCCCTCTTGAACCAACATTTTCAGTCATACAGGGAATCGAAGCCTGGACACTTGACTCTGGGGGACAGACAGACATGCTAACGCCTCGTGGCCAAGTGATTCCTTAGACGTCTTGACCGTTGACCACGCGACATAGATTAACAGACCAATACATGTCTCCCTTCACAGAGAGAGAGAGTTATACATTCTTTCTGGACACTTGGCGCAGTGGGCAGTCTTCCTAACACTGTGATGAGAAAGCTGCTTCCTCCTTTATATGTAGCATTTTCTTCTTCACCCTTTTAATACATATCATATTCTTAAAAAAAAATTACACCTGCACAAGGGAATCGAACCCTGGAAACTTTGGCTTACATATGTATCTTAGTACGTATACTGGTTTGTTCACATTAAGGGGGTAAGATATACTCGTAAATATATATTATGGATTAGATAAGCAATTCAACCCTGGATAGCAAACTAAGTCACAACAATGTTGGCGTCTCCTTCAGGTCTTTGATTGTCCAGCCGAGGATTTAAAAATAATAACGACAGTTTAGTGCTAGTTTTTTTATTGACAATCAGCAATTTATTAATTTAAAAACAACAACAACAAGCAGCAATATTATTTAGGTCTTTTGACCAATACATCTACCAGGCAGAAAATGAGTAGGAGTCAATTTTATTGCCAATCAACAATTGATTAATTTAAAACATTCACAACAAGCAGCAATATTATTTAGGTGTTTTGACCAATACATATAAAAGACATCTACCAGTTAGAAAATGAGTAGGAGTAAATTTTATTGCCAATCAACAATTGGTTAATTTAAAACATTCACAACAAGCAGCAATATTATTTAGGTGTTTTGACCAATACATATAAAAGACATCTACCATCTAGAAAATGAGTAGGAGCCACCTCCAAAATAGTTCAAGACACGTTGAGAGACGCTAGAGTGTATATTGATAATGTCTCCACAGTTTTTACCTGGCAATCTTACTCTTCCAACAAACTCAAGCACAATAACATTAGGTTCGGGCTCTTCCGATAGCACAACGTTATAACTTTTGTTTTTTCTCAAGTTCGTTTAAGCACTTGACACGGCTGTATTCCTCTTTCTCGATCATGTCTAATGCCCTGCATAATACCTCCTCGTCCCAACAGGTATTCTGGTGAGCAGCAGTTTGATGACATTGAATTTTGTGCCGAATAAGATTGGATAGCTTTGCGTAGGATCCATCACAAACGCAGCATTTAAACGGCATAATGTCAATTGGAGATGCAGCAAAAGAAATAAACACTCGCTCTTAACGTGTTTTTTTTCAAAATTTCACCACTAGCTCCGATGACAGCCGCAAAATACGTCTAGTTTATTAATTCACTTTTAAACATCACACTTTGTCCTCCGAGATATATCATACAGCGTGCTTTAGATTTAAAGCGCTTACAATCCAAATAATATATTGACTTTGGAAGGAAAACGTTACCGAAACTGCCAGACCGAGTATGTAGTCGGCGTGCGTTTCACCTATAATTTTAACATTTGAATAATTTTTGTAAATTGTTAAATCCTCGAGATTTACAGGTTCTTCAGACTTTACCTCCGGCGGTGGTGGTGGGCACGCAGGTGACTCTGCCGGCCGGTAAACAGGCGACTCTGACTGTGGATACGCCAGTGAATCTGACGCCTGGTAGGTAGACGCCTCGGACGGCGGGCACGCAGGTGACTCTACTGACTGGTAGACAGACGACTCTGACGACGGGTACGCCTGTGACGTCTGGTAGGTAGACGACTCTGGTGGTGGGTACTCTGGGGCTGGGTACGGCTGTGACTCTGGGGCTGTGTACGGCTGTCTCTCTGAGGGTGGCGGTGGCGGTGGCATGAAGTACGGTGACGGGTGGTGTGGAGCTCGGAAGGGTGGAGGTGGAGGTCGGGGTAACACAGCTACCACGTCCCCCTTGCGGAAATTGTAAACGGCGCACGTTACATCACACATATACGTTTCCACGATTCTCTCGTAGGGTAGTACTTCCGTCGCCCGTATCGTGTGACAGGTAGAGTCACAAAACTCTATGTAGCCTCGCTCCTCTACTTTGTAAATTACCTGTCTATCACACACCTCGACACTGTGAACATTCTCTCCGTCATATAGGCACGTCCCTCCATCGTATGGCCCACAAACATTAAATTAATATAGCCGGATCGTAGCATGGTGAGCGTACCTGAGAGCTAAACGTCCTGTAGAGTGCTCCGCTGCCCGTTGTTGTTAACTGCCATGTCTCTTAAACGCGTTCAAAGTTCACAACGGTAGGTGAACCGGGTTTTACTCCGGCGCAGGTAAATACCAGTTTTTCTTTATTTAACTCACACACGTCTTCATCTGTAAGAGTACCAAACCGGCAGGGTAAAAATACACAAAACTCGCCGTCTAGATAGGCTATTAGACGTCTCCCGAACTTTGTATTGACGGCTTTTAATTTATCAACCGAGTACTTTTGATCTACGGCTAGATCACACAATTTGACGGTCTGCACCGCGTCGACGATATTTACCAGCTGCTGTAACTTGTCCATATTGGCCCGCTCTACAAACGTTTATAAATAGACACCCAAGCGGGCACCCCTCTTTATAGCCACCCCCACCCTCCCTCGTTTGACGTCACACGATATATTCTTGTCTGCCCGCCAACTTGGCGCCCGTGTCGATGACCTCGATATTTAAGCTTGTCTCAACTCGTCTTGTTGTGCCGACATACTGGCGCCAGGGTTGCGACATAACACGCGATGATTACGTCATTGGGAAAACCCAAGGTTGTCGAGGTCACGATATATTCTTGTCCTGACTTGTCTGCCCGCCAACCTGGCGCCATCATTCTTGTCTTGACGACCCACCAAACTGTCGCCATGTATTCAGCCCTGATATATATTTACGGTCATTACTTATGCATTTTTTTATGTACGGAAACATTACATTTATTTGTTTAAGAAGTATTGGGAGGGTCGGGTACACGTTATGGCCGTTGGAGGCAGTGGATTCATATCTCGCTCAGGGGGGATGGTGGTTTTATACACTCCCTCACACCACATAAACGCTGGAACCATTCTAACTTACTCCTCCGGTCCGTGACTGTTACACACATCCATGCATTGAGAAAGACGATACCAAACAAACAATTTTAGTATACATTGGTGACGGGGATAGCGGCCCCTAATTGTGGATTCCGAGGCCCCTGATTGTGCATAATTAGAGCTGCTAGAGTTGCGACATAACACGCAATGATTACGGCATAGGAAAATACCCAGGTTGTCCGGTCCGAGAGCTGCGGGTGGAGGAACATTTCCATGCATTTCGACAGACGCTACCAAACAACCAATTTTAGTAGACTTGTGACGGGGGTAGTGGCCCCTAACTGTGGATTCCGAGGCCCCTGATTGTGCATAATTATAGATGCTATAGTTGCGACATAACACGCAATGATTACGTAATAGGAAAAAACCCAGGTTGCTGAGGTCACGACCTATTCTTGTCCCAACTTGTCTGCCCGCCAGCCCGGCGCCAGGGTTGCGATGATTACGTCATTGGGAAAACCCAAGGTTATCGATGTCACTTGTCTTCCCGGCAGGCTGGCGTCAGGGTGGCGAAGGAGGAGGAATGACCGGGGGAGGGGGAAAACCAGGATGAACAACCCGGCTCTGAGGGAGGGGTGGGGAGGGAAAAGTGAAAGGCTGAGTTTGTCATCAGAAGCCAGCGAGCCAGCTTGTGTCATTTAATATCGGGCATCCGGAGGAGAAAGACGTGGAGCGCGAGTGGCTCTATGCTTCAGCAAATAAACTACAGCGCCCTAATTGATGAATAAAAAACACCTCTATCCTACCAATCGGAGGAGAAAGACGTGGAGCGCGAGTGGCTCTATGCTTCAGCAAATAAACTACAGCGCCCTAATTGATGAATAAAAAAACACCTCTATCCTACCAATCGGAGGAGAAAGACGTGGAGCGCGAGCCCCGGGTGGCTCTATGCTTCAGCAAATAAACTACAGCGCCCTAATTGATGAATAAAAAAACCTCTATCCTACCAATAATAACTCCAACGCCTCTATCCTACCAATTAATTAACAACCAACATGTCCGGCGTATGCCAGCAATAAAAAACTACAACACCTCTATCCTAACAATTAACAATCAGCAAGAACCAACATGTCCAGGGTTTGTTGGGAGGGGCAGGAGGAGGGGAAAAGGGGCGGGAGGGGGGCGGAATAACGGTAAAAAAAACACAGCTGTGACGTAGTGGGCTGGTTCACCGCACTAGACTACTAACGTAAGTATAACGCGATTTTTGTTCGGGTTTGCTAGCGTATATTATTTCATTTCTCTTATATAATGATTTATGAGTAAATATTTCAATTTTTAAACAATGGCGTGAGAAAGTCCATGCGTAAATTCGTACCATTTATTTTTTTAAAGTAGTAGTGAAAAATAGTTAAATAAAAAAAGCTCCTTACTCTTGACCAATAAAGCTATACCATGATTTTGGTTGAAAGAACATTAGAGAAAATTCAAACATATTTACTATCGGTCAACATTAATATTATTGGTTGATATTATTCTAGTTTATTATTTGTTTTATTTTATAGGTACTCGTATCTATCAAGCGTGACTGCTGCAGATAACATAGCTTTTATATGTGAATATGTCAAAAATGTTTTAGTAACTTTAGTAACTTACGTCTACTGTAAGTTTGTAGTTCTAAAAATGGAGTCACGGTTCTAAAATGTTAAGGAAGCACTGGACTAGCTTGCAGTCACATAACCTCCCCTTGTATAAGTTACGGGCAGTGTGCGAAATCTGGATAGTGTCGAGATTAACCGGGAGATGTCAGCATTATCCAAGTGCAGTGGATAAAGTCAAAATAAAATGTAATTTATTTCATTTTCAACCTTATCCAGATAATCTTGACATTTGCTAGAAAGACTTGGATAATTTAAGGTTTAATAATATTTTTAAAACTAGGCACGTATTTCACCCTTTAAATACAGATTATAACTTCGAACATTATTTCAACCTGGGACCTGAAATTAGATCTTGTCAATGCACTAACATTATAAATGCATCATTTTGATAATTTATTTTCCACTAAGCTAACCTAACCTAACCTAACTTAAACCAACCAAACTTGACCTAAGCTCACCTAACCTAACCAACCTAACCTCAACCCAATAATTTGAAATTATCTAAGTGCGGGTGGATAATTTTAATATTATCGGAATAAACTTCTAAAAACATTATTCAATCACCTCTCACTTAATATTATCCACGTATTTTGGATAATGTCAATATTATCTGGATTATATTGACTTTATCCAAGTGTGGGCTTGTGGGCTTTACTCGTATTATATACACAGTCTAAGTGTGAAAGAGAGCCGTAACCAGGTCAACTAGGTGCTCAAGCCAGACCCAGTACAGGGGACAAAACAAGAATTTTACAATCAACCCTATTAAATTTAGAATCAAATCAATAAAACATTAAACACTCTTCCGCTTTCATAACGATTTATACGAATAAAATTTTACCTAATATATCATTAATTAGAGTTCCTTTTTCTGTGAATGAAACTCGTGAATAGTTGTGTCGTAGTTTAGTAAAGAGGCGAGCTTGTGCTCAAAGCAGAGGAAGGCATGGACTAACCAAGACCTCTGATATGTTTATACAACTTCCTGAACGAATTTAATCACTCAACACCTTTTCTAGTTTATCCATGATGTAACATCACCTTGAAAGAGAGTTTTCAGTCGCTATTTCAATCAGAAGTATACACGCTGTATCATGTTATTTTACGGACTAATAAAACTAGAATCAGTATGCATCATCTCCTATTACTTATTATTATTAATCCACGACTCCACTCGAAAGATATTATTCAGAAGTGAATCCAACCAAATATATAAAAAAGGATGACACATTGCATAATGTTCTGTTATGGAAAGGTGACACTAATATCATGGCCTAACATCTTATCTTATTGTTTACCATAACGTCCCTCGAAAAATATTATTCAGAAGTTATTCTAACCAAAGATAAAAAGAAGGATGACACAATGTATGATGTTCTGTTAGGTATAGGTAACATTAAGATAATGACTTAACATCTCCTTTCATTGTTAGTCCATGACGCCACACGAAGGAAAACCTTCTCGACAGGGAGGATGAGTCCACTTCAGTCCAGACCGGACTGTCGGAGCGAGTTCCAATTTGCTGGCTTCGTGGGAGGCCACCCCTCATATTGTCTCAGTCAAGGGGAGGATGGGGGTGTGTTGTCTTGGACAATAAGCATCTGCCCACCTTCATGGGGAGTGTAACATACTTATGATTGTCTTGAGGAGGTCGCGACACAAATTGATTGCCGCTTTATCTACTTCCACTACAGTCCGTTACGACACGAAGCTCATCGGATTACTTTGACGGGAGAGGTTAGAAATTGATTGTTTCACATAGGTGTTTGATCCATTCGAGATTTCGAGATAAGCGGAATATGTCACGTCTTTAAAGAACCTATAGAAACTTACTACACTACCTATACACTAGACCCTTGTGTGAACAGTAGACCTCACATCATGTTAAGAATTTGTCATGTTCTTATCGTTAGTCTACTACAGTCTTAACATTTTTCTTTGGATTTCAAGTTAATATTTTTCCTTGGTGATCAAGCGGGACAGAAAACAGATAATTAATATTATATTAAATAGCAAGCCCACATTATTTGAAATGACCCTGAATCAGGCCATACAATAAAAAATAAAAAACCCTTTATTTTCCCCTCAAAACCAAACAGCTTTTGTCTTGACAATTTTTTTCTCTAAAATACTTGGTTTCCGAAAAACAAGCTTGTTTTAAATGCCCCAACCTGTATATTAACCGTCGTTCACGCGGCTTAAGATATTAGTCTCACAATAAATGTCAACATTAAAAAAATTTTATCTAAATTCTCGACCTATTGCTTAGAATTTTAAATTCAAATCACTTGAAACTGAGCTACTAAACAAAATATCCTTTGAGTGGCTACAATAAAGAAATCGATAACCAGATAGAAAAACGACGCAGGTTACTGGACATACATTGTTCGGCCTGGGTTCAAAGATGTCACTAGTTAAAATTAGTTCACAGTTATCGTGGAACGCACATCTGTAAAACCAGATGAAAATATTCTTAACGGTCAAGATAAAACAGGACTTCCCTACACTCAGTCATAAAGTTACGTCCTCTTTTAAAGGGCCTAGTTTTTTTTTAATAAACCGTATGTGTATGTTACGTGGATTGTAGAGAGGGATTAAAAACATTTCTTTTTGAATTAGAATATCTAAACATAATTATATTTTACCTAATATTCCTGAATTTTAAATTTGAATATTAGAATTTGATATGTATTTAGAGTTAACTTTCCCACATTGGTGTGATAATTTTATTCAATTCCTATTTGGTTCAAATAAAACACTAAATTAATGATGTCATGCTAAAATCAGATTAGTCCTTTTTTTAAATATGAATCACGAATATGACTTTTTCCTGTAATCTCGAAAAAATTTAATCATTCAAGAGATTAGTAAGGTTTAGTGGATTCTAACGGTTATTCCTTAATAAATTGCTTTCGGCATGTTATTATTAATTGTTAATTGAATCTCATCTAACTACCCGTTTTGGGGTGTTTTTTGTTGAAGGTATAGTTCCATGGAAAATGTACCCGCATTTGTGAGGAAGAAAGGAAAAACCATTTCAGAAATAATCACCCTTAGTAGACTCGGTCGGGATATAAGCCACGATCTCCTCCTAACTCTCAAACTAGTCCAGACGAGGTTGATGCTTTGGCCACGTATCATATGGTGAGTATCCTAGGTAAGAGCCTATAAAAGTGCTTACACATACTGCAGTTAATTTTTTTTTTAAATATTGTGAAACAAAAGAACATATTTTTATTAAAAATTTAAGTTAACATTTTTAGTGGGTGTCTTCCTCCACACTTCGTTTACATCATAAAATACCAATTATTTGTTGAACTCATTTAAGCGATATCAAATATTTAAAAGTAAAAAGGCTTGCGATTTTTAAAACACGTCCGCCAACCAAGTGATTAAATGTGTAATAAAGGTGATTTTAATAATAATGCCTAGGCATGAAATCCTTAAATCCCCCTGATTCATAATTATATGAGAGCAAATTCCACAACTTTATCCAGATTAGTGGTTGTCGGTGCATAAAGCAATTAATAGGCCTTATATATTTTAAAATCTACATTTAAAATATATATAATAAATTATATCCAGGATGATGAGAGAAGAAAAACGAACCCCTAAGATGTCTGAGCCTAACCTAGGTTAAAGACCACCCCTCCTAGAGCATTAATTTAACATTTAACAGACGTATAAATGGTATAATAAATTAATTATAACAAAACAAAAGTTACGATTCCTATCTTTCACTTCGTTATTATATTTCTATTTTCCCTTATGTTCAATATTTTCTCCATGATTCGGAAGGTAGTGGATTCGATCAAATTCTGATCATGACTGCTCTTAATTTCTTTCTCCACGTGCGCGAGAGAAAATGCAGGCTGCGAGTCACACAGCCCAGTGACCCAGTGCCGCTAACCTAAACATCCTAAACTCCCCCTCTCCTTGGCTGTAAACAAAGCAAACAGACTATAAATGGTGCCCTAAAGGCTTCTTTCTTATTTCATTGGGTTTTATATCTAGATCTTCCTCAGACAGATAAAACACGAAGTAGAAGCCGGACATAAAAAAATATCCTATCGTTAGAAGGTAATAAAACACATCCATTCAGGTTAAATTTAAATCATTAGTAAGCCTTCAACGGATAACCTACTTTTGTATACGTAAGATTCACAGGTATCTGGTTAAAAAAATATTATCATCAAACACATAATTCCACACCAGCATATTATAATTATTGTGAGATTTGACATTAAAGTTTTATTACTATTTGTTACATTATTGGAATCTCTGTGTTTTAAATTAAACCTCATCCCTATTTTGAGCTAGCTATCAACCTATAAAGCTCATCTCATTACACCCTATCTCTATCTTGCGCTAATTATATCCAGTCCACTTCATTACACCCTATCCCTATATTGAGCTTATTTTATTCAATCCACCTCATTACAACTTATCCCTATTTTGGTCTAGCTTTATCCAGTTCACCTCACTCCAGCTCACCTATTCCTACGTTGAGTTATATCCAGTCTACCTTATTACATCCCATCTCTTTAAGGTCCATATAACTGTATTCACCCATTTGCGTTTAGGTCTACCCGGTGGGTCTACCAGTCAATACTTTGAACAAAGTTCTACATTCTTCCATGCATGCTGTCATGTCTTGGCCAACGTAATCTGTTTGATTTGACTACCTAACTCTGTCTTGTGTTGTGTGAAGGGTATGTCACTCATCATTAAGTAGCCTCTTGCACTCTCCATTATTTCTACCACTTTTTGGGCCAAATATTTTCCAAAGCATTTTGTTTACAAACCTCCTAAATTTCTTCTCGTAATCTAAAGCAAAGGACAATGTTTAACAACAATTAAGTACAACTATTGTTTTGTATATTTTTAGTTTTAAAGTTTTTCTTGGCAACAGGCGAGATTTTAACAAAATAGTGACTAACTATTAAGATTTTTTACTAAAATAAATTTAATTATAGTGAAAGTCCATTCCTAAACTTAGTTTTTTTTATTTATAAAAAACCAAATTAAACTGGCAGACCTGACGTGCTTACGTCTGACTTAAGAGGCCAGAGCTTGACTTCCGGATTCACCCGATTCAAACAAGAAAAAAACCATCCGGAAATACATGTGACTGGATAATCCCCAAACCTCATCAAGTATTAAATTCAGATTTTTTTGTTAGTAGAGCTATAATTTTTGATTTCTAACAGTGTTTGATTTTTAAAAAAACGAATCACTACTACTATGTATTAATCGGCTCATTGTGATAAGGGTCAATGTTAGAAACCTTTTAACATTACAAACCCATGACTATGTGACGTAAGTATTCAGGCTCTTAGATAAGTTTTTTTTTAAAAAGTTATTTGTACTAATAGTTCAATTGTCTGAAGGGTCAGATTCACATAATATATAGCCTATAAAAGCAAAAATAAACTCTCAGGATACACATCTGCATGTATGCCTAATTATCATATCATATTTCAGATTTTTATTTTCCTTTGTTTTAGAGCTACCTGCACCGTTGATAGCACTGCTTAAAACGTCAGATCACAATAGGTGTAAAATCACAAATTAAAATTAACTTAGGTACGTATAGGCTACCTACGCCGCGTGCACACTAGCGAATGGAATGACGAACCCAACATCGAGTCGCTCGCCTAACCTCAGTCGAGCTGTGTTGCGAACACAGCTGGTTTTCAATCTCCTATCTAGTACCGTCCAAGTCCAATATGTATCAATACGAAGTGGAAGCTGAATATATTTATATCCTGCCTTTAAGAAGAATAAAAGGGGGGGGGGGGGGGGGAAACGATGGTGGCAGCAAGCTCTGATATGTAGTAGTAGATCAGTGGGTGATTAGTTTAAAAAATACTTGAAAGTTCAAGAACTAAATGGACATTTTCATAATTTTACCAGAATGCATTCTGATGATTATGATTTACTTCTGAATTTAATTGGACCAAAAATAGCAAAAAATAATTATGATTTTAAGAGAAGCCATATTCGTAAAAGAACGATATTTCACATGATGTGTGTGTGCCGACAAATCAGTCGCTATTTTGTTCCACGCATTATTCTTCAACAATTTATTTAAAATGGTCATTAAATATAGGGTCTCAAAGAACATTGTTATATTCGTAAATGTATGTCCTTGGACAATTCATTCCATTTTCGGACAAAAATTAAACTAAATCGAACAAACCCCTTTCTTTTAATTACTCCTAGCACTGCATTGAAATAAAACCTTATGCTCGTTGAGATGTTCGCTTGCCCGTCCAGGGTTGTTGAAACCAGTTCGTGAAGTATTCTTTGATGGCTCTCCAAAATATCGTCATTGGGTGGATCGCAGAAATGGTAAGTGTTTTTGTTGCTGAAATGTTGCAGCATTTGACTCTTTGTCGTTTGGTTAGCCATTCCGTTCACCGGTGTGTACACGGCTTTCACGTCAGGCGTTCGATGGATTTTTTTTTTTTTAAGCCAAAGGTGCTCGCGCTGAGATTTTACCAGGCACTAAATGTAAAAGTCCCCACCTTCTTGTTTCTTTTATTTAAAATCACTCATACTAAATCTTGTCGTCACTGCATTCTCTTAAGCCTCCTCAAGTTCAAATGCCAAGTTTTCCCTTTTTATATTTTTCTTTTGTTTTGGAGCTATACACACCAATGATCACGTGGTTTAATGTGTGAAACTTGTAATATATTTAAAAGTAAGACAAAATACACTTGAAAGGAATTCCTTTTAATTTTCTAAATAACTTAAACGTTGCCAAATTCAATCTTTATGTTTTTCTTGGTTTTTAAGATACCCGAACTTCAACTTCAATATATAGAATGGAAAAAGCTTAATTTAAGGTGGATAACATCAGATGTAATTAAATAGGTATTCAAAGTTTCATATTTTTAGAACGCTTGATTTTGGAGCTATCCACACTAATGGTTAAGTAGTCTAAGGCGTAAATCCCCAAATACATTTAAAAAAAGTACATAAAATTCGCCTGAGTTGCACAGCTTGAAGTTACATTAAGTACGTAGGCTTGAGCCAAGTTCAAGCTTCGTTTTTTTAGAGCTTCCCAAATCTGTGGTCGTGGAGTAAGGCATCAGGCTGAAAAAGTAGAAATAAATAGCCTTAATTTGTTGATTTAATAATAATAAAAAACAATATGTACACATAGTGAGGTTTCTATTTGTGCATGTGTGGAGTTGTTGATTTCTAGGTTTCTTGGTTTCTAAGTTCTAGTATCTACTCTGAAACACAAAATTACAAAGAATATCCTATTTTATTCATATAATCATGCTTGTATTTCCTAACTATTTTGCAGTGTTCGAATCTGTCGAATCTATCATTCAAACACTGGCCTCTTAAAGTTAGATGCATAATTAAAATTCTGCGTTGTGTTAATAGTTTCATTCCTAAAGGGCGGTGAGTACGATAGTGCGTGGACCGCATATAGTGGCCGCGCTTCATGCATTTCGCACGGGGCCCTAAAGACGTGGTAAGACTGTGATCAGTTTCGAGAACTAAGATAGACTACTTAGTATGTTACTTACAAGATACCTAGTGACTTAACAACTTCCTATGACTGTCGGCTAGACGAGACTGCAGGATGTACGACTTTATGTCTCGCCTCTTAGTTCGCCACTAAGTTGTAAATAATAGTGAAATACCATTGGAATGTCTTATTGCTTTTTTTAAACATGTCCTCAAGTGCCTTTTGTCTGGTGGGGCAACGATACCACATATTATTTATTTTATTTAGTTTTTCTTAGAAACGCATCTTACTACCCATTCAGGCTGTACGTGTATGTGTACTAATTACGTTAGTATGTCAGGAATGAGGAAAGTGAATTTATAGGAAATACACTATAATTTGCATGGAGGGAAAGTGGGAAACGATTTAAGAAAAGCTACCCTCAATATACCTGACCTAGATTTGAAAGTTAATCTCGCCGTCATCGGTAATCCAGTATATTGCGAGACTGATGACCTAGATCACGTGTTCACTGGTTTGAGCGATGAGACATAAGAATGTTTAGTTATTAACTTTGTCCTCTCTATAGAGATTTGATTATATTTCAATATATATAACAATAAGAACGAATTGAGTTGTTAATATCTCGCATGTTGTCGAGGAATGTAAAATTCAGACTATAGGCCTACAAAACAATAATACTAGTGGTTGTTATCTATGGGTGTGAAACGTGGTCCATTAACCTACACGACGGAAAAAAAATTTAAAGTGTTCAAAAAAAAAGGGATTTCAGATACTGAGTAGTGGAGGAGATTACAAAATGATGATTTGAAAAACCCGTATTCATTACAAGAAATTGTTAGGATAATTAAGTCTCGTAGATTACGGTGAACAGGACATGAAGTGCGAATGGGGGAGTCTAAAACCTTGTTCAGGGTATTGACTGGCAAAACTCAATGGGAAGAGACCAAGAGGAAGACTACACGCAGATGGGAGGATAACTTAAGAATGGACCTGAAAGAGATAGGACTTAATGAGGTGGACTGGATATAATAATCTCGGGGTTGGGATAGGTGGCGTACTCTTGTAAGTGTGGCAATGACTATTCGTGTTCCTAATGCCATAGATTAAGTAAGAGCGAAGAGAAGAAGGGGAACACACATTGGTGAGCACGCCGAGCTTTGTTCTCGTTTACTGGTGTCATGGAGGTTGGGGATAAGAGTTTAAGTCATGTCATTTATTTTTAAGGTTATTGGAGATCATTGGCAGCATAAAAGTCATGGCCGAGTATACTGAAGGTAATTTATCCTAAATGATATACCTGTCGCCTTACTTATGTGATCAAAATAGTTTAAATAATACATTTTTTACTCGCTAAACACCTGTTATAATCTACAAAGCTGAATTTGAGAATAATGGCTCTAGTTACTTAACTGACACTTGAAGAAAGGACTTTTATCTAAACTTTGGCTATGTCAGAAGGAGACACATATTCCTAAAGTAACGATACATTTTGGTTGAACTTAGTTTGTATCCAACAAATGTTGCCAAAACACCATTGAATTTTGGTTTCAAAGAGGCAAATAGCATGGCCATAATAAAAGTCTGAACTTCCAAGTTAATGTTGCAAAAATATACATAAATCGATACAAAAAAAATTCACCACTAGCTAGTAAATTACACTTTTACATATGTTAACTAATATATCATCATCGATGTCAGCTTGGCGTAGCTTGAAATAACTTAAGCTTTCCTTTTTTTCCGTGACAATATCAGCCTGGAGACCCAATCACTTTTATAACTCATCGATTCAATCAGTGCAAATGCGAATAAAAAAAAGATATACTAGCACACCGATGCATCTAATGTTATAAATTGATTGAAATAACTCGTTAAATGGGAAGTACGTGTATCGTTCTTGTTTGTTTTGATTTTTTTCATGACACAAGGAAATAATTTGAAAGCTTCTATTGCGTTATTAAACTTAGATCTGTTTAACAGTTGGAAAACCAAACGTGTTGGAAATCAACTGTTTCTAGTTTGTATTGAATGCGAAGTGTTATGGGTCAACATTCATTTCTTCTAGCGTGTGAATTTCTGCGCCAATCTAGCAGATTCTGCTCTCAATTCCCGGCTAGCTTGTGGATCAAGTATGATACAATGCCTCCATAGATGTTCTTACCAAATAAATATGCCCATTTAAATAAATATTTTAAAACTGTTTTACTTTACAGAGAAAATCTTCCAAGCTTAAATAAAAGTGAACAATTGGGAATTCAAAACAAATAATTTCTGTGGGCATTTTACAGGGACTCTATCTCTGAGTCTACAGATAAAAGTGAAAACTCGTCTATGTTATCCTATATAGTGGGTGTTCTTTGTTTTCACATCAGGGAAGGGGTTGATTATCTTTTAGTGTTTTATGAAACGCGATGTTTTAGAAAACACCTCCATTGTTGACCACAAACCAAACAAAAGAAAACAAGAAATAAATCCTATTCCAAGAAAATCTATTCAATTAAAAGTGTTGTTTCGGGAGAGCCGGACAATGCCGAGAAGCAACATAACCACAACTGTACAGTCCAACTTTCATAGGAAGAACCTTATCTGACAGCTAAAAATTTATTAGATATACCTTCACGTATTGATACATCAAGTATGTAATATGAATATGATGCTTTTGATAGATATTATCAATACCTATAAAATAGAACTTTAATGTAGTAAAATGTTTCAAGAATGACCAAAAAAAGATGTCCTTCTTATGAAAATGTTGCTGTGCTCCAAGCATCAAACAAATTAATGAGTAGAAAGAAAATATTGTCTGTAAATAATATACTTGATAGCTTCTATCATGGTTGCCACTACACACGTGGAGTTACAGGCTATTTCTAAAAGTTCATCGGCCGGAAACAAAAGGAAACCCATCCTGAGTTAAATGAAGCCTCAAGGTTTCCAATCATTGGAAGCTGTCGGCGTTAATTTTTATCCAGGATTGCTAAGACGTCCCAGCTATTTTTACAGGGTTCATCAAACGCTCATGTCTGGTTTATAAGCACCTGGGACTTACTGAGTTAACCTCAAGTCTCTTGAATTCTACAAGAGTTTGAGATATTTAGTTGAAAACTGGGTCAGGGATGGTAGGTCAAATCTGGAAGAGTATTATTTCATTGTGTGTGGAATTCTTCGCATCATATTCGGGATGTTCATATGCAATTATTATAATTGGGTATGTGGGAATAAGGTAAATTGTATTGTAATTGTACCCACATTTGTGTGTGTGGAGATAGTCGGAAACAAGTTATGGAAAACCACACTCATTACAGCCACTGTTATTTGCTTTGGTACAAACCCAAGATTCTTAAGGGCGAAAAATGTTTGTATATAAAACTTATAAAATAAATGTGATAATTACAGGGTTATCACTCTTTAAGCTATTGATGACCAGTATTATTGTTGGTCTAGCGGCTTTCCGTACGCATATGTCAAATCTTAATTTATACTACCATGTGCATACACGTAGCTTTATCGTGATAGTACCCATTTGAGGGAAGTTGGTGAATTTTCAAAATAGTTTTATCTTCTCCATTATGCATTGCATGCACCCCTCGTTTACCCTGAAAGGTAGACTATGTTACTTTGTTTGGTTATATTATGCTGTTGAATATGATATAAGACACAGCTATCTTTACTAAAAACTGTTGTGTATAGGACCATTTTGTAACCGATCAAGGTAAGACTACCTTCTAGTGTGGACAGAGTGTATAAACACATTTTATAAAAGTCAAAATAAGAATGTTGGTTAAAACTAAATACAAAAAATTACTTAAATAAAAGTACTTTAGATCACATAAAATTGTATTTGTATTTTATTTGTTGGAAATGTTGTAGAGTAACAAAAAATCAATTGTAGCAGCAGAAAAGACCATTGAATATTTATTAAATTTAGTATTCCATCGAGGCATACGTTGGATAATTAGACTACCAAATAGATTACTAAAAAAATTGAAATATATAATTGTATATCTCAAAACTATTTTGATTTTAGGCCCACCATACCCCAACTAACTGGCCAAGTCTCAAGGAAATATCCTTTAGGTTATATTATTATTATTATTACTAGCACCGCGTCTTACTACCCGTTCGGGTTATACGCACTTACGTTAATGTGTAATGGTAGGGTGATAGTGAGATGAAATGAAGGACCTACAGTTTAACGTGGAATCCGAACCACGGTGGAGGCCTGGCATTCCCCACATTCTTTAGGTTATAACAAACTCCATCTGAGAGACTTTGGACAAATCCCGGTGGAGTTTAATTTTAATTTTCTCCTTGTGATAAAGAGGGAGAGTAGGATTATTAATTATCTTCATAATATACAAGCCACTAATGGGTTTGTTTATGTTAAGTGCTTGAAAAATAATGAAAAGGTCTGCGCATAGTTAACTCAAAAAATATTAAAATACTCGTAAGTTTTTCAAACAGTTGCCTTTGCAGGTTTATTTGAGCAAGGTGAGTATAATATAATAATAAATAATAATAATAATAATATATCATTTATACATCTCTAAACTCTATTAGTTTTTATGTTACTCATAGACTTGATGACGCGAGTGTTGTAATTACTTACTACCTTTCGTCGAAGAATCTGCAAAAAGAAAGGTTGAGAAACCATAAGATCAAAATGAAGTTAAAGGTCATTGTGGTTCGATAATGAACTCATCAGTTTAAAATTGTCTTGTTGTTTTAGAATATTTTAAGAGCTGAACGAGACTATGGAAGTAAAATGACGAAGGGCAATTTGAGAAAATAGTTTGAGGCTACGTAAACCACTATTATTTTTATAAAACCTGTGCTCTTGAAAAATAGTGCATAGTATTAAAAC
Source organism: Timema cristinae (assembly GCA_039000515.1). Taxonomy (NCBI): domain Eukaryota; kingdom Metazoa; phylum Arthropoda; class Insecta; order Phasmatodea; family Timematidae; genus Timema; species Timema cristinae. The sequence goes on along the minus strand of JBCFYV010000012.1, from coordinate 24,926,933 downwards.
AATTTTTTAGTAATTTATTGTTATTTACATTTTCCTAAAGCACTCTCCAACAATCCAAAGACACTTATAAATATTTACCACTGGATACATAATTTAAAAAATAAGGATAACAAATAGGATTAAATTAACAAATCACTAAGAAGATACTTTTCAATCAATTTAAGGTAAAAGATAAACTTAAACTAATTGACTAGAGATGTTCCCTAAACTTTGATAAAACTCAAAGTATTCTAGAGGTAGCATTGCATATACAACGGCCAAGAGGGCTAAGCTTGTATAGATTACTGATATTTGTTTAGTTACGAGATGACAAATAAGGCCCTTGAATGCTCAAAGGCTCAAGGAATGATTCACAAGAAGTGTTAATATTATAAAGCAATATTAAAAGAATTTTAACATATATATTGGATTCGTAAATTTGAAACAAGACACCTTCAACATCCTTTATATTTATAAAGATATATATATATATATTATATATATATATATATATATATATATATATATATAGAGAGAGAGAGAGAGATAGAGATAGAGAAGGGGGAGGGTACGGTGAAGGTCAAAGGTTGGTGATTATTTAATGCTTCAACATTAATAAACACAGGTGTGATTCCTATCTGTGGTACTCAAGTACACAAGGGAGTGTAAATATTACCAACTTAACTTACAGTAGTTAATAATATCAGAGGTCACCTGCACCAGTGGACTCATGGACCAAGACATCAGACTCATCTCTTATTCAGGTTATTAAGAGGTCACTTTTTGAATACCAAACAATGTATTGAGTTGGATAGTAAAACGCTGGGCATGGGAAAATTTAAAGTTTAATTTGAGATGTATTTTCATACAAAAGACATAACATACACCAATTTCATTATATTATTATTACTTTTGTACTCTTTTATTGTTTTGTGATGAGGGCAAAAATGTATTTGCTTGCAATTAACAGTATATTTAACCATTCTCCTTTGGCAGTGTTAGAAAGTGTTCATATGACTGAGATTTTAATTCAATATAATCCAGTAGAATCGAGAATTTTCGTAAACACTTAAATATAAAGAGAATGTTTAGTGTGATGAATGTATTATTTCTCTGATCCATTTCCGGCGGGATGTCCTCTAGTTTCAACACGCTCGACGCGGACGGAAGTCTTAGGTAATTAAAAAGCTAGCGGCAAGATTAAACAAACATTTTTTATTGGTGAAGTAAGTGAACAATCAATTCATTATGGTGACTCATTATTGTTTATCTGGTCTGCCAGAAAAACTTAAGGTGTCTTCTAAGGGTAAAAATATTTGGATAGTAAAATATAATTAAGTGGGTCAGAAATTACAGACGTAAATATAAACAAAAACCTATTAAAACGCTTTTCTTTCACCATCCGCATGTTACAATAGTAAGGACGGGATGAAACAAGTCAGAATCTAGAGAAACTGAACCCGCATTTGCGTGGAGGGATAGTGAGAAAGCGTTTAGTTAAGACATCTCACTACACCCGCTGGGATTCGAACCCCAGCCTTTCCTTCACTGGCAAACCATACTTCAGAAAATTGATGACTTTTCCCACGTGACCACTAATACGGGCCAATTTTTACCCTTCAAGAGAAATATCTCAAATTGTAGGCTTACCATGTTATATTATTAACAAATTATATTTTTTGAAAGTTAAGGACATCATAATCTATCTTTAATTGTGACCATACACATTTTTTTTTTCTAACAGCCGTTTTCAAAACTACGGAGGACATTTATCAGAGCTGACAGCTGCTAGTCACAGCTAATCAATAATGACAGAAAACATGAAATTATTCGATGCTCAAAATATAAAGTGAATAATAAATCATTTTATTCGTTAAAAATATTCAGTAGGCAATAAACATTCCATCTAGAAAGATAAATAGATGAATGTGTTTGTTAATTTTTAATTCTAATATCTTTCTTAGAGCTATGAGTGGGTTATCAATAGGAGATATAAAGTGAGTCTAATTCTTGTAGATATAAATGGTCATCTGTTGAATTTTATTATAGTTTATAGCCAAGAATATTGTAAGAAGAAAATTAAGATACAATCATGGCTAATGAAACCATTGGTGTTATAATATTTTTAAAGATATATACAGAATCCCATTTAACTAACTATAGCTAATATTTTTCAAGAATCACGCAATCTGTTAAATGGCCTTTGCTAGCTTGCAATGAAACAAATTCAAAACTTCCTTTTTTATTAATTTAGGAAAATAGTTAAGAGGTTATATCCGCCACAAGTTATTACTAAATTTAAGCGCACAAGGGTGAGCACAACTTTTCAAAAGACAAAACATTAACTCAAAACAATTTGTTTGCAAAAGAGATATTGAAATATGATTATCCATAAATAGGGCCTACATTGGTAAATTAATAATAACGCAATGACTACAACATTACATACATATTTATAAAAAGCATTCACCAATCTCGAAGTGTTGGCCGGATTTAAATAAATAAATATATATTAAGCTTAAGTTAGTTAATTATTTAGTCTATTAAGAAGAATTGTGCTGAAGATGTTTGATAACGTATTTATTAAATATTCTGAAAATTGAAAATGGCACGGGAATCGATCCCAGGACTTTTGGCTTAGTACGCCAATGCTCTACCCACTGAGCTATCCAGGAATCGTCCCATGCCTGGGTTTTGAAGGCAGAGTCTAGAATGAACGTGTGGAAATCATCGGTTAAAAATGTGTGATTTATTGATATCACGAGCTATCAGATAACGCAGCCACCTTCGAATAGGTAGTTGGCTTATTGCTGCTACTTGTACAATTATTATAATTGCAAGGGATTGCATATTTAAGAATCAAATAGCCAAAGCTATTATATTTGTTAATAAATAACACATTTGTAGCCGACGATTTCCACACCGTGGTTCGGATTCCACGTTAAACTGTAGGTCCTTCATTTCATCTCACAATCACCCTACCATTACACATTAGCGTAAGTGCGTATAACCCGAACGGTTAGTAAGACGCGGTGCTAATAAGAATAAGAAGAAGAAGATTTCCACACGTTCATCATAAACTCTGCCTTAAAATATGAGTAAAGAATGAGCCTGAGCACGGGACGAATACTGGATAGCTCAGTGGTTAAAGCATTTACGTACGAAGCCAAAGGTACCAGGTTCGATTCCCATATCCAAGTGTCATTTTTTAATTTTCAGAATATTAAATCTAAATGCGAGTAAATCCTCACTAAAATAAATATAATCACTTTGGCTATTTGATTCGTATTTATAAAAGTTAAAATTAGTATTCATAGTACTTAGCCCATTTATACAAGTAATTAGAGATAGCCCGGATGAGTGGTCGTGTGGTCTGAGGCAGGCGTGTTGAATTTGTTCGATATAAAGGGCCAAATTGAAAATACTGGGAAGGGGGAGGTGGGTGAGCATTTAATAAAATGTGGATTAATATTGTCGCCATCTTCAAATTAAACAAACACAAATAAGTTATAGCTATAGTTAATCACATAAACACACTTTTATATACATTTTAGACTAAATCGTTCAAATATTAAAAAAACACCTTATTTTTAAACTACCATAAAACTATTCCAAGATACCCATTTCTAACTTATTCTTCAAGGCCAACTACAAAAAATTTCAAACTTTCTGTAATTTGTGGTAAATAAACTATCCTTGAATTAATGTATTTAAAAAAATTCGCACAAATTATTATTTCTCATTAAAATAGCCCCCTATATATATGTGTAATTTTATAAAATTGTTAGGAATCTTTTCAAAAAGGTTCAAATTTTACCAAAATCAGTTATCAGTAAGCTAAGCCCTTATAATTTTTTTTAGAAAAACAATGTACATGATTATTCTTAATCTAAAAACTAATAAATATATCAATTTTGAACCAAATCGTTAAAGTATTTTTTTTAATGTTCAATAAAAAATTGTTTATCTGTAAACTACCACGCATTCACCCTTTTTCCACAAAATAAATTTATAAAAATTATCAACAGGTCCGCGGGCCGCACAGAATCATGGATAAGACTGTAAATTTGACGTGTCTGATCCAAAGCATCACGCTAGCAATATACCTGACTTCCTATGACGGGAATATCAGAGTTAAACGTGAATTTACATATGTGACTAATGGGCTATAGACCAGGGCAGACACATTGCTAGGGCGGTAAAATTACGGGATATAACAAAAAAATGAGAACAAGAAGTTCGATGGAATGATATGATTTACTCTTTTGCGAACGAGCAGTCGTAAAGGAAGCTGATATAAAGAAGAAGAAATGTAAAGATGACAATGTAGAATGTATTTTTACTTGATTTGAATAAATATTTTCAAGTAAAATGTTTGAGAGCATTCTTCTAATAAATACTAATAATGTATTCAGTTACATACAAAAATGTGGTTTTACTTAAAAACTGTTGAGTTCTTATAAATAATTTAAGTGGGCGTCAGTCATATGTTTTTGCTCTAGGGTTGTATTGCGCCGCTTATTAGGGTTGAATACGATCGTATGCACTGGACGGAGTGTGGCTTTCACAAATGTTTCCCACTCTCCTCCAAGTAATTCAAGTAACATATTCTAATTCATCTTCATCCCCATGGTGACCTGTGGTCTAGGGGAAGGTGTCAGACTTCTATGCTGGCGCCGGGGTTCAATCTCGTCCGGCAAAGATTTATCTGATTACCAACCCTTCTTCACCTCTGACAAGCATCTGTGAATGTGAGGAATGCCAGGCCTCCACCGTGGTTCGGATTCCACGTAAATGTAGTCCTTCATTTATTCACAATCACCTACCATTACACATTAGCGTAAGTGCGTATACCCAGGGTAGTAAGACGCGGTGCTAAAAAATAATAATATAATTCATCCCCTAACATAAATGCTGTGTTTAGCCCGGACGAGTAGTAAGACGGAGTACAAGAGAGCCACTAGAGATGGGTTAGCAGTGCGTTTTGCAGGCGCTGCAGTCTTTGCACAAGTTCTTCCTAAAGGTCAATATAAACAATGTTGTCACAGTAATCAACATTAAAACACACACAAGCATTTGACAAAATAGAATTAGGAGAGAATGGAATAAAGTTTGGTATCAACACATCTAGCACTACCCGTAACAGTGGTCACGTGGTCTTGAGGATAAAGCTCGCAACATACTGGATTGCCTATGATATAGCGATCGGGATTCGAATCCTAGTAATTTGTATTGAAAATGGTTATCTCCATTTCCTCTTCCCTCGAATGCGGCTGGAACTTAATCTAAAACCACCCTCCCTATCACCACCATTTAGATCAAGGTATTAGTAACCATTGTTTTAAAAGTAATACTAAAAACACCTGACATTAAACATACAATCATGATACTAAGAGTTTTACTTAACTATTAGTAAACTACATTTAAATAAAATTCTTACAAACATCTCCTGGAATTGAAGCAAGATTCCGTGAGGCACTACGAGCTTTCAGATTAAGTGCAGCTTGGCAGTTTTGAAGTTCTGTTTGACTTCAAAATATGAATGGAATGCTTTGGGAAATGGAGTAATAATAACTATGATATTATTTTGTTTGCACCTCGTATATCTGTGCGAAAGTGGTTCCTCAGCAATTACGATTATTAAAACTAGGTTCAGAAATCGACTGGAAATTGAAAATGACCTTTCTTCTGTTTCCCGAAAATATAATCATATCACAGAATCATCCTTGCTATGGGTTTCAAACTCATTCTTCCCTCTGAAAAGTATATATTTTCATTTTTTATATAATTATAAATGGTATCATAATTTAGGAGTATTTTTTAAGTTTTTAAAAATATTTCCCAACTTCTGACAAATTCAGGTCAGAAAATATGGTATTGCCGCTACTCCCCGGCCCGTAGGCCAATGTGTCAGGGTGGCTTGGTGGGTAGGGTAGGCAGAGGCAAATAATTGTGGGCTAGATTTTATCTCGTTTATTGAATAAGATTAACTACTCTACTAGTGTATAATGTGTTAGAACTATTGTAAGAGTTAATAAAAAGGTCCTCGTTCTATCAATGTTCCTATTTGGTAGTCCGTGCCCTGAACTATATTTAGCGCTATAGCTCTATCTGGTGTAGAACACCCGACCTCCCAGCAATGCGTGACTGGGGTCTATCTCAGACTTCTAAGAGGGATGGGGATTCCTCCTCCCTACTAACCAGGAACTCAAGATGTAGGATACTATCCTCACAAGTTGCGGGAACTTGGTAGCTGAATATGGAAAGCACGTCGAAGTATCCTCCCTAACAGCTGGCGATCTTCTGCAGCCCCCTTCATCTCTAAAGGTATAACAACTCGCTGTTGTATGTATAAAAAAGGAGGGATGTTTCCCCAAGGTTATTAGTTTTGACAATACTCCGCGCTATGATAGTTATTAAAACAATCTATGCTTTTAAAAACGCGACCTGGTACGAATACACGACTGCTGGTTCAGGACAGTTGACAGTGAGAGTTCTTAGGATTACATCAGCCTTGCATGTTCTAGTTTGACTAAGGCTGCAAGATATGTATAATTAATTCAGAAATTGATGCTTTATTTTTGATATGGTTTTAATTCAAAGAGTTTTTGAATACATATATTGGCCCGTACTCAAGAATAAGGTGGAATGGAGTAGAAGGTGGGTTAATTTATTAGATACTTTTCTACAAATTATTGCACCTTCTCTTAATCGGGACAAAATGTTAGTTAGGGTTAACAACTAAAGCCTCATTTATATTGTAACAACAACATGTTGGCCAACCGATCCAACAAGATGTGTTACACTATGATCGCATTCCCAACAAGTTGGAGACGTTGGCCAACATGTTGGTGTTGGAAAGAGCCGGTCAGAGCCAACAAACTGTGTTGGTTGAGTTGGATCATTTGTTAGGAATAATAAACGACCAAACCAACATGGTGGCAGAGTTGGAGGTTCTGCTTATGCGCTATCGAGTTCAGTCAGTCTCTAGCTTTGTGATTATGGAATGGAACGAGGCTAATGTTAAACTAATTAATTTATTTAAAAGATGTTCTGTTCTTTGTAACTTTACATGTGGACAAAGTTATCAAATCCATCTTGTAGATGTAGGTAATTCATTATTCTCATGTACGCACCTTCAATTCTACGTCCAGCCAAAAAACCTCGAAGGCCCCTCCCCCCAACCGTGATTTACGTTTTTGTTTTTTTCTGCTAGAGTACACTTCCTGTTAATAAAATTAATGAAGAAATGGAAAGTAATACGTCATTATCCATGGCTAGAAATGTGTAGACCGATTAAAAACTAGCGGAGAACCCAGGATGTTGGTCCAACAAGTTGGCAATAATAAACGCAGCTTATTTTTCCTCATGTGTTGTCTCCCAACATGTTGGCCAACATAATACATAGTAAACGAGGCTTTAGTACTCTCAATTTTCAATAGAGGTTTGAATGCAAAAAATATTGAGAGGCTCTACCTCAGAGGACAGTAAGAGTTCCTCGTTGTTTTGTAGGTGTATATCTAAAACAATACATATTTTGTATGAAGGTTACGTATTTGGAGTGTTTGGTAGAAGTGATGTGAAGTGGACCATGACTTGATTTAGTCCAGTGGGCGGGACCTGGCAGAGAAAGAGGAGAAAAGGGGAAATTTGCCAAAGAACCATGATCTCTGTAGTGGATTGTAACTACTACTCTGGGTGCATGCAACAAACTGCAGATATTTCGAATGAGAATAGCTTTGAGCTCATCCGTGCAAAACTTATTTTTTTACATACTTTATATACGTGCTACCGACAGTATCGCAAAGTAGGTATAATGGATGCCAGAACTTGTAAATGTGTTTTTGTTTAAGATGCTATTTCCGAATTCAGGATAATCAGCATTCAATATAAAAATTAATTTAGCATAGCACATAGAAATTTAAAGGGTTGCCACCATTATCTTACTACGAAATTCCCGGGTGTTTTTCTAGCCTTTCCAGAAATAGCTTACATTTTCCCAGACTACTTAGGATTGAAGTTAAAGGAATAGATTTTTACTGTTCACAATATTTACAAATGTTATGTCTTGACATTAGCGTTTAAAGATATGAACTTGGTGGAAAAATATATGCAGTTTCCACGCAATATAGTGTCACGAAAGTGTGGGTATATATTTTTACTTACTCAAAGAGAAAGTATTGTAATCATGAATAATTTCAAACATGAATTTATGGTGAATCTTTACTTTTATGCATCCCGTACTCAAAAAGTGACTTTCAAATATGTTTATCCCCATGTATGTTTGTCTCTCTGTATGTATATTTGTACCTGTGTATGTATGTTTGTACCTCTGTATGTATGTTTGTCCTATATGTATGTTTATCCTATGTATGTTTGTTTGTCCTGTATGTATGTTTATCCCTATGTATGTTTGTTTGTCTATATGTATGTTGGTCCCTTTGTATGTATGTTGTCCTTTGTAGTTTGTTTGTACTTCTGTTTGCATATTTGTACTCGGGATACCAGCCGTAACGGTTTGATGGTTTCATTCAAACTTGGTATTTAGATGTTAAATGATCGTGATTTATTATAGCCCTAAAATTAAATATAGTCTACCAATGACTGATTATTATTTTAAATTAGGTTTTATAATGGCTCGAATGGGTTTATTAGTAATGAATATCTGGGGAATGTTTTACAAGGTAAATGATATCATTTTAAAAATATTTTAGGTTAGCTTACAGATGAATAATTCTTTAAAGTTTAAATATTTTTACAAATGTTTGTTAAATTTTTGTTTAAAATTTATATCAGAAAACCGTTTTGCAAGTTTATCAAATGTATTTTTATGAGTAATGCTTATTTAAGGGCAATCTACCAGTAGCCATTTTTTTTTAGCAATTCTGTTCCAAACTCATAGACTATGTGATAAAGTTTGTATTATCGTGTCGTACTATTTATTCATTCTTTACAAATTCCCACAATAATTTAAATTCTGCTGTTAAATTTATCAAATTCATTAATAGTCCAGTGACTTAGTTTTAATTTTTTTTGTAAAGTTCCCAGTGTTTTTACAGTTCATTATAGACACAAAAAATCCCTTTTGTTTTACAATTTTGATAAATGAATGAACACCAGCTCTGTACATCCAAATCTATCATAGGAATTTTCAAAATGTTGGCTAACAGATCGAATCATTATGCAAATACATTATAAAAACCTGATAAGTGAACCATAGCGGTAAACGGAATAATGTCCATAATCAATGGTTTCATATTTTCATATATCGTCCCTCTAAATGCTACCTTCCTCATCACACAATCTCGTAAATACGCGGATAGCTTGGACGAGTAGTAAGACGCGGAACGTAACAATACCGTCCGGCAGCCATCATCCGAAACAACGACAGCGCCGATGATGGATTCAGACGCCGGCTGACATTAATGATGTACATTTATTAAGTGGCTTCTAACGAGCATACAACGACCACGTGCTGTTACGACGGTGGTGGTCCTTCTGTCAACAAGATAGTTCTAGGGGGGTCCCTCGTTACCTGTAGAACCTTCTGTTTCTTACGAGATATGAACCCCCTCGGGAACAATAAGAGCGAATGCAGTTGTAGTGCTCATGAGCGCCCATAAAGCGTGGGGGCAGAATTCGACACGCCTCTCGCACAATTCATCTGAGAATGGATTTGAGGTTATTGGATTTCACCCCGTGAAATTGATACTTGATCCTTAAAACTCAACCATGCTACAAGCAACTGTCACTTTTCATAGATAATAGAATCTACAAAATAGTACTACTATTAATAAAATAAATTCTATTAATGTTGTCCTAAAAAAAATTCAATCTTGAGTCAAATTTAAAATAGATTTATTGACCGCTAAGGAAAATAAAAGTTTACCACAAAGTATGGTTTAACTAACTAACATATATGTTATTATTAAATAGTTACTCCAAACAGATGCATTATTTATAGTTTTAAATTTTAAATATAAAACTATAAAATACCGTTAGGTCTCAAAAACTTCTGCTAGTAATTTTTTTACAGATATTAGACACACTCACACACACAAGCGCGCGTCACACATACAGTTTGTTCATGATAAGTAGTAATATTTCATATTATCTGGTTGTATCCTGCAAATATGTACACGGTTCGGTAAACAGGCACACAAATATTAATCATGGAAGTTATAGCCTCCTGCATTCCAACGATAAGCTGTTTTGGCATCTTTCTGAGCCATCTCATCTGACAATAAATTGAACGGGAAAATTCTCCAAGTTGGTACCAGAGAAGAATGTATCGTGTGATGCCACGCATGGTCAACCATACTTGAAGCGGTCACTAACATTCACACCCACTTCGATGGCCGCAAGGTTTAAGGCGATACTCTCGCAATAGGTTAGACTGCCTGTGACGGGGAGATAGGGGTTCTAATCTTGTTTAGATGTACTGAGGTTACCTAGTTACAAAAATATTCTACTCTTCTTCCACGCAAATGTGGGTACATTTCTTATAAATATAGCTTTCCTCATTCATAAAGATATTTGCGTTATTAGTGCATAATTGTACAACCCTAACGGGTAGTAAGACACGGTGCTTAAAGAAATCTATCATTCACTTCGCTTATTTAGGAGAGAGAAAATTGCATTGTGCGCATGAATGGCCGAGTTTCCGCCGTATAATCAACCACCGCCGTCTTGATTCTTGTTGACCGTCCTGAGCGATCTGAGTTCGTTTGGAAAATAGCACGTCCTGACAAATACTACAGGGAAAAGCAAACAACGTTGAGTTATTTTTCAGACAACCTATCATTAGAGAACCTGATTTGTGTTTAAAAAAATATATATATATATATATATAAATATATATGTTAATTAAAAAGTTGGACTTATCCATAACATTTATCTACCTCTCTTTAGGAACAAAAAAATTGCAACACATAATTATACATACATACTTCACTTATATGCTTTCTCAGAGTATCTACTATATTTTCAATTACAATACATTTTATTCTTAAAAACACGTTTTGTAAAGCAAGCTCATATTAACGATTTTGAACAATTTCATGTTTTCAAATTGTAGTCGTCAGTAAAAGACCATTACATATTTTTTTCCCCTTTAAACAAGTATATGGGGTTATTTATTATTTAAAACACTCCCTAGACATCGATTTTGAACAAAATCGTTGAAGAAAACTTAGAAAATCAAACATTCATACTTAATGATAGAGATAGAATTATAGATATGAGTGTCTCTCGATGTATGAGCATAAACATCTAAATATAAAGTTTGAAAGAAATCTACTAAACAGTTTCGGCTTCATACCAAGGTATAGACAAAGTGAAAGGCCAAAAATTGTATAAACTACTTTTTTCTTAGCTTGAGGTAGAAAACGTTCAAGAATATCGATTAAAAGAGTTTATCTATGTGATAAAGGAAAAAATCCCCTTTAGCTTAAATTAAGAGCCACAAGTATTCTTCATTAATCACCTACAGGCCATTTTCAAATTACAAAGCACCCCCACCTTCTCAAATCCAAAGAAAACCAACTAATCCTTCCCTTGGACCCAAATTATATACACAGAATTATTATCATACAATTCATAATAATTTAAGTAGATTGGCCTTGTGGATTATTAACAATGCCAATCTACTTAAAAAAAATAAGGACAAACGCTTTTTATGATTTATAAAGAACAAACCTTCAAGTGTGCATGCTATTATTTCACAGATGATGCAAGATCAAAATGTGCCAATAAAGCACCAGCACAAACAGTGTATTACATTTTAACGATAAGTGATGCATATAAATATGAAAACCAAAGAGCACCATGAGTTATCTATGAACTTAAAATAACGTACAGTTTACAAACTGTAATTTCCTTTACGTGATATGCTCCAGGACCTTTTAGGCATTCTTTTGTATTAAGATTAAATAAACACTATAATAAATTATAAGATAAATGTGTACGCAGTGCAAAAACCAAATAAAAGAATGTCCATGACCGCAAGGAGAACCATATCTGTCTAGAGGGAAATAAAACAGCGCAACTTGTAAAGTACCGTTGAAATAAATAGTACTAAATAAGTTAGTACGAGGAACAGGTATATTTATTGAAGGGTAACCTTTGGTTCTAGACACATTCTTGTGCCTGCACCAGTGTACACGTGGTAAAAGGTATCAATCTGGTGTTGTCTGGTTTTATGGCGAGGTGGAGGTTGGGGTTAAAATATAAACAAGCTTTACAGACGTGGTTTTACATTAAATGTTTATCATTCTGTCTACACGAATTTGTGGACTCACTTCCTCTAAATTCGACTTTCTTAGTCTCTACCTTATTAGCGTTAATGTTCCTGTAGTCCGGATGGGTAGTAAAACGTGGTGCACAAGGTATTGTAGCCGTCAAGAGCTACAGTCTAATTTTCATAGGAAGACAGCTAGGAAAGCTACTAGATTTAATTTCAAGTATTCATACGTCAAGTAATGTGTTCTTCAGATGTCACTAATGATAGGTATTATCAATACCTGTAAAATAACATTAATAATATAGTAAAACTTTATCAAACTTGACCACATACATTTTTCTTGTATTTTCTTAAACTGTTCTTTCTGTGAAAGTTGGACTGTGCACGTCAGTTGTACTACTGGTTAGTGACTTAGAAGTTGAGGGTTTGAATCTTAGGGTGGCTATAGTGGAGTCGATTCACCCCCCTCCCCTCCCATTATGCGTTAGCCGTGTTAGCTAAGGCTTCAGTTTTAGAATTCCTGCAACCAGTAAACCGAAGTTAAGTCTGTGATGCGTGTAGACAGAAGATTATAGTTAGTTTAAACATATTCTAGTGAAAAACGTATCATCATCGGGTTTTCGTTGACTATATAATATAGTTCTAAAAGTGGGTTGGGCAACTCTGTTGCTAATCGCCACAAGTAGTTGATTGGCCATAAAACTGTGGCGAATTTGTGTTTGTCAGCCTTCACTGTAAAATAAACTTTTCCCTGGCGGCGTGTGCTGGCTGTAGCTTGATATTTCCTGTACATCATTAGAAGCACTTCAAGTTCTTTGAGCTCAAATATTCAGCCAATGTTTCAGTAACTTGTCAGACAAAAGGATTGTCAAACTTTGCATTAAACTGCCTTACATTTTCAACTAAAACAATTTTTATCTTTAGTGATTGAGGAAGTTGTAAATGAGTAGTCAGAGTGTTCATGATTTGAATAAACTGGTTCAAAGAGTGTGTGTTGTTTTAAATGTTTGATTGAGCAACCAAATTTCTCAGTTTTTTCATGGTATGGTGAATATTACTTCTTTTTCACCACACCTGTGGCCTGATAAAAAATATATTGCCCCCCCCCCCCACCCCTCTCTGCTGTAAACTATTAACTTCAATAAAAATAATAATAATAAATTGTGTATACGTGTTTTAAAATAATTACTATGTGTAAACTTTATTTAATACAATATATTTTATTTTACTAATAGTTTATCAAGTCCTTTTTTCATCTTGTCTTACCAGGCATTAGGGCTATACGCTAATGGGTTAGGGGTGGATAAAGCTGAATTTAGAGAAAGTGTACCCGCATGGGTGTGGAATGAGACTGTAAGACAATCTAGGAACCAGCCCTCACTACACCCAACAGGGATTTGAACCCCAGTCTTCGCGTCATCAGCAGTCCAATATATCACGAGACTGATGCCTTAGGCCATGCGGGCACCGAAGTGAATGTCGCTAGACACAAGAAATATTGCTAAAATACTTTATGCATGCGTATTTTATCAAACTATCCCTAAAACCATGGTACACATGTTCTCTCTTTTTTGAAATGCACTAGATGTGACCCTGAGCAATAAATAATGGACACATACTTCTTAATTACAAACATATCACCTCTCAAAAACGAAAACTCCCTTAATTTTAGATTAGTGTCTAGACGTTAGTTGCTAGGTAATACTAATTTATGTCTTTGTTTTCAACCCCTTTTGAGGCTCTCCAGTGATTTAAACCTCAGCCAAGGACTTTAAATGAAGATCTATAAGGCATTATGCGAGTGAATTAAAGTTCACTAAGGTCAACAAGTTCCTCTGGAAGTCTCAATTTTAGTAATTCAAATATGATTCCCGCGTAGATTCTAAGCAAGGATTGAGAACATGCCATCAATTTGTCAATAATATTCGGAGAAATTATTTCACATGCCTATAATAATGTTGAGCAGCAAAATGTAATATTGAAGTATTTCATTATCATTATTAACTAATTATTATTTATATCTGTTCACATGAGCCAAAGAAAAATTGTTTAAAGCCTTTTTACGACACTATTCTGTTAATAAATTACCTTTGGTCAGGTAAAACAAAAATCGTTGGAGTGGGTGGCAGTGAACGCCACCTGTTAAGAAATTAACCTCACGTGCCATAAGTTCGTCGGGCCCGTGATCTAAGCGGTTATTGTTAATTAAATTAGTACACTGCAAGTGAGGGTTATTTACTAGCTATTTATTCTAAAGCTAGTTTCAGAACAAATACGCTGGTATAAGTTTGGAGGATAAGAAAAAAGGCAAATCGATAGATCATACGTGGACAACTACTCTCAATACGTTCCGCCGGGACACGAGCTCCAATCTCATCGACAACACTGCTCTTACTCATTTAGGTAGTCTAAAGCCTCTAAGGCGTCAATATACCAATAGACTTGAATGACAATGACGGGAAGATTTTGGTTCGAACCCGGTCGGTTGTTCAAAAGGTGGATTTTACTAAATGGTTTCCACACCAATTCAGGAACACTTCGTCTAAATTCCACCTTCCTCATTCCCAACACATGAGCTTAATTAGTACATACGAGTATAGCTCGAATAAATATTAAGACGTGGTGCTAAAACAAATTAGTAAGTTAGAGAAATGTGAATCGAACGTCTTATACCGCATGACCACCGGTGAGTATATCGACATGGTAGTTGACCAGCTATTAAAACTAGCACCTGAGAATTGGTTTAAGCTTAACAAACTATTTTTCTGCAACATTCTAGTTTAAAATCTGTAAACATGCTTTAAGCTCATTTTTATAGGATGTACGTCACACTAAAGCAAACAAGTTTTACTCTGTACCATTTTCTTTAAAAGTTTTTTTCTTTCAACACAGAGCAGAGGAGTAAAAAATACAATTTTTTTTAGGTGGGAAGCGGGCAAAGAGGAAGAAGGGTAATGAAATTATGAGAGAAACAGGCCCACAGTCCGTCCAAAAATACATACCTTTAATAAAAACCCTCATGGCTCGTGACGTGATGTTAAGAAGCTCCTAGTTTGACCAACATATGATACACCTACGATAAAACTGTCCGTTGCATTTATCTCCCACCTCTGGGAGTATAAATATAGGACTCGTTGCAAAGCGAACAAGATGGCATCACGTTTCACTAAATTCCCCCACAAGGTCACGCGGCTTTCTCTTTCTCTCTCACAGCATCGGGAGATGAAGATGGTATGATTGCAGCGATTACAATCTATTTGGGAGATGGCCCTTTAACATTATTGGGCCGACTTCATTTCAAACAAATTGAATTATATTAGACTGCGTACTTTTTTATTTGATTATTTATTGGTATGCTTTACCGCTCGTTAGCTATTACACTACGGATCTTATCACCCATCCAAAGATATTAACGTACTTAAACTAAGGGGGTAGAGATAAAGGGAGAATTTGTAAGAAATACACCCGAATTTGCTTTGTTAGGAACATAAGTGACCATTTAGGAAAAACCATCTCGGATCACCCAATTGGGATTCGAACCCTATCCTCCCCAAACCAAACCCTGTTAGACTGCCACGTATGTCGTTAGGCACAGTCTGAGTGATCAAGGTTATGTGGCTGAAATATACCGGGCTTTACGTGAATATTATGTTTAACCACATTGGTAAGAATATACTCCTAAAATAACAGGTCAGGAAATGAGGCCGCATCGATGGGAACGCTTACATGGACGTAAACTTCATCTTCTTGGTTTGTCAAAGATGGAGAGGTCTGATGAATCCCTATCGAGTGTAGGCCTGCTGAGTTTTATTTTCATACATGGGTACTCACTCTCTTAAGCAAATGTTGGTACATATAGTCTATCATTATCATTATTAGCACCGCGTCTTACTACCCGTTCGGGTTATACGCACTTACGCTAATGTGTAATGGTAGGGTGATTGTGAGATGAAATGAAGGACCTACAGTTTAACGTGGAATCCAAACCACGGTGGAGGCCTGGCATTCCCCACATTCACAATATGTCTTGTCAGAGGTGAAGGAAGGGTGTGGTAATCAGATAAATCTGTGCCGGGACCGAGGATTGAACCCCGGCCGCCATCATAGAAGTCCAACACCTTACCCCTAGACCGCCAGGTCACCTCATATAGTCTAAAGCTCTACCTTCCTCATCCTTCTTTTTAGAGTAAATATGCGGATAGTCCGACTGATACTTGATAGTAGTGTTCCTGATGCAGACATGAAAATAATTTTTTTTGACATGATGCATAATTTATCTATTAGTAAACATTGTTTGTTCAAAGTTCACATTAAGTGAAGAAAACTCTGATTCATTTCAATGATAACTGTAATATTTTCGAAGATACAGAAATGTGGATAATTGCCGAGATAGAAATGCAGTTATGCAAGGAATGCATGACCCGCTTGATCGCAACAGAGCATCAGAAGTTTTCTCAGTCATAAAGAAAATAATGGGATATCGCTTCTGGCTCTTCCCATGGGGAGAAGAATCACATCTAGACACCAATTACATTATTTAGTACAACTTGTCGGCTGTCGAGGAAATTCTTCTCACACACTCCTCATCCTGAAAACACGTTCACGACGAGTCGACCTGTGAGACCAGGTGTGCGATGAACAGTCAACGAAAAAACAAACACAGAATGCTTGATAATTACAATGGCGGTATAGAGTCCTTCGTTTTAACCGTGTTGGAAAACAAGACATCTGATTGAGTCTTTAAATTAAGAATGGGTGTTTCGAATCCTTGAATCATCGAACAATATAGTATCTCAAATATTTAAGGATAGTATTTGAGACTATATATTCGATATTCAAAGAGTTAAAATATATATTTTTAAATTTTGGGTTGGAAAAATGGTTTAGAACGGTTAGTGATGGCTTAGCTCAACATAATTATATGAAAATCTTAACAGCCCGATCACAGTTATTTATTTTATCGCTTTATGAATGTACTATAGCAAAATACACATTAAGTTGAAAATGATAGCCTGGGAACGAGAACCAAACCCGGATCCTTTGGTGTTGCATGTCAATGATCTTTACCAATGACCCATATGGGATCGTATCATATTCAGGGCCATCCAGAGTCCACGGCGACTCGTGACTGATGGTTCTAATTACCGTGACACGCATTAATAAATAAATGATAAGGCACAATCGCACAAACTTCATCATATCGTGGTTTATAACTTGTAAGAAATTTTCAAAACTAGGTATTCAGTAAACTACCATTAAGAAAGTTTTCCTAATAAAACCAAAACATTATCGTATTAATCACAATCTTACTAATATTATACATGCGAAAGTTTGTGTGTTTGGATGTTTGTTGCTCAATCACGCCAAAACTGCTGAACGGATTCAAATGAAACTTGGTAGGTAGAGTATGTCCTGGAATAACATATAGGACTATTCACAACCTTTGATTTTAAATAATTATAAATATATGATTATAATGTGATTGAAACTATGTTATTTAAGAATTTGTGATTTGATATTTTGTAATTAAAGTAAATAGTAATTAGTGTGTCGTAGTTTCATACTAATAAATAATAAATATGATGTGATTTTAGCTATGTAGTTCGAATTTTTTTTATTTAAATTATTTATTTATCTTACTAATTATGAAGTTAAATTTTTTTTAAAAAATTTATAATTAATAATTTCAATAATATATATTTCTTTTATTACGAAATATTTATAAGTGAAAATTAAAATACGGTAAAATTATTTACAGCAAGAACTTAGAAAAACGCATAGATATTTGAAAAAAATAAAATTTGATTTATTCTCAAAAAGTTTAGTTAAAAATTAAAAGATTTTATCAATTATTGCGGGCGAAGCCGTGACGGGTAAAAGCTAGTTTAAAATAAACACTTCACAGTATGCATTATAAACCAAATTGATCAAATATTTTTTACTCATTTCAAATTTTTGAAAAATTATTTTTAAATGACGTTAAGACTATTTTTAATTCATACAAAATCTTGTTATTATTTATCATAAAAAAATATTCCCAGATACCTATTTTGAACTCAAGATTCTAAGCCAATTTCGTAAAATTTCTATAATTTGTCTAATTAAAAACTATACTTAAATTAATTTATTTTAGAAAAATAAGCATACATTAGTATTGATCATATAAAATAGTCCCCTGATATCAACTTTGAACGAAATTGTTAAGAGCTATTCACCCCCCCCTCCCCCCGCTCCCCAATTCTTTTTTTTACAAAAATCTGTCATCAGTAAACCACCATAAAAATTTTTTTTATAAAAACAAATATTATATTTATTATCTGTAATTTAGAAAACTTGGCAAATGCCCATTTAAAACAAATCGCTAAGGACATTTTCAAATATTCAAATTACAAAACCAGTCATCAGTAAACTATCTCTAAACGTATTTCATTAAAAAAAAAAGTAAACCGTTTTAGTTGTCATGTCAAACACTCTTCAGATACATATTTTAAACAAAATCGTTAAAGCCATTTTCCAAAATTTTCAAATTTTCTAAAATCACTCATCAGTATATCAACCTTTAACGAAATGGGAGGTTAAACACTCCCTACATAACTCGTTCGATAATTTTTTGAAAAATTTGAAATTAAAAATCATCCCTTGTCAGTAAACTTCCCTTTATTTAAAGATCAGGGTTAAAAAAAAAGCCAGAGTTATTACCTTATATACTGAGTCTATAACATATAGATATCAAGTTTGAACCAAAGCCATTAGTTTCAAAGTGTCAGGGAGAGACAAACAAACAAACAAACAAACATGAGGACAGACAAAATAATTGTAAAATCCACTTTTCCGAGTTCGGACAGACATTAAACATAAATATTAATTAGAATCTCAAGGTCATAAATGTTTACGTTTACAATATTTTCTCTTGATATGATGCAGTAAATGCTATTTTCTAAATATATAGCTAATTTTTTTATATTCGTTAGAAAATTATTAATTAATCAAAATTGTTAAAACCCGGTTCGGTGGTCGAATGGTCTAATGCATCACTTTCGCAATCGACTGGACTGACAGAAAGCTCGAGGTTTGAATCCCAACCGGGTGTACTTAGAATGCTGTTTTTCTAAATGGTTTTCCACTTTCTCTCAACGTAAATGAAGGTATATTTGATATAAATTCGTTCTTTCTCATCCTATACGCATTACCGTAATTTTTAAATATGCATATAACCCGAACAGGTAACTATTCACGGCGATAAAGAGTAATAATAATAATAATAATAATAATAATAATAATAATAATAATAATACATCCCTTATATTTACCTTGTTTTCTACGATTCGGATTCGGATTCAACAATCGGAAATCTTAGGCAGAGACAAGAGGATTCGTTAAATAGTGTATTTGGTCGATTTCTACTTTAAATACACATTGAAATAAGTGTAACATTTTAATAAACTCAGAGGGTAGTGCGCCTGGCAGCTAAACTAAAGGTCCCAATTCCAATTTCTAGTTTGGCTGAAAATTGCATAATTAATAAAATAGGACCTCCCGCCAGTTGTTGGTCGTCGCAAGGTCTAAAGAGCCACTCTCGTGTTATATTAATCTATCGGTGATGGGTATATCCGGGCTATAACACCGTTTGGATGTACTTTAAAGGGTTTTTCCCCTTAAACGTACTCTCCACGCGAATGTGAGTACATTTACTCTAAATTCTACCTTTCCCATACCTATTCCATCGTCGTAATTAATTTATGTGTATAACTCAACAGAACCCTAAGCCACGGTGAAAAAAGGAGTTACTCTTTCAGCGTGCTAACTTAACAGCTGAAGGACTAGCTAGCATTTGTGTCTCAGGCGATGGGGGCGATTTCCCCTCCCTCCCCTTGTCAACATCCATAGAAAATAGTCAAAAATATTGAGACCAATACCTTAACGTTGTAAATAATGACTCAAACATCTCCCATGCCCTATCTCTCGCATGACCTAACATCTCCCATGCCCTATCTCTTGCATGACCTAACATCTCCCATGCCCTATCTCTTGCATGACCTAACATACATATCCCATGGCCTATCTCTTGCATGACCTAACATCTCCCATGCCCTATCTCTTGCATGATCTAACATCTCCCATGCCCTATCTCTTGCATGACCTAACATCTCCCATGCCCTATCTCTTGCATGATCTAACATCTTCATGCCCTATCTCTTGCATGACCTAACATCTCCCATGCCCTATCTCTTGCATGACCTAACATCTCCCATACCCTATCTCTTGCATGACCTAACATCTCCCATGCCCTATCTCTCGCATGACCTAAAATCTCCCATGCCCTATCTCTCGCATGACCTAACATCTCCCATGCCCTATCTCTTGCATGACCTAACATCTCCCATGCCCTATCTCTTGCATGACCTAGCATCTCCCATGCCCTATCTCTTGCATGATCTAACATCTCCATGCCCTATCCCCTGCAAGACCTAACCATTAACTCTTTCAACTTAAATCTAATGTGCAAAAATGCAGTTGTTAGTTTACTAAGTTTATAGTGATAGCCAAGTGTTTCTATTAAATATATATCTTTACTATTAATACTAAGGCATTCCAGATCTATAAACGATACATTCGCAATTTCAAATTATCTTAATATCCATTTTATTTTAGTAGCAAAATATTTTGTTGCCTGTTTTTACTAACATAAAATTATTGCTTTAATATCAATAAAAATGTAATCGTCCCCCCCCCTTCTAACAATTCACCACTCCCCTGAAAACTAAAACGTCCTCCGGGGGGCGGTACCACCTGGGTCGAGAAACACTACTAGGCTATCAAACAAATGAATAGCGCTACTGTATCTTCCCCACTCACGTATGTAACCTCTCCAGCTACGGTCAGTGGTAAGACTTGTCGGCTGTCGAGGAATGTGTCCTCACATACTCCTCACCCTGGAAACATGTTCATAACTAGTCATCTGTGGGACCAGGTGTGCGACCAAGCCAAGGAAAAACAACCGAATATTTAGGATTATTCATGGGCCAAACGCTCGGAGGTCTCTCTTAGTGAGGAAGCTACTACAGTGAATGCAATCAGTTAAACAATAACTAAATAAATAAAGACATCTACCAGGAGTTTAGTTGATTTTTAATTATTCATAGTTATTATTAAGACTTATTTATTATTTTATGATTGTTTTAACACCGCTTTTATTACCCGTTCAGTGTATGCGTAAATGTACTAAATTACGCTGTGTTAGGGAAGGATGAAGTTAGATTAGATTTTGGGATATTGTACCAGTACTCGCATTTGCTAGGAGGAGGAATTGAAAACCATTTAGGAAAACTGTCCTCATTACATCCAACTGAGTTTCAAACCCCGATTTCCCCGTCAATGGCAGTACAAAGAGGCTATTACCTAAGCGGATTTTTTTTACAACTTGTTTTGACACATGAGATATATTTAATACATTAAATTGATCCTCACCGGTGGTCGTGCGTACAAATGCGTAGTTCTTATCTAGTCTTATCTACATCTAAGCCAGGCAAGGTATTTTGAGATATCGTGTCAACCGCAAGGCCTAATGCTTCATTCTTGAAATAAACTGAACTGCAGTTGATGGGTGTACTGAGTATTTTTTCTTAAATGTTTATTTTGTTCAATCATCTTCCACGCAAATAAGAGTAAACATCCTCTTAGTACAATCTCCCTCGTCCCTGCTACATTGGCGCATCTAGTACAAATGCGTAAAGGCTGGACGGAAAATAAACCACGCTGCCGAAAAAAAAAGTTCTTCCGGGGATTTGTCATCAGGATCTAAATGTGTCTTTACATTTTATCAGAAGACAAGCATTTCAACTAGAGACGTATGATTCACAAATGAATTGTTAAAATTTAACGATTCTACAATTAAACTAGACAAACTAATTCGGCTTACCAAAGTGATATAATTAAAAGAGAACCGTAATGTGACACGACAGTAAAACAATCATGATCTTTCAGCTGATCTCTGCCACAAATAAGAAGTTTTTTTTTTTTACTTTCTCATATCAAGAGGAAGTATTGTGGTCATGCAAAAATTGATCTTCTGAATATGACGAATCTTTATGTTTTATGTGAACACAAACCCGAAAAAGTTCATTTTACAATTATGTCTATCTCCATGACCGGCTGTCAGTCTCTCCCTTGGCCCGAACCCAAAACGGTTTGATGGATTTTGTTCAAAATTGATATTTAGATTATGGGGCTACACCACCATTTTTTTCTTATCATGGCCCTTATTTAAGGGTAATTTACTTATGAGTAATTTTTTTGACTTCCAAATTTTTCAAAAATGGCTTTGAGGATTTTGTTTAAAATATATATATATATATAATAATATAGAATTTTGATTGACATGACAAAGAGGTATACTGGTTTTGGGTTAAAATTCAATAAAAGGTCGTTTGCTGGTAATGATTTTTGAAAATTTGAATTATTTTAAAAATGGCTACAATGATTTCAATGCTTATAATATATATTTGGGGTGTGTTTGACATAAATATGACAAGTAAAGCTGTTTAATTGTTTTTTGGGAAATTTCTGTCTTAGGTATTTACTGACGATTGTTTTTTTAAATTAAGATATTTAAAAAATGCTTTAGTGATTTGGTTCAAAATCGGTATCGGAAACTATTTTATATTATAAATAATCATGTATCTTTATTTACCTAAAATTGATTAATTAAAAGGTAGTTTACTTACGACAATATATAGAAAATTAGGAGTTTTTTTGAAATTGACTTTGAAAACAGAATTTAAAATGGGAACTTAGGAATAGTTTTTCATGATAAATAATAATCCTTTTCTATTACCTATTACAAATAACAAATCATTTTAGGTTTTCAAGAAATAATTTATTTTTGAAAATTTAAACTTTGTTAAATGTATTTGAACAATTTGTCATAAAATTATATATATAAAGAGTGGTTATTGTGTTTAACAAGATGATGTTTGTTTTTATCAGGAAAACATACTTTACGGTAGTTTACTCAAAACCTGTTTTTTTTTAATTATCTTCAAAAACCATAATACACAATATGAGAAAGTTTGTACAATTGTTTCGTAATATGTATTATTAAAACTAAACTTCTTCCATGAGTTACGCTACTATGACATACTGGTTTGAAATGAAATGATTAAGTTCATTGCTCGGCATCTCCCTTGCTCAACAAAGCCAAACAACCCACCCTCTCCTCTACTCCTAACCATTGTCTCAATATCAATAATTATATCTAGCATGATCCTAGGTTACAAAATGATGAACGAATGAACTGCGATTTGTAGGTTCAGGACCACTAAATTACAAGTGGTTGATTGCGAACTACTGAACTACATGTTACAGTCCAGGAATGACTGAGCTACAAGCTGTAGGTCACGAACGACTGAACTAGCGAACAAGATAAATGACAGCTAATGTCAGTTGAACTATCCTCAACAGGAAACAGTTCCGCCCATCTCTAATTCCAACACTGCCTCACGATTAAATTACTCCCACCTGTCTCATGTTTTCTTCCTCGCCCTGTACCTGGGAGAATAACAGCCTCGGGGAGAAAGAAGATGAAGTTGTTCGCCATCTCGTGTTACCGAGGGCAATCAGAGGTAGTCAAGGTCACGATATTTTAGGACACGTGGGCCACACGCCACTCCTGGAAGGACTAAGAGGTGTTTTCTCTTGAAACACTCTCGGCAAAGTGAAACATGTTAAATGTAGTTCATTGTTTATTATAGCAGTTTTTTCTTGCAAGATATTTGCTACAATATGTAATTAAAGGTAGTTCAAGTAAATGTATTTTTATTATTGCTCGTAGCTATCAATATAACTGGCAGGCAGTTATCTAGAATCCAACTCCATAGGGAAAATGTGTAGAAGGTTATAAAAGTACTAACTCACCCCCCAATTTTTAGGCAGACCTGTCAAACTCGTTTGATCATAAGATCAACATTGAACGTTGGAAATACTGAGGTTGCCACATTTCAAAACAGTGTATTATTACCATTATCTTAATTAAAAATAACTACAACTTAGTATTTTAATTATACCTTCTAATATGGTGGAACTAAATTTTCAAAAAAAAGTTTTCAGTAAACTTCTCTTAAGTAAGTCTTCTACAGAAAAAAAAAATCACCCTGTTTAATCCCAACACATTCTCTTCACATTTACATTTCAAACAAAATCGTTCAAATGTTTTAAAACTTTCATATTTTCATAAATCCATTATTTGTTAACCACCTTAAAGCGATTTTTTTATCTAAAAAAATAAACATTTTCTTATTTATCATAAAAACAATTCTCGGATACCATTTTCAGATAAATCTTTAATGCCATTTTCGGAAGATTTCAAATTTTCTAAAATTTATCATTAGTTAACTATCTTTGTATTAATTCATTTTAGAGAGAACAAAAGCATAATTTACATTACTATTTATCATGAAAAATTGACACCAGAAACCCATTGTAAATGAATTTTTAAAGTCATATTAAAATTTTCAAATTTTTTAAGAAAATTCATTAGTAAACTATCCTTAAAGAATTTTAACCCAAAAATCAAGTATAAAGTATTATTTGGGAGGTCAAATAATCCATAAATTTCCATTTTAATCACAATGTTAGAGCCAATTTTGAAAAAAAAAGATCAATCAAAAAAATCACTCATTAGCAAACTACCCCTAATTTAAGGGCTAGAGTCAAAATTAAAAAAAAAAAATAAAACCGAGACATAGCCTATCTAATTATTAAGTTTGGACCAAATCCAAACCGTTTCAGATCTATGGCCAGGGATAGATAGACTGACGTGTGGAGACAAACAAAATTACAAAATCTACTTTTTTGGGCATATAAAACGGGAATAATCCTCACTATCTCGGTGCCGAAAATATTCACAATTACAATACTTTATATTTAGATGTGAAAGTAACAAAAGAGTTTGTAGCTTTTTTAGAACAATGGTGTGAGTTTTGGGCTTTAATCTTGTGTCAAATTAATTTTTAATTTGTTGACCCAGTTTGGTCCAAAAACCGAAATCTCTCGGGTATTTGGTTTTATTTCATATGGGAAAAATACTGTTTGTACACGTATGTGTTACCAAACATTTGGGGCATTTTGAGTGTGCTAACTCAACCCTTTTTGGAAATTATCTTAAAAGGGGATTTTTAGTTTTATTAAATGTAGTACTAGTTGATATTTTTAGGGGAATGGGCATTCAAATTTGATATAATATGTTCCCCTTTACCCACATCGTAGGCCGCAAGGAGAAAGTAGACTGGACTGCCGATGACGGGAAAACCAAAATTCGAATCTTGGTCGGCGGTATTGAGGCTTTTTCCAAAAATAGCCATTCACTCTCCCTTCACGCAAATGTGGTTATACTTCTTATAAATAAAACCTTTCTCAATCCATAAAATCACTACGTAATAGTGCATAAGCCTATAACCCAAACGGTTATAAAGAAGCGGTGCTATAAAAATTGACCCCTGACTAAGTGCCTAATTGCTGCACGTTTCATTTTATAAAATAAGTGCCACCTAGCTAAGTACCTGATAGCTGGACATTACAATTTTATATAAGTGCCTCGTGGCTAAGTTCCTGAAAGTGGGGCATTCCAATTTGAAATAAGTGCCTCCTGGCTAAGTGCCTGATAGTGGGACATTCACATTTGATATAAGTGCCTCCTGGCTAAGTGCCTATGTGGGACGAATACTCTGGTAGGCCGTATGGCATTCAAATTTGATATAAGTGCCTCATGGCTAAGTGCCTGATAGTGGGGCATTCAAATTTTATAGAATAAGTTAAACCTAGCTATGTGCCTGATATGGGACATTTCAATTTGATATAATAAGAACAATGACTGGCTAATCCATGATCAACTAAACAATTTTAACTTTATTTCTGCAACGCAACAATTTTGAACACATACATTCAATAAATTCCTTCAATAATTGAATCTTTCAAGCTGTTAATCCAAATAACCTTCCATTTGATTAGGTGACATTTAACAAACACATTTGAAACATTTTATTTAATCTTTATTTGTGAATCATTGCTATACTAGATTATAGAAAGCAGAAATGAAAAGGCAAAGATTATGGACCATGACACTGAAAAATTAATTCTAATTTATATCCCATTTTACTATTCCCTCAACTACTCACATAAAGTCCGACACATTAGCTAAGCCGTTAGTGCATATGTCTTCTTATCTAAAGCTCCTTAGTTCGTTTCCCACCATAGCTGAAATATTTATCATATGTCAAATAAGAGCTGACAGCCAAGAGCACGGGTCTGTTATATTAATTAGTTTAGTTTTTAGATCATAAAGTTATTTGTCTACTTATCCTTTATTAGGGAAAAGGAAGGTTAAATTTAAAGGAAGTGTATCACATTGCCACTGAGGTAAAGGGGAGAATCAAATTAAAGAAAAATACCCAAAGTACAACTGAATGGAATTCAAACCCTGATATCTCCAGCGACGGTAGTCTAGTAGGCCTATATTGCAAGAGTGATGCCTTTGACCATCGGAGCGGGACTCGTTTGAGTAGAAAGGGCACGTTCTGTAGCCCAACTAAATAATAATTGTTATATACAAACAAGTTTGGTCGCCAAGTTCTATGAAAAGATAACTTATACATTTACAAATGGAGCCAAAAGGTAATCCAATAGTTGTTTATGTTTAAAACCCGTAGTTACGACCCATCGTGCAAAGCTAAATGGTCATAAACGCGGCATCAACTAGAGAACTAATTATTCTCTTCCCCCGCCCCTTCCTCCAAAATTTAGGCTTCGTGTTAGTTGTTGTTTGAAAATACTTATTTTCTCGATTGAAAAAAACAACACATTTTACAGTCAGTTGGATGAGCATCACAAGAAAACTACACCAATTAAGATGGAAGTAACAGGTTTGGTCGTTTCATAAGGTCATTAGGGATCATGATAGTGATGGGGGAAGGGAGAGAGAGATAGAGGGGTGAAGGAGGGATGCCAAAGTGTCTACAGGAGGGATCCACGCTGTCTGGCCAATATCGCTCTCTCTATCCATCTGTGAATGAAATGATACTGGGAGCAAGAGACGTGACTTGAATGAAGGAAGTACGCCATCATTTGCATGGTCGGGTCGGCCACAGAGGGGGACGGACCTAGACCAGTCACACCGGGACCAGCGTTGTCTCTCTCCCTCGTCAACAGACGGTGTCCACTTGGTGCACACAGTTCTGCGGCTGCAGTCACGTGAAATGCACTGCAATACACGACTTTGGTTCACAATTAAAATAATAGTAAGATAATTAAATGAAAGAGAAGTCATCAGCATGATTGGACGCAAACATAAAGGTGCCGCCTATTTGAAAGGAAATATCTTCACAATGTGGTATTACCGATTTAAGTTTTGAAACCCTTAAGACAATATTCAACTATCTTAAAATATATGTTGGGAATATGCAAAAAATAAACTTTAATTGTTTAAAAAAGGAAACAACTAGGTTTTTTGAAAACCTAAATATGATCAAAATATGACCTATGAAATGGCCTAAAAATAATAAAAAATAATACTTTAAATTTTTCAAAAATTACGTAAAAATATGAATGAAAATTAAAAAATATACCTGTGCAGTAAAAATCCCTTAACAACTAAACTCTTTCAGTCTTCTAAGTAGAATATTGATTTACAAATATCTGTTTAAGAGGTAATAACTACTTCCAACTCAGCCCTTCAGACTAGTTGCAGTGTCACCAGGAATGAGTATTTTACAGCCAAACAAGCAAAGAGGATACAAAGTTCATTGCCTGGATAATATTGCAAATGTGGGTTGGAAACATTTAGGTTAGGAGTATTTATGCATTTATAAACTATCGATATTATTTTAAAATACAAGTATCAAACATGAATTCCTAAAAATACCTGAAAATACCTCAAAAATTACGCAAATCAAGAAAATATGACCTGAAATTCCAGTATGGCATATATATGACCAATAAATTTCCTCTTAAAAAAATATTTTCACATCAGGTGATCATGAACATAATGTATGTGCATATGAGAAATGTGCACATATGTGATGAAACAAAACAAAGGCATGTTATCAACATTCAGGCCCGTTACTAACCATTTACTCAGAGCTGCAACATTTCTCTTGAAATTTAGCTTATTTCAACTTTACAGGACTTTTTTTTAAAATTATAAACTGTTAAAAATAGAGTTTTTATATTTTATATATATAAAAAAATTCAGTTTTCTATTTTGTTTGGTACGTATTTTATAAAAAAACACGCCATTTATTGAATAATGTGGTACTCTTTTACTCGTCTGAAACGCGTCTCGGTGTCTCGGTAGGCGGCCCCCTACGCTGATCATACGTTCATCTTAGGTCTCCCTGTGACAGTGAACTCCGAATGACTCTTATCTGTTAACGCTGTACTGAACAGAACATGAATCCCGACTGTCTTAATGGCTATAAGCTAGTGAGTGAAGCGTTGGCACCCTCGGACAAACTAACTACCTATTGGCTGGATACAGGACCAGAGCAGGTATTATGCCTGATATGGTTGCCGTCACCTTGTAAGACTTATCTACGAATCACAGTCTAGAGGAGTGTCACCACTCACAGGTATGCCCAGACTATAATACCTCGGACTTTAAGGTGGGGATATAGAGATTGCGAGCTATGGGCAGTATTTTTGTAGTCTTTACAGCAAAACTTTTTTGACCAAAATAAATAAAATATTGCTTCAGTAGAAATAGAGTTTAATTTCCTTAACATGGTGATATCAACAGTTGTTGAATATCTGTCATGAGCATAACGGTATTAGATGAGAAACCTTTTAAATGAATATAAAAATTTGTCACTAAATTTCCAGGTCACCCTTGATAGATAGTCAACAACTGTTGATATCACCATGTGAAGAAAATTAAACTCGTTGTTTATAATGAATAAATTTTGTATTTAATTTTACAAAAAAAAAAAAGCTATGATATAAGAATTAAAAAATCCCGGCCCCAAAACTCGCATTCACTATACTTCCCCCTTAATGGCAACCCTATATCCTGTGTAAAGAGATGATGTACCCACATCAGTGGTTGCATAGTTTAAGGAGTCAATTTCTCAAAAGACTGGACTGGATTCCTGGAAATGGTAAAGTCAGCGTTCGAATCTTTGGCAGATGTATTGAGAGAATATATTTAGTAAATTATTTCCCGTTCTCCTTCCACCAAAACTATGGTGTATTTCCTCTAAATTATACCTTACTAACCTCTACTTTATTAATGTAACTATGGTGACATCCTAGATGGGGTGCAAAATAAAAACAAGTTTTAGCCCAATCAATAGAATAGTTTAGGCTCTAGTCTAAGGTACAAAAAGACGGGAATTCAAAAACAACTTTTTTTAATTCGGGGGGTCATGAAACGTCGACATTCATCAAAATCTTGAGCTCGATTTTTCTGACGATCACCATAATTTCCCTACCTGTACAATAGCGAGAAAGTAAAAAGAGATGATGCAAATACTAAGATTTTTATTTTACATTTCATCAGATATGTGATTTTAAATGCTCTGAAATATTCTAATTTTGGCATTTTATATTGCCCACTCCATGAGCATGTGGGTTAAGATGCCTGACTTTTTTTCAGTAACAGGGAGGTCGAGGATCGAATCCTGACTGGGTGTAAAAGAGGTGTTATTTTCCTAAATGATTTCCAACTTTCCATCCTACATTTCCTTTGAATTATTACTTACCCCTACCTCATAATTAATAATTATTTGTAAGGATAAGACGGATATTAGGCTTATCTTAAGTTTAAAATTTTGATTTAATTCGTTAAAATTATTTCGTTGAATTATCTGCCTAGTGTGCGTATAACCCGAATGGGTAGTAAGACGCGATGCTAATAATAATAATGAATAATAATCTGCCTAGTGGGAATAGGTTTCTTAGCTATATTCTCGACAGTGATAAATTAACGATGCAGGTTCTGGTTGTTGTCTAGCCTAGAAGTATATAATGATAAGCCACTAAAAGTCATGTCGCATACACGATAACTTAGCCAAAGTGGTCGACCCACAACCAGAGGCGGACACAACTACGCGATCTGCTAACATTTAATGACGGTCGCGTGCGCATGCGCGGTTATTATATTTGATGTCGATATTTGCCATAGGAGTGTAGGTAAGTGACGGCTAACAAAAGTTACCAGCTCTACTTTCATCTATCCATTCTCCAAACCATATGATCCGCGGGATCATATTATTTTGACATGTTGTCATTATTGGCAGTCAAAACATTCACAAGATACTGATTTTTAACTCCTCGAATGTTTTTCTTTAAACCATTTTTACATCACGGCTAGGTGTCGGTTACCACCGCTCCCATGGAGAATGGACTACAAATAGCCTGGTTTCAACCAATGAGCTGACAATTTTGCACCAATTTCAAAACTTATTTGATCATATTTAAACGACTATAACTTCGTAGTTAGTGAATTTTAACAATTGTGTGTATATTAAGATGGAGAGCGATTACTAGCTTGAAATATATGACAGTAATTAGCGTTTATTTCTGGTAAGTCCACAATAAATAGAATTGTCATATAGTAGCATTTAATGCTCCTTGCTCTCTTTTGCGAATTTTGCTAAACTAATATTGTGTATCTATGGTTAGTTATTGTGAAAAGTACTTAAAAATTGTATAAATATGGATAAAAGAACTAAAGTACCTACGATTTGATCTAGGTCTTTCTACTCTTACATACATACTTTATGTTTTCAGTAGGTTATTTTTGAGAACATAAGCTTAGCTTAATATGTTATGTAAATATTTGACCTATTAATCGACCCCATGGTGTAGTGGTTAGTGCACCTGGAAGTGAGCTTAGAAGTCCTGAGTTCGATTACCGGCTGGTGCATCGGGTAGTTTTCCCGAAAGGTAAATTACCCCATAGGGTTTGTTTAGTTAGATTAGGCTTAACCTAGGTTTAAGTGTTTCCACAGGTTTCATACCCTCATACCCACTATCACCATCATTTCATCTCATCGGGACATTGGAAGATCCTCCACGGAAAGGATGTAATCGTAAGATTAGTACATTCGGGTGTGTCCTGGGCAAAAGTACATTAATACTGGTTAATCTTTTCACTACTAGGCTACGAATGATGTAGCTCAGACGCCCATTCAAAACAAACACCAATATAGCTAAGAATTAAATTAAATGAGTCATAATCTGTAGACTTGTAGTGCATGTAGGTTTACATAAATTAACCTATTACCTGTTGTATCTACTCTGACCCAACCGAAATTTTTGTTTACTAAAATACATTTTCGGGCTCTACCTTGGTCAGAACCAATTGGTTGATAATACTTGATACCAAGACATAACCAAGTCAATCGCGAGAACTCGCCTTTCATACGCTCCAGGTGAGGTGAGCTCGTTCATTGGTTGGGAATGGCGTGTAAGAAGTGATTTGCATAGCAGATGAGATGGGGTTATTCAAGGCACAGACGGTGAAGTCATGAGTTAAATAGATGAAGTCACGCCTTCATGTAAAGTGTGCGCTCAGTCCAACCCAAACACAAGCAACAAATCAATATCTCACCGACCCACATCGACAGCCACGCGAAATAAGGTATTAAGCTCTTTTAGTGTGGTTGGCCGGTGAAGGGGAGGTCAAGGTTCGGTTCCGGCTGGGTGTACTCAGGGTGTTTTACTGTTGGTTGACTACACTCCCTACACTAAAGTGCTAGCACATATCCTCTAAATTCTACCTCACTCATCCTTACCCTTTTAATGTGATTAAATGAGGATGTTCCAGAAAAATAACATAAGAAAACACAGGGAAATCCTAGTTTTAGTTTAATACTAAGTGCTTTAACGTGCACTTTCCAAACAAAGTTTCTATCAGCACATGACTCACAAACTAGTCTAACCTAGGATAATATGCCTCCATCTAGGCTTCTTTTTTTTAGAATATACATATCATGCGTAAATTCGTGTGATCTGCAGGTGTCACTTTTGATAGATTTCAAAAATAAATAAAAATAACAGGAATAATAATAATACAATATTGTCAAAGCTGATCAAAATAAAAGTTTTTATTTTATAAAAGGTGATCTAAATGTCCAGACGTAACTTAAACAAAATTGTTTTCAAATCTAGGCTTATGGATAGACAAATTAAAATTAACATTTTTTGGAATCGAGAACATATAAAAAGTAAAGATTCACCATAACCTGGAGGTAAAATATTTTCAAGATAACCATACTTTTGCATTGAATGAGAAAGTAAAAAGGAGGTTCTACCATGTACATTTTGTAGAGAAAAAAAAAGAGGAGGGCAGCCCAGATTCGAAATTTTGCTTCAGACAGATAGTCCTGCAAGATCATATGTTTTAATCTTTTATAAGTTACCTTAATTCGTGTTAGAGTAATTGCAAATTTCTCGAATTTGTCGCAGAAATATGTATTGTATACTTCCATTCAGGTGCTTAGTTTAGTGTTCCCTTTATATCGTTTATAATTTCTTATCCTAGGTATTTAACGGCCACTTTCTAAACCGATTGATTATATTAGCACATGACTTGTAAGCTAATGTAAACTTGAACATGCGTAACATTCAGCCCTCAACCATTAATTCATCACTGTTAAATGGGAAACCAATAATACATTCTTCGGCCAGGCCGGGAATCGAAACCGGGACTTTTAACTCAGTAGACAGACCACCACTGACTGAACTAAGGTGTCGAACTAGTTTCTATTAATTATAGTTGGTGACCATAAGTAAATGAAAAAAATAGGATGATAAGAGTCAGAATTTGATTTCAGACACGTTATAAAACTATGATTATTTCAAAGTGATTTAAACATTTGCCAACTTCGAAACAGGAATCAGTTTTAAAAATATGATTAATTCATATAAATTTTGATGTCATTGTTTGGAAATAGTGGATCTAAGAATATATTAGTCCCTTCTTAATGTGTCTGGGCTGTATCTCTCCAATTGTCTGTTAGTCCCGTCCCTGTGTGTCTGCACTGAAGTTCTCCAAATGTAATTAGGTCCTCTCTCAATGATAAGAATAGTCTCTGGTGTTCTGGTAGATCTAGTTACTAACATATGTGGTTTTCTGGCTGTAAATTATAAGCTACTAATGAGTTAGGTATACATTGCGTGGTAAGAAGCCTTTGTATAGTTCCGAGAGTCAACAGTAACCCTCAATGAGTGAGAGGTTGCTCTTGGCCAAACAAACTGTTTGAACAGTCAGTGAGTGGACTCTCAGAAGACCACCTTGGCCTTGTCAGAATTCAAGTGATCCGCTCCAAACATGTTTGCTATCATGTGAGGACATTTCTACAGATTCGCGTCACTTCTAAGAAACTCGGCATATTACCACGTCAAATGATTGTTTGATCATATATTTAAAGTAGAAGCTAATTATTCTCTGAAGAGGCATGTAGATATGCTTTGTGTTGAAGTTTGTGGAAATTATGATTAAAATACTATCGATAGTATTATAATAATATTAATAATGGTATTAGTAGCTCACATTATTTGTCGTACGGTCTACGGCATCAAAATCGTAATATATTGGAATGCCGGTGATAGAAGGTCAAGGTTTGAAACTCAGATGGCTTCATTGGGGTGTTTATCTCCTTGTGGTTTTTTGATTAACCATCGGAATAGACTCACACACAAAATTAGTCGCATGAATTAATATTTCAAGTATGTACCGAGTGAAGCAAGATTCCGTTTAAATGGACCCATTTGCATTTCATCTGTTTGTCTGTACAAATAATTTTGTCATTGATGACTGTTAAATTAGTGCATCAATTTTAACAAAATTTGGCAGAGAAATTCTTTGATCCTAAATCTTGATTCATACTTTCGATGAAAATAGAAAACAGAATCTGCCTCAGTGGCGCATCAATTAACACGCTGTTATGTTGACCCATGATGCTTTGCAACAATAATTTAAACAGCTGATTATCAACATATTCTATTTTCTAGGGGATAAAAATATTCTTAGATCACTGTCCCGATGGTTGTTTACATATTGTAACGCTGTGTCGTGGCACAATCCAATACATTGATACACACGCTTTACATTAACGGGTTATTTCAAATCTCACAAAGGCCAACGAAGCTGTCCGCTTGCTTCTGGCTGTAGAGCGCATGCGTTGTAGAATGCAAATGCAAACTAATTTGAGATGGTTGGTTCTGAGATTTTATTGGTTCTCCTGTGCCGACGAAGTAGATTTGAGTTGAGCCTCAACGGAATAGCTCGCGCCGATGAGGTGTAAATCTTCTGATTGGCTTAGAGCTCGTCACGTGACCACTTTTCTGTTCTGCGCTAGTTTTTCGGCGAACGTGCGAATCTACAGTAAGTCAAACAATGTATGCACATATTTAAAAAAAAATCTGGTTGTCCGTTTTAATATGCGGTCACTCTAAAGATTTTCCGTTTAATAAAGCCTTCAGGTGATTGGAATTTAAAATGCTAGGCATTTTGACCAAGTACTTAGGGCGTATGTTTTGTAAATTTTTAGACATAATTTGAGACAAACATATTAAACCGCGTGAAAAACGGTTATTCTCTACACATTTATTTTGAATATAGTGTTACTTTGTTTTCTGTATAACTTGATCACCAAACAAATATATTTACTTACAATCCAAGTATAAGTTACTATAGAAGATATTTCCACCGGATATACGAAGATAAATCTTAAAGACTGTAGTAACGATAAAAAAATATGACATAATTCTTGTACTTAACATTTCTTGAATGTAGGTAATGAGGTCCACTGTTAATAGAACTATGCCTACTAGTTTAAATAAGTCAAAGTGCCTTTTGTACAAAATGCGTAACTCTCGTCAGTTCTGGTTTGCTGGGGCGGTTTTGACACTTCGATACCAGCTTTACTTGAGATTATAACTAATTTAAACAAACAATAAGAATGTTTATTCAAATTATATTTTAAGTACACGCGCTTAAAATTTAAAATCAATGTTTCTGTTGGCTGTGGGGTAGTCAAATTTTAAATATTTTTTGTATATCAAAAGCACATTGACTAAATCATATTTAAAAAATTATATTTTATTATTTTACTATGGTTAAAATAATCTAGAGCTAAAAATTGTTGTTTTAAATTAAAAAATAAATTTTATGGAACTGTTTTGCATATCTTATTGTGTGTTGTAACGAAGGGACCAAGCCGCCTAGTTATTTTATGATAGTTAATTAATATTTTGTTTTATAAACTACATGATTTGTTTGATCATCCATGATGGTTTTTTCAATTGCCAAGCTAAAATCAAGTTATTAATGATTAATTTTAATTTTAATCAATCGTTATAAAACGTTATTTATTAGCTATTAGAGCGTGGGAATGTAATATAGAGCAAAATAATAAATATTCCAGATTATTTATCTTCGCCAAGTAATATAAATCCGTTTCGATTCGTTGCGAGGTCAATTGTTTATTATTTTTTAAAACCATCACGTCAAGAGTCTACGTCTTCAAATATAAATTAGATTAATAATAAAAACTATTTAATTTTTTTATGAATATTGAAATTATTTAAATATTTTCTGAACTATAATTTGTTTCAATTATGCTAAGTTATTTATATTTTTAATTTGGTTTTTAATTATTTTAATTTATTGCATTATTTATTTTGTTTTATTTAAATAACCAAATATTTTTAAATAAATTTATTAATATTTCAAATTCCAATCTTTGTTTCAGCAAAGATTGTAAAATTTAAATGTATATATTTTATTTTAAATTAATATTCCGTTATATTTAGGTTTATATTTAAAAGGATATCCCTAAGCAACATTGTATATTGATATACATCCTAAAATTACAAATCTTACTTTTTTGTATGAAAGCCAAATCATTTTCAGTGTGTGTTGATCCATCTGCTTCAATAAAATAGTTTAAAAACAAAGTAAACACTGTATTTAAAAGTAGCAGATAGATTATAAAACTAACTAAGAAACTAGAAGGGTCTAAATATCACCAAACATCCCCCCCCCCCCCCCCCCCCCCCCCCGTAGAGTTAGGAATTGTAACATCTGGTTAATTAGTCCTCGGGTTCGTTCCAGGCAGTTACAGTGGTGAGGGGAGCTAGTTTCCATTGCTACCACTGGTAACAATTAAAAACTACAGAAATTCATATTTTTTTAACATGATACAGTCAATTTAATACAGTGGGAATGTTGCCTATTGTGAACCAAACACGATCAGTCAGACTGTCAGTCTTAAAAATAACTGACAGTTACAATGACAGTGTAAGGGTAGTACTATTGACTGATGATCGTACTGACGTAAATACTGAAGTGATCTTCATTTTGTGATCTCGTCAATAATGTGAGTGGCGGGAGAGACTGGCAGTAATAATGAACGTGTGCTTGCGCACGTCAGTATTGCCTTCAGTCTTGTGTCCTCGTGCAGATTGTATTATCAGTGTACAATAGCTTTTCTTATTAAAAAAAAAATTTTTTTAGCACCAGGTCTCACCACCCATTCGAGTTTTACGCCTACATATTATTTACGCTAGTGGGCAAAGAATGAGTAAGGGTGAATTCAAAATATATGTACTCGCATTTGGGTGGAGGTAGCATAAAAACTCCTTGGAAAAACCACCCTCAACACAATCAATAAGGATTCAAACACCGATCTCCTCATCATCAGTAGTATAGTATACTCCGAGAGTAGGACCTTAGACAACGCAGCCACCGAATCGAATGTTTTTCTTACTATTAATTTTTTTGCCCTTTGCATGAAAGAGCTGGCATACGCGAATACTTATCTTGCATGGTCTTGTACAAGCACTGGTGCATGCCTGTCCTAAGAGTAATAGTCTTACTGATTGTCTAGGGTCTCAATACAACCACTCTGGTCAATACCTATTCTAAATTAAACTTTAAGGAAAATTAGTGCATACATACATACAGTCGTACGTAGGCACGCACGCACGCACACGCACGCATACACACATACATACATAATACATACACACATACATACATACATACATACATACATACATACATACATACATACATACACATACATACACACACACACATACATACATACATACATACATACATACATACATACATACATACATACATACATACATACATACACACATACATTACATACATACATACATATATACATACATACATACACACACACACATACATTACATACATACACACATACATACATACATACATACATACATTACATACATACATACATACATACATACATACACACACACACACATACATACATACATACATACATACATACATCACACACACATACATACATACATACATACATACATACATACATACATACATACATACATACATACATACACACCACACATACATACACTTACACATACATACAACAACTACATACATACATACAACTACACACACACATACATACATACATACAAATACATACATACATCATACATACATACATACATTACCATCACATCAACATACATACAACATACATACAATACATAAATGCATGCATACATAATCAAACCATTCCCTTGTATGGTAGGCAAGAAACTGTGCATATAGGGCAAAATGAAATAAATCCATACTTAATACATCCTCAGTGACTTTCTACAACTTCCCTATTCTTGAATATTCCTTTCACTTCGAAAACATCCATATACCGAGTCAAACATGTTCTTTTAATTTTAAAACTATTAATACCTCTCTTTTTCACATTTTCATCTACGACATTTAGCCAAGTCTTAATCGGTTTACCACTTCCTTTTGATGCATACACTCTACCTTCATATATTTGTTTCGTCACTCGATTTACACTCATCATCTCATTACGCTCAAACCAATGTAAGAATTTTTTTACATTGAACCATTGGACTCCCTTTAAAAACAACTCTCCGCCCATATGAGTTTTTCCACATTCATTTCTTAGATATCTCATTACAACCATATTTGCCTTTCTCTTGTGTTTCTCCTGACCAACCCACGCTTAGCATCCATAAAACAATTTTGACGTCAACACACTTTTATATGGTGTCATCTTTGCCTCTTTCGATATTACTTCATTCTTTGTAATAGTCCACATATAATCAAACTACTCTCCGAGATGCACTCACCCGTCTATCAAGTTCATCATCCATCCTTTCATTTTTATAGAAAAGTCTGCCCAGATACTTGCCCAGATACTTGTTCTAACAGGTTTCCATTTATACTAAGCTGACAATCACTTCCTGATCGATCCTTATCAAAAAAATCACCTTTGTTTTGGAGACATTTATATGAATATCCATTATGCATGTCACCACATTCAAACAATTTAATGCATTCCGCAAGTCACTTTCATCCTCAGCCATTTACGGCATCATTTTCATATAGCAGCACTCTCACATTCTTATTGTCAATTTGCACAGTAAACA
The DNA here is from genome assembly GCA_039000515.1 of Timema cristinae. NCBI lineage: Eukaryota > Metazoa > Arthropoda > Insecta > Phasmatodea > Timematidae > Timema > Timema cristinae. The sequence continues at coordinate 24,888,241 of JBCFYV010000012.1, read as the reverse complement.
TGTCTTCACAAGTATCCCTAATATACTGATTCATAAATAAATTGAAAAACTATGGAGACAAAATATAACCTTTTATAACACCCTGTTCATTGTTAAACAATTCACTCAAAGCTTAATGCACCCTTACGCACGCTTTACTTCCATCATACATTGCCATAATTGCATTTACTAACGGTGCGTCCGCCTACACCATACTCTCTGAGGACATTCCATAGTATACTCCTACTCACACGATCGTACAATTTCTCCAGATCAATAAACGAGAAATACACTTTCTTCCTTACTACCTTACATTTCGCAATCAATTGTTGAAAAGCAAATAATTATCTGGTACATGCAACCTCTCTCTACCTGCATGAAACCACAGTTCACACAGCAAATCTTTTCAGAAGTTCTTTTCATGCACCCTTTCAATTAAGAATCTTCCCAAAACTTTGCCTGGAATATTCATCAAATTAATTTTCCTATAATTATTACATTCACTCTTACTACCTTTGCCTTTGTATTAAGAAACAATTACAGCATTCTTATAATTATTAGGAATATTTGAAATCTCTGCTCACACAGTGATCAACTCACACTACTTGGAAAGTAATACCATGCCTCCATATTTAATCATTTCACGTGTTATCTAATATAGACCCACAGCTTTACCATTCTTTAACATTTTCGTAAATTTAAACACCTCAGCCTCATTAATTATTTCACTCATCATAATATTTTCCCAATTTTCTGCTACTTTCTTTATATTTTTACCAAACAATGTTCTAAAACACTCCCTCCATCGCTCTATTTTACTGTTTTAATCCAAGATAATTTCACCACATTCGTCCTGAGTGCCATAAGTCTTTCCTTGCACGCCTATTTTCGTTCTTTTTACCCACCTCAGGAATAATTTCTTATTTCCTTTAAAATCATTCTCCATTATTTATAATTATTTTTATCTCACTTTCTCCCTATACTCCTCTACTACTTTCTTTGCATTCATATTTTTCTCTTTGTATGTCCCACAACCTCTTACCTTCTGTTTCACTCGTCACAGAATCATTCGTTTGAATGTTTCTTTCATCTGTCCATTCCACCATGCACTTATTTTTAAGTTTTTCACCACCGTAGCACCACATATATCTTTTTCGCACTCTACTACGGCCTCTTTGGTTCTGTTTCAAGCACTTTATGTATCAATAGAATTTATTTTAACACTCCATTCATTCTCTTGTACAGTTAATTTTTCTCCCAGCAATCTTTCATATTGCGCTCTCACACTTTTATCCGGCTATTTTTCTACACTCACTCTTACTGGTTTAATATTTTTGCACTGATTCATCACAAACTACTATCTAATCGAGCAACTAAGATTATTAAGAAATGAACCGTTCCATATTCAGTATAACGTAAGGCCCTATATCCTTTACTGAACTAAGAAAAAGAGTTTCCACAAACGAGACTAAGGCACAAAGTTTGTTAGGATCTTTATATTGTACTGTATATGCGCAACATTTTGCAATGTCCATCTAAACTCATGAGTACAGGGAGGTATGATACTGCTATGGATTGTGGTTACGTTACTCCCTGGATCCAACTTTGTTTTATAATGCCTTCATTGGAAAACAATTCGCACTCATTATGATGTTTTGATTCAAGTAAAGAGGGAATTCTTGTTTCTTTTTAAATTTAAAAGGGAAATAAAACTTTTTTTTTAATTTAAAATTATTTATATAAGTTTAAACATTCGAAGGAAAGGGATGCTTCATGGTGTAAGTATTTGATAACACTTTCTAAAAGTCACTGATTATAAAATATCCAGATGCTAGGGACAAATTAAACTTGTTTCCCCCAGGGACAAATTAAACTCCATTCTTGTTTTTTAGTAACAATTTTTTATAAAATATACATACGCTAGGGAAAAATTAAACTGTCGTCTTGTTTTTCGTAACAAATGGTTTATGGGTAATTTACAGCGGAGTGATATTTGTAAATTCAAAATATTTAAAAATCCTTTTTAAGATTTTGTTTAAATTGTAAGTCTATATCTAGATAGGGTTTGACAGGACAGTTAAAAAATGTATACTTATTTTTCGGGTGCAAAAAATATTATTTACAAGAGGTTTATTTACAAATTCGAAATATTTGATTCAAAATAGTTAACCGGTAGGTTTTTACAATGAATTTGATTATATGTGTTTTTCTTTAAAAAAAATCAATATTAACTTAATTGTGTCAGATTTTTTAGATATTTGAAGACTTTTGAAAATTCTCTGTTAATTGAGTTCAAAATTGGTCTCTGAAGCTTATTTTATATTATAAATAATAATGTACATTTATTTTTCTACAGTGACTTAATTTAAGGGTATTTTACTTTGATCAATTCTAGAAAATTTGAAATTTTTTCGAAAATTGAACTAAAGATCTAGTTAAAATGGGTTTCTGGAAATTGTTTTTCCTGATAAATAAAAAATTTATTTCACAGATATAAATAACTTGAGGATAGTTTACAAATAATTGATTTTTGAAATTTTGATTTAAAAAATTATTTGAACAATGTCTTTTGATTTTGATTTCATATAATATGAAGAGTATTTATTGTGATTAACAATTAATATGTTTCTGAGGAAAACTTAACGGCAGTTTGCTAGAAATCTTTATTTGAAATTGTATTCCAAACAAGGATACACTGTATGAGACGGCTTTACAATTCTGTTTTAAAATTTATTTATTAAGTAATTGACACCAAAAATTAATTAACAAAAAATAATCATGTAAGATGGGGTGGTCAAAAATTGAATCTTGGCTGGGTGTACTGGAGGGATTCCCGACGTAATTTATCACTGTGGTTTTATCGCCGTCTCTTCACGCAAATGCTGCTGTTATTCAGCTTAACTAACCTCCTTAACACAACCCCCGAGATTAAGCCAATGACTGACTCACGTGTTTAAACGTATATGATAAAATAATTAATATTTAAACAAATATTTGTATGCATTATTTTTGTGGACTAATAGATAGATGAAAAGTTCCTACGAAACTTGATTTGTAACAACACAGACATAGGCCTATATAGTTTTAATAGAACGCTAAATATTCTTTCTAATTTTTTTTTTTACCAATCAAGACACACTATTTCCCAAGGTCAAAAGATAACTGTAATTATATACTAATATAAGTGTAAGTCCTATACATTCTATTTCAGAATTCCTTTTTCCCTTTCATTGATAAGCTGTCACTCGATTACTTTAGACCGCAGATAAATATCAAAACATGCTTCGTGACAAAGATATTTTGGGTGAATTCACGTCTAGAATATGTATGGTCATGGTACACCTGAGGAGAAATAGGAACTTTACGAACTATCTTGAAGATAGCATTGTTACATCAACGTTTGGAGCCAGTATGTACGAGTATATTCCAGCTCACCGATCATGGTCCACATGCTGCACACACATGCACACATGCACACGTACATAAACACACAAATCAAGATAGCTCAGGAAAGTCAGTTTAAATAAAAACTTATTTAAAATTGAAATAATATTCTAGGCTATCGGAAGCTGACCATTACCAATCTATAACCACAGGATGAAGACCCTAAGACGTTTGACGTATTTCCCCCAAAAAGCGACGCGTTTGGACCAATCTATACGGGATGTTTGGTGCCGTATTAATAGTTAAATTGGAGGTATTTAGGAGAAACCAAGATAGTGCATGAATGCAGACCTAACCTAATAGGGTCTAATCTAACCTAGCCTAACCATCAGTTTTGCAGACATAGCCCAGCATAGCCTAACCTAGCCATCAGAAAATTCCTTTCCAGTTTCATAATCCTAATCTAGCCTCACCTAAAGTATCTAATCAGGGAATTGAATATGCACTGGTTATAGAAACGCGAGCTAGAAGTAAAACAACAGACAAGGTAGGATTAACAGGTGTTTTTACAACTGCGCCAAACTTCCTATGACAAACCTGATACTAACAACATGTGTATTTCAGCTAGGATAATCCAAGATTACGCTTAACGTTACCTATTGACCCTGTAGTTTACATGTGTATTTCAGCTAGGATAATCCAAGATTACGCTTAATGTCATATGACCTTGGTTAATTACAACATGTGTATTTCGCTAGCATAATCCAAATTACGCTTAACGTCCTATGACCTTGGTAATTACAACAGGTGTATTTCAGCTAGCATAATCCAAGATTACGCCTAATGTACTGCACGCGGACAAAGAGGGTGGATTTTTTTTTAAGGAAAGAAGCTTTAACTGCTTGGGGGGATAAACTAGTGCATCTGACCGAAGCTTTAAAATCCAGCCTACAAGGTTAGAGTCTAACCCCTGCAGAGGCGAGTAGCATCATAAGGGAGCCACATTACACTGGCTATTTTCAAAATATTTCGAAGTTTAAAAATTTGCAATGTGCAATTTAAATAAAATCGCTAGAGGCATTTTGCAAAAATTTAGAACTAAAAAAAAAATCATTTATCAGTATACAGCCCTTAATTTTAGGGCTAGGGTTAAAATTTAAAAAAATGGTCTGAGGCATAGCCTTATTAAATCTGAATATAAAGTTTGAACAAAATCCATAAACCGTTTTGGATCCGTGACCAGGTACAGACAGCAGGAGGGTATACAGAAATATAAAATATAATTTTTTTGGATTTGGTTCCCATATAACGTAAAAATTTGTCATATTAAGAGTCAATTTTTTTTCATGATTATAAGACTTTTTCTTTATATGAGAAAGTAACAATATGATCTATCTAGATTTTTATATTACAAGTAATTAGTAAAAAGTTCCTATTTTCCCTGTTTTCTATTAAAATCTTGCGCAAGAATTATTAAAGACAAATATGTCGGTGCTCATCGCTAAATCATATGAATAGCTTTTATTTTTCTCACCACGCCTTAATACCTGTTAAGGTTGTATGCATATATGATAATACTCAATCTAATAGGGTAGGGATGAGGAAGGAAGCATATTAGAAGTAATCTACCTACATCTGCGTGAAAGAAAAGTGGGAAGCAATTAAGGGAAAACCTTCCTCATATATCAACCGGGATTTGATCCCCGATATCCCCATTATCAGCAGGTCAGCCTAACATTAAAGTAGCGCCTTAGACCATGTGGACACCGAAACAGGTTATAGATGTTATTAATAGTTCACATTGGGTTATATGCTCTTCTACTTTGCATTTTTTTTTTTAATATTCCATATTTTCTAGTGAATCTCCAAATTTCTCCTACTTCTCCCTTGCAACTTCCCTATCCCAAAATTCCAGGAATTTACACGGTTTTCTAGGTAATTTACACTCTTTTCTATGTGCGTATCAAACTTGCTATCCATATTAAATTAGGGTAAAAATGCGGGTAGCACACATTGGTGGGCACGTGGGATAAATGTCATGGATCGTATATTCTGGTTTGTTGTTTACGAGAAGGTTGATGTTCAATTCTCTGCTGAGTGTATCAGAGTATTTTTCCTAGTGGATTTTACACTTTCCCTCCACGCAAATGTTTGTATATTTCCTCACAAACGCAACCTTCCTTATCTCTGTACTATTAGCGTAATTATTAATATATAATATAATTATACGTATATAATACTAGTAAGACTTGGAGCCTGGGGAAAAAATATTTAGTAAAATATACACTTCTTCATTGTTAAATATGTGAGGCTCTATAGTGTCTAGAAAGAGAGTGTATCGTTCTATCATGCATCTTGTCAAGAGGTTAACTGATCGCGCCTCACTAGAGCGGCCAGTCTATAGCGTCAACAGTCGACAGCGTCGAGTTGGGAGACTGTCAACTTCAATCAATCTCAACCGAACGGTCGGAGACTCCCGCCCCCCTCCCCCCTAAGTTAGAGAGAGCAACACATTTTAAGATAGCTTCAGATTGATAAGTCAAATTATGGAAGTTATGATGACGCGACGTCCTGAGAAGGAGTAGGTCACAAATTCTAAAGCACATGTCAATGCGTCCTATAACAAGAAAGATGTAGGTCATTGTTTGGTTCAAGAACTATTTCTACTCATATTCTGGGAGTTACTTATGGAGCAGATTGTTTTTTTTTTTTGCTATCACGTTTCACAACCAGTTGGGGCAATAAGCATATGAAATAACTACGCCAATGTTTTAGAGAAAAGGAAGGTTTATTTCAAAAAAGTGTACACACATTTGCGTGGTGGGAAAGTGGGAAACCATTAAGGAAAATCTCTCTCAAAACAGACGACCAGGATTTGAACTCCAACAACCCCTTCATTGAAGGTACAATCTATCATTAAAGTGTGGCCTTGGCCCATTCGACCACTAAACACCAGGTATTACTACACACACAGTTCAATATTTTTCAGCTATAAAAGTTATGGATCTACTTTCACGTACGTATACCTAGAGTGATGTTATTTGCAATGTAAATTTTGATAGCCATTATCAATACCTATAAAATAACACTAATAACACAAAAAATCTTATCAATCCTGCCACAAAAATAGGTTTGTGTTTTGTAAAATGCCCTTTCTGGGACTATTGAACTGTACCTACCTCTGTTAAGGCACACACGAGGAAGATAGAATATCAAGGAAATATACTAGAATTTCCATAAAGGGAAAGTGAAAGACCTTTTAGTAAATACCACCTCAATACATCCAACCGGGATTCGTACACCGACCTCCTTTTAATAGCAGGGCAGATTAAACGAGACTAGAATATCCCCACGTGCCCACCAATGCATGTCAAAAAGGTATCTAACTGTTTAATTTAATGAATAAAATGATAAACTCGGTAATGTAAGGAAGAATGGAAATGCCTCAGTAAGAAATAACATAGCCTACGTAGAAGATATCTACAGCCCGATTTCCTTACGAATAACAATCTTATAGGCCCTTTTTTTGTACCAAAATCCTACTATAATGTAATTTTTGTAGGAAAAAGGCGTTATGTATGGTTCTTTTAAGAAAATTGGGCTATACTTCAATGTAATGTACATAGCTGATATTCAAACTCCTATCTCCTTGTGATGCCAGTAGTCCAGTCCAACACGTGGGTGACGCGTTAGAGCATATTGTAACCAGTGACGCGGGTAGAATAACATTAACGTTATTTCAGTTATTCAATTTTATTTTTCCTGAACAGCCAAAACGTGGGGAAAATACGTTGTATGATGCAAATACACTTCGTTCGTGATATTATCTTCCCTAAAATGTTTATTAATGAAGGTTGAGTACAAAACCACATCCAAGTTAATGGTTTTCAGAATAACCAATACCAGTGTTTTATTAAGAACAAAGATGGATCTAGGGTTTAATTTGTTGTCTATTCCCATTTATTCCCTTGTAAACTTAACACCCCCTCTCACCCCCCCCAAAAAATATATGTTAAAAAAAGGGTATGTTGAACCACGTGTGTGGTCTATTAAGGGTTAGTGTACAATCATTCTGATTGGTTGCGGCTTTCACAATAACTCACACTGCAAGATGTTACTTTTTTATTCACCCACCAACAAGACTCGCTCCAAGGGTTGCGGTGATGTGGGAGTTTCAAGATTGAATCGACATCATTAGGGAGAAGAAGGGAAAGCTCCCACATCAGTGGTCATACAGTATAAGGTGTCACTCTCGCAATATACTAAATTTACTGTGACGGGGACGTTTTGTTTCGAATCCCGGCTGTCTGTATTGAGGGTAGTATTCACTTGTACCATGCCTGTGCGTCTACAGTGCCTCTGAATTATAACTTCCTCATCCTTAACGCATTATTATAAATATGCGAGTAGTCCAAACGGTTAGTAAGATGCGGTGCGCCAAAAAAAAATTAAAAATAATTAAAAACATGAAAAACGTGATCTCATTATGTCAAAAAATAATGACCATCAATAGTGTCCGCATTTAAAAAAAATTGCTTTACGGAAAGTATTTATTTCATAGAATATTGTTTCAATTAAAGTTGTTTATTTTTAATATCCTGCAACTTTTCGCTGCTAAGTTAAGTCGTATCTCAAAGAATGGTGGAACTATGTTCAAAATTGAAATTTTTCACTTAAGTAAAGTACACTCAATGTAGTTTTAATGAAAAATGAGGTGCACCATTTGTTTTTAATGTTAAACAGGGGCTAGATACCAATTTTAATCAAGATTCATTAAAGGGTATTTTGAGAAAATGGCTTTTTTCCTAGATACCAAGTTTTAGCCTTATTGGTAAAATGGTTACGACGCTGGTCCCAGTAACAGAGACAGATAGCCAGAAAGACAGACAGACTGACTGATAAATGACATCGCAAAAACATCTTTATTGTGTTCTAGGGTCATGAAATGTCGACACCCATTCAAATATCAACTTAATTTATTTTTTGCCCACACAATACTTTATCTTTACGAGGGGATGGATTGAATGGAATAAACAAGGTATTTTAAAAACCAAATAGGCTTGCATATTGAATATTAAAATAGATATTCAGAATGTTAAATGTGATAGTAAAGATGGTTTTATTGATTAACAAAAACTAACATATTTGAGACAAATTATTATATATAGAACTACTCTTGTGGATAACCTTGAAGCGAATGACTAACTAGTAACTTGAAACTGCGCATGTACAACTAATAACATGGCGTCCTTAGCGCATGCGCTCTTAAACAGGACATTCAAAACACCATCATGCCACATTTAAGCTATGCTCACATAAAACATTGTAAGCTTTAATACCTCCAACATTACATATAATCTGCCTTATGAGCGCTCGTAGATTATTTATCAATCGTTTTTTAGAAGCTAGACGAAATCGGTTCCTATATGTGTGACACCTTTGTTTAGTCGCTAGCGCGTCTGTCTGGTGAACTAAGGGTACTGAATTTACAGAATGGCTTAAAAAAATAATTATTTGTTAAATTAATCTTTCCCCTTTCACAATAGCGAATTGATGACCGAGTTGTGGAGTGTTGTGTTTGTTGTTGGTTATTCATTTTGGTACTGCGTGTATATATGTGTGTGGGTGTGTGTATATATATAATAGAAAAAACTATTAAATTGATCTCAATTTCGCTGTTGTCTTGCGAATAATGCAAAAATCTGCACCAGGATACATTTTATGGTTTTATCGTTATCTTGTATCTGATTTTCCAGTCCATCGGCTCTTAAGGCAACAAATACATTCAGAAATACAAGTCTCGAGGGAAGATCGATGTTTCACCCCTCACAAGGAGTGACGCCGATAAATCAACTGTTACAATCTCTTGTATAAAAAAAAAAACTTGGGTTGAATTTTAAATGTCGCGCGGTCACAGACTTGAGTGATTAACCCTCGAAAGTTCTGGTATAATGAACTTCTTCTACCATATTGGGAAGATTTGGGACGAGATCATAAGAAATGGTGAGGTTGTTTTTTGTTCGTTCTAAACGGGGTTGTCCACACATGCGGGTGTAGAGAACGATTTGTCACTACAATTTTTGTTTCACTCCCTTCGTCTTAGAATCCGTCTAGGCCACCCGCATATCAACTCTATTGAGGTAAACTTGAGGAAGGTAGAATTTTATGTATGGTGTGACAGTATTTGCATGATGAGAGAATTGAAAATCATTTAACTATAACCACACGAAGTACACACGACTGGCATTCGAGCCATTACTCGTCACCGACAAACTATACTAAACGAGTCTGAAATTTCGGCCACGTGACAGCCGACGCAAGTATCAGTTAAAATTATGTTATCTCACTACAACATTGTTATCATTTGTTTTCTAGTTTGTAAGTTTAACACAAAGTTTACTCATGCTTAATTTAAATGGGAGATACAAGGAGGTTAGTTTAAATAAAAATACACTCTCATTAGTTGCAAGAGAGGATACGTATACTCCATTCACGGTAGTAATTACTCTATGAAAGGTCTTTTTTCCTACCAATATCCTACTATATAATAGATTTCTAGTAGGAAAAAGGGCCTTTCAGAAAACAATTCCTAGGGTGAACGGACTTTAAACGACTTACTGAGGAAGCCCACTATGAACAGCCGGTAAGGCACGGCATGGCACAGCACTGTGCGGCGCGGCACGTCTCGTAGTTACGAACGACTAACATCACACGACACCGGACCAGCCAAAAGTGTTGTCCTTACCAAGCCCCAGTTGCAATGTAGAGTTCATCCGAAGAGGAGGTAATGGTAGTGGGTGCAGTTTGTGAGGAGGAAGAGCGTGAATAAAAGTGCCACAAACAAAGTTTTCTGAGTGCATGAATTATTTAGGAATAAGAGAGAATATGATGATATGATGACTTCCGTCATTTTTCCTTACATATCTTAAAATTTGAGACGAAATTTTTCCTGTACTTTTGTATGTCACAAAATGGGTTATTACACACAAATAACTTCATCTCCTCGTGCTCACAGACGTACTGGCCGTTCGAGGCAAACAGAATTAACACTCGGGAAAGCATTCAGGTCATTCGTTCGTGTGCCGTGCAGTGCAGTGCCATGCCGTGCCGTGCCGGCAGTTCATAGTGAGTTTCCTCTTTTATAAGCCAACCCTGTTATGATTCGAGACCCTTACTTCTCTTCTTTCGGTGAAAAGCCGCGATTCAACCATACGGCTAAATTAACGGCAACATTAATGTATCACGAATTGTCACAAATAGAGACTTAAGTACAAAATTGAACTTAACATCCCCTTTAAGATACTGTCACAGTCCAGTTTTGGTTGGAAGAAGCTTTTATAGAAAACAAACATATTTTGGTTGCGTTCAAAACTGATAACCTTTTATTATAATTATTATGTGTATTTTACTATAGCTATTGATAAGACATATCAAAAGTGGCATACAAAAATAACATGACCTGACCTATGAATATATGAAAGTAGATCTAGTTGCTACTCTAACTGTCAAGCCCTTCATATCGAAATGAGATAGTACAGTATTATGGTATGAGTTTAATCACAAAGATTTGTTATTTTTTCAAAATTAACTAACAAGTCTTTATTTAGTGAAAGTTGAATAGTGAAATTAAAGAAGAATAGCAAGATAACTAATTATAAAAGACAAGCATCGGTGAACGCATAGTCTAACGCGTCACTCTCTTGTTAGGCCAGTCCACTAGTTACAAAGATATCGGAGCTCGAATCGTGGTCGGGTGTAGTGAGATTATTTTGTTTTAAATAGTTTTCCACTCTCTCTTTCTCTCGCCATGCAAATGCGGGTAGGATTCCTCCAGATGCTACCTTGCTCATCTCTAACATAGTGGCGTAAAGTACATATCCTAAAAGTGGTGTTAAATAAAACATTCCGGAAGCAGTAAAGATAAAAGTATACATCACCTTAAAATAAATTTGAAAATTCAAGTTATGATATCTGAGATTCTCAATCAATTATAGAATCGTGTCCGTATGGAGCAAACTATTAATTTTCTGACACATTACATCTAAAATCGCTGAACTTTTTTACTACGCCACGTAACAAATTAGAAAAAATTCATATTATCTTCAATAGTCTTCCATGACTATACGCCATAAAAATTACCTTTTAAATGGTTTTACTAATGTTTTTCAAAACTGCTGATTAAATTACACTCATAAACGTGTGTTTAAGCGGCGCTATAAGATTACGCTACAGATGAAAAATAATCACGTTGTATAGGTTTTAAAACTCTTCCACTGTAATAACGTGTAAGAAAATTATACTTTAATTATTAAATAATATAATAAATTCTGTCAAGTATTTAATTAAATGAGCAAAAACGTATTTAACACCTTACTATTGTATTAGAATTAAAGTATTTTTAATCGTTTTCAAGAGTATAATAGGATGTACATATCAATTGAGCAAATTCTCTTTTTTTAATTTGACGTAAAATTAAGTTTCTCTGCAGGTGATAAAAGGCACCAGTTAAACTAAAGATTCACCACAAAATCAAAGAAAATGGATTTGTTCCAGCAAAAGTTAGATTGAAGCAATGGCTCATTAGTTTGAAGTATGTGGGGTGCATTGGATTAAAACTTTACACCACACATTCACGAAAACTTTTGATAACATGACATTAAAAATAATAACTATGTGTATATACGTTAAACCCCAATAGTGAAACTGTCCATTTCATGAAATGAGCAAATTTCCGTTCATTCCGTGAACTGGCTTTTTCACTTGACCATTGGTCTGTGAGACCAGGCAAAAACTCATTCATTTCATGAATTGGTAAATGACTGAAGTTGCTCATTTCCAGTTCACGAACGGGACTATTTGTTGCCAAGTTCATGAAATGATCATAAAGCGAGGACAGTTCACGGAATGAGCAGAAATTTGCCCGATTCTTGAACTGGGCAAATCACGAATGGTGTGTAACACACACACACACATATAATATTACTATAAATATATATATATATATATATCACATATATACCAGTCCAGATTATTCGTAATGCCTATTCACACTAATGAGGTAGGGAATGAGAAAGTAGTATTAAAAAGGAATATACCCGCATTTGAGAGTAAAGAAAATGGGAAACAAATATGTATTATAAACGACTCCAATCCACCTAACCTTGATCAAATCCCGATCTTCCATAATTAACTAACCAGACTAGATAAGACTGATACCTTTGTCTGAGAACCCACCAGCGTAAGCTGTGATAAAATCCCAAAATTTGATTCTGACGATTCTAGAAAAAAAAAGATATGTTCTTTCTTTTTTATAACAGGTGAGTTCAAAGAAAATATATTTGTGTAAGGGAGAGGTATAGAAATTATTCCTTCACGGTAACTATACTTTTTTTAATAGTTGAAAATTCACCCAAAACAAGGTTTAGTAAACATATAAAATGTTTGCTTTTAATTTTTCATTACTCTCCAAAATGACATTTATTTTCCAGGTGGATAAAAACTCCTTTTAGTAATTATAAAAACTATAGAAAATAACAAGTTGTCGTAGACGCACAATATAAACTATCAAGTAGTAGTAATAGCAACATAAATTTCATACAAAGGTTATTAAAACACGACATCTGAATTGAATCACATAGAAATAGCTACCTCAATATAGCACAAGAGCTTTATTAAAATAATGCTAGTTTAGAACACGACTAAACTAAATAAATAGTCTGGTAAACCTAAGCAACAAATGCGGTTAACTAAAAAAAAATACAAGAAAACTTTGTATGTTGGTTTTCTGGTGTATTAAGTGTTGGAGAATAACATACTAAAAGTTGGCCTAGATAGGCTGACAGGAAATGGTTCTATTGTGGCGTCAAAAAATGGCTGCCAATGGCAAATAAATGAGTGAAATGTATGCGATTAGTTGAAATTTGAAAGTTAGCCAAGATTAGACAACCTTCTGCGGGAACCTGAGGGACTTCATACTTGCCTGGAGGTGGGTACTGTTGGTTTGGATACTGTATTGAAATATAATAAATGCAATGAAGCGATTAGTATAGGACTAAGTTAAAATTAAAATAAATTAAGCAAATGTTCAGAAACAAGCAAACTGTGGTTGAACTATCATAAAATGTTGGAAATCGTAAGGGAACTCCTAGAAGCTGATCGAACAGGGTCGTGGGACATGCATCTCCACGCTATATTTCAGTGCTTACCCATATATGCTGCTGCAGCGCCCGCAAATTAGATACAATCTGCGTATATCTACTTACAGAACATGAAGTTATTAGATACTCATCCTCCTGAGTTGTACAGTAGATTCCAGAATGGATCCCATAGCATTAGGCGTAGCAATCAGTACTGGGATGGCCTTGTAAACGAATTGGTGATTGAGCAGACTCTTATGTGATCCATCAAGAGTACTGGTGGATTAACCAGAGGAAGTGGTATGACTGAACATCAAAGAGCCGTGTGGACCATGTCTGCTCTTCTTTAATATTCATACAACTACGCCATGTAAGGCTTAGCCAATAAAGCGTACACAAGTGAACAACACAAGTAAGGGACTACCCCACGAATGGAGAGAGACAGGAAGGACTTGACAAAACTTGCCTCGAAACTTGAAGAATATTCTCCAGTCTCGGAGGATACAACCTTGCGAAACATTATCACAAGGATTTATGCTGATATGAATGTAAATGTTCAAGATCTTTTCAATGTAGGCAACATCATAGTTAAGGAAATGAAATGACAAAATGTTTTTGAATATTCATATAAGCGTAAGAATAAAGTCAATACTTTAGTATCCGCTTGAGGTATCAAGGTCAGTAAGGACCAAACCATTGATCCGGCTCTGTTGTTTCAGAGGTTCCTGGTTGTATCATTCAGGAAAGCTATGTCTAGATGATGTTATGAAGTATAAACATTCATTGTACCTACCATAATTTTTTTGAAGCAAAGTCTCTTTTAGGAAAGCTTGAGAAAGCGCAACTTTCGGAGGCTTACAAAACCATGTCAACTCATTTGATGCTGTTATACTTGAGTACAATCCAAAGACTTATCACTACGTACTTAATGGAGGATCAATTCTACATCGGTTGACATGGAAGGAAGTACCTTTAATTCAATTGCTGATGACTACTCGTGTTTCACATCAAATCTCAATGGCAAGGTCATGGTTTTGTTTTATGGATACGATGGACGACCAAGTACAAAGGACAATACGCATTTACGTCAAATAATCATGGTTTCGAACCATGTCAACATAAGAAAAGGAACACAATTTTTTGGGAAAATGCAAGATTTCCTCCCAAATGAGAATATTAAACAGGCCTTCATCTACCTTACCAATGAACGCTTGCGTCAGAAAGGCTGTCATGTCATACACGCTGAAGGAGATGCAGACATAGATATAGCTAAAGCAACCATTGAGATGTAATCTTACAGGTCTACAACTCTCATTGGAGAAGACACAACACTATTGGTAATGTTGCTGTATCACGCTGGAAATGACTGAAAGGATCTTTATTTTCGAGCCAACAAAGACAAAGGGAAATCATATGTACATAACATAAAGGTTCTGAAACAGTTACTTGATGAAAGTGTATGCTCTGATTTGTTGTTTGCCCATGCATTCTCTGGTTGCGACTCTACATAAGGAATCTATGGAGTCTACAAGAAGTCTTGTCTTTCAAATGTTGTTAGAGGCGATACTGTTTTCTACAGATGTTCGAAAATCTTTTGCGCTCCAAACACAGATCAAGATACTGTAGAGACCACTGGCTGCAAAGCAGTGGTGTCCATGTTTAAGGAGAAACAGTCTGATTCTCTAATTTCACTTCGTTACAACATTCTTTGTAGGAAAGTATTCACTGTAAATACATTTGTGAAGCCCGAAAGACTACTTCCAACACCGTCGGCCACAAAATCTCACTCTCGGCGGGTCTACTTACAAGTCATGCAGTGGTTGGGCAAGAATGACGACATGGATCTAACTAAATGGATGTAGATTATACAAGATGGAAAATTTCTTCCATTAATTATGGACAATAGTCATGCATAGGAAAAACTTATTCAAATGCTCCGATGTAATTGTTCTGCACGATGTAACACAATGCGATGCATCTGAAAATTAAAATCGGGCTTGAGTGCACCACAGAATGTCAATATGGCACCTGTGACAATACGACTCACCAGCCAGTTTCAGATGAGGAAGAAATTGATAACTATTTGCAAATTTCTACGTCCTTTTTTGAATACATGTTTAATATAATGAGTAATTTTTAAAGGCAAACAAATGAAAATATTTAATGGTAAAATATGTGATTAAAATGTTGTCATTTATTATTATTAAGTTTTTGCAAATAGTACTTAAACCACTTCCAGTGGTCCTATTTTTGCCAACCCTATTATTTTCTTATACATACCACATACTAAATAAAAAAACATAACATGTTTTCTTGAATTTTTTTGGGGGTCATTTGACATATTTATAAGACTAAAACCTAGAAACCATTGTACTCGTATAAGTTACTTTTCGTTTATATAAATAAAAATGTATTTAAATTAGATATTGATCTTCCTTTATCAATAAAGATACCCACTACATTAATTAGGTGTACAATACATAGGACAAATGCTGAGATTACAATAAAATAGCTTAAAACCATGTGAAATGCGTGTTATTGATTTACTTATGAACTACGAATAATATTGTGAACATTTAATCGTGTTTTTGAGTTTAGATTAAAATATGTTAAATATTTAATTCAAAAAAATTTTGATAGCTTTTGTTGAGCAATCTATTAGAGTCATAGGAAACTTAACTTGTCTATCGTAAGATAAAGATATTAAAAAAATAAAAAATAGATATACGTTTTACCTCCAAGGGTTGTACAAAGGCGTAGTCGATGGGGTAAGAATGAATAAGATAATGTGCTTAAATGCATCCACATTAGCACGGAGTAGGGTTGGAATTATCAAACTGATAAATCACACATAGAAAACCACCACCAGAGTATCTGGCAGATATTCGAACCTTGGTTGACCTTCCTATTTCCGGTAATCAAGTTTACTGTAAGTTCGATGCCTCCGAGTGACTTAGACTATGTGATCACCAATTCGGATCACAGTAAGCCACAGGAGAGGAATTTGTCAACATGTTGATATAATGTATAAAATCCTAAAGCTTTCACATAAATATAAAACTATAACTATATTTAATCGATTGAAAGTGAAAAGATATCATTTGTTATCGCCTAAAAACCATATATACATTCCATTAACACATCAACAGATTTGGTATAAAGCGTTTAATAAATGCATCGTTAACTGTGTTAAATAACTATTCCTCATCGTTTTAAAAATTAAACAAGGGCAAACTTCTAATGGGTAGCAATATATATCCATAATATTAGAGTGTGTTTAGATCAGTTATAACCCTTTTCAACATTTAAAAGCTATTATGTAACTCTTAATAATTTAAACATTTTTTCCCCCAACAGCTCTTAATTATTCGAGGACATGGATCTAAATATTTAGTTTTCTACTCAAAAGAACCTCACCTATTTAAGGGTTATAGAGTTAGTCGGAGATTAGTGTATTTAAGAGGTGGTTTATATAAAATCGAATTATTATAGTTATATTAATTATTGGACGTGTTTGGACCCGTCAAAGTACTTTTTAAGGATTATTTCAAGATAATCTATTTAACCTTGTACCCACACTGACCAAG
The DNA here is from genome assembly GCA_039000515.1 of Timema cristinae. NCBI lineage: Eukaryota > Metazoa > Arthropoda > Insecta > Phasmatodea > Timematidae > Timema > Timema cristinae. Next base: position 24,871,155 of record JBCFYV010000012.1, on the reverse strand, counting down.
GAAGTCGGGGTTAGATTCAAGGCCGGGTGCATTGAATATGTTTTTTCCCTAAACGGTTTAACGATCTCCTTTCACACACATTCGGAAACATTTCCTCTCAAATTCAACATTTCTCATTCTTATCCCATTAGAGTATTTATTTAATTAATAACTATTTAATAGAAATCAGTACGGATAAGTCTGTACGTAGGTGACCAGAATTAAATTATTTTAAATTAGTTATTATTTATTATTATTATATTATTATTATTAATATTTAGCACCGCGTCTTACTACCCATTCGGGTTATACGCACTTACGCTAATGTGTAATGGTAGGGTGATTGTGAGATGAAATGAAGGACCTACAGTTTAACGTGGAATCCGAACCAAGGTGGAGGCCTGGCATTCCCCACATTCACAAGATGTCTTGTCAGAGGTGAAGGAAGGGTTTGGTAATCAGATAAATCTGTGCCGGGACCGGGGATTGAACCCCGGCCGCCAGCACAGAAGTCTGACACCTTACCCCTAGACCACCAGGTCACCTTTTAAATTAGTTAAACTACGAGTTACGAATGATCCTGAGTATGGGACGAATCCTGGATAGCTCAGTGGTAGAGAGAGCATTAGGACATTCCGGGCTCAATCATCGTGTCCAGATGTTATTTCAACTAGACAATTAGAGTAATTAATATACTTACGTGTGTATGCGTATGAACCAGAACGGATATTAAGAAGCGACGGAAACAAAATTAATAAGTTATATTTAATAAAAAATATTACATAATAATACATTTTCTACTTTAATTATGGCGCACTTAATGGTGTACTAGAAGACATGTTGAAACAGTCTATTCGTCAAAATCCAGTCTTTCTCGAAACCTTCTCGAGAACGTTTCTCTTCTCAGACTCTAGTGTTGCAAAATGATGGCGTGTTTGGGTGTAATATCTGTGGAACTATTAATTTATAACTTAACAGCGAAAAAAGTACTCCCCGAAATTTCTAGCTTATTTCAAGTGGAAAACTAAAAGAGAACATTTGCCACCTCGGGCGTTTCTTTACAGAGTCATTGACTTGTTACTTCACCGAGAATATGATGAATGGAGAGGAAGGAGCCGGGTGTCCGAGGCGGGAATTGGACTCGTGTAGAAACAATGAGAGGGCTCGAGTCGAGTGAGATTACTGTGAAACAAAACAAGTATTTTGGAGTGTTAGAGAAAATAAGATATACTATTGTTTAGGTTTACCCACACATGTGGTCATAGCGTATTAGGTGTCAATAGATTGGGTTACCGGGAACTGACAGAGGGTATGAATTTATCCAGCGTGTTTGTCCACATTGGGATGTATTACTTTATTTTTTAAACACACTCGTCCCGCAAGTGCTGATACACTTCTTCTAAACTGCCTTTCTTTGATCCCTACTACCTATATTAAGCCAATAATAGCCATGATGTTAAACGTAATATTTAAAATCGTTTGCTGTTTCATATTTATGTTTGTGACGTTCACGTTGACATTTGTGAGATTTGTTAATCCTCTTACAATATGAGGAAAATAACTTTCTGTGCTTGATAAACGTTGATAAAACTATTGCAGGTGTATCGGCTGAAGTATTGTAACATTGTAGCATATATCTTCAACTATATGCATCATAGAAGATGGCTGTACAAAGACAGAAAGAACGTATGGAATAGTTACATCCCCGCTGTTCATACCCGGAGAAGAATTTTACCTCAAACAAAAACCACAAAAGCTTACAAGACAAGTCTACTAGTTTTCTATCTTTTGGGTTAGTATTAAAACATACTGTAAGAAAATTAAACACATCTTACAATTTAAATATTAATATGAAAAGAAAACATCAAAAATAATAAAATAATGTATAAATATTTTATTATAAATATGTCGTCACCATTCTCTCTCAATGAATAAAATATGTATTGGGTATAAAATTCTATAGATATCTTCAAATCCCTTAAGACGACTTTAAAGTAGGAACGTAACACTTTCAATATTTCTTAAAATAACGTATTATATATATGAAGATAATACAAATTTAAAATTCATACATTTTTAGAATAGTGTTGCCTATGGGTTAAACCACATAAAAGCAAATAAAAATCCTCAACTTTTAAGAAAATATGGATACTCTAGTTTAATGAGAAAATATATTATCTCTGTGATATATAACAATAAATCATTCCATTAATATATACTGAGAATTGTATATATCAATAATGAAAGAAATTATTTCAATTAGTTAGTTACACTTTAAAAGGTTTTTACAAATATTTAATCAAGTCTTAAACTAGTGAAATGTGGGAAGCTATAAAGTGACGCCCTAATTATAAAATTATTTAGATAAATTTAATTTATTACACTGGTTTTAAAATTATATAAGGATTAAAGTTACATTTGAATATTGGATCAAAAAAATTAAATTAGAATGACAATAAATTTAATTAAATGTAAAATAGAATAAATTGAAATTGTTGTTAAAGTTGTTGTTACATAAATGATGCATTTAAAATATCGACGTAAAAAATAGATTAAAACCATATCCATAGTCTATGTTGATCCTCTGCTCCTTAGGTAGGCATACATGTAGAGATTATTCCTTTACTTGTATTAAGTAATTAGCATTTTTTGGGGCTTGTACTATCATCAGGAAACTTAAAACATAGAATAGTTGCTTGTGGAAATCTAGGGTGTTGCATCTCCAAAAAACCTTGTTGGTAAAAAATTAATCAATTTAAAGATTTTTATGAAATGTTAAGGTAATTTATGATATATTATACTTAACCGTGGTAGTTTTTAAAAATCTTGTCTCAAATAAACTGATTACATAAATATCAATTAGCTCAAGTCACAGATAAACGCAATAAATAACGTTGAAATAAGTTTCCGTTGTGAGAGTGCTAGAAATGTAAGTTCCAATTGATACATTTGTAATAATTAGGTTCAGATGATTTATATTTACCTCCGCCAGAAACAGGTCGACGAACCGACATGAAGCTGATGACTGGGATGAAAATGTAGAGCTAGTTATTATAAATAATAACCAGGGGCAACCACATAGTTGATTTAATCGGCAGGGAACTACCTAATCTGCGAGAGTGAGATGTTAATATGCATCACTAATGAAGGGTGCTTTCGAAACGTGCTGTTAAGGGCACCACCTACTTGAAGGGAAATATCCTCACACTGTGATATGCCTATTTCTTATACGAGTAGCAGTTCCAAAGCTTCAAAAAGAATAAAACAATCCTCAATTATATTTTGAAATTTGTATTGTGTTCTTGTTTAAAAATAACTTTACCTACCTTGATATCAGAACTGTGACATTTCGGGTGGAAATAGGTTGAAAATGAGTCAGTTTCTTTCATCTTATCAACTATAAGGAAGTTAATGGAAGGTTTTTATTCGTGTAATGTGTTAATACCTTTCCCTTCCACAGTAGTGTCAACCATATTTTGAAATAACAGATAATTTCTTCAAAAACGTGTGATTTCCAAACGTCTGCGACGCATCTCAACTCTCCAGTAGGGTAGACGGATCCCTTAAGGAACTTACCATCTTATAGCGCCCATCGGTATGGGTATGCCTGTGACAACTTTACGATTCTTCCTCTTAATAACCCATACAAACCGTTTATTTTTATCTTTGTTCCCTTCTTACTTTTTTCGCTTCCTTCTACTTCTTCAATCATGTAATTTTTTATTAGTATTTCCCGCTTTCTCTTAGTTTTTTTCTATCTTCCTTAATGTAAGTACCCTTTCATTTTAACTTTTCTTTGCTTCCTCTTCTTACACTTTATCTTAATTCTACTTCTTCAGCCATGCATATTACCAAAAAACATTTCTAAATTAATACCCAGCAATGTATAATGATACATACAACAACAACAACCAAAAAGATATGAAAAAAAGCCCACTGCGGAAGCAGAAGCAATAAAATTCACACATACACACACCCTCCCCCCTCTAACTGATCTGAGACAATATCGTTGTGTTCAAAATACTCAGTGATGATTTAAAATTAAGATTATAGTAGACGATGAAATAAAAGAAAATTCGTTTGTCATGTTAGGGTGTTATTTATTTTATTTAGTGCTAGAGAACCAGATAATCTGTCAGTGGACGAATGGGTGCTTCTCTAAACAGTTTTATTACTTTACTGTGCGTCAAGGAAAAAAGAAAGATCAAATAAAAGTTTGGTTCGTGGCAGTAAGTTTGCTATAAATTACACTTTTTGATTGTGTTAAATGGATGCAAGCTTATTTCATTTATAAATTAATTTTATTATTTTGAATAGTTTATTTTTGATTAATTATTTAGTTTAAAATCAAGATTATTAACAATTATTTCGTTTAACGGGCTTAGTCTAAACGTAAAGAATTTGCATTGCCACAAATGTGGGAATACATCTAGTTGAATTAAAAAACTATTAAAAACAAATTTGGTGGGCATTTTCCCTTCTAAAATTCTAAATTACTAATATAAAAACCATGGTAATTTATGTTCTTTGGTTAATTAATTATATTCAAGCATTAAACACTTTATCGAGGTATTATAATTTGGACGTTCTAAGCAAATAAGTATTCATAACAAAGAGGACCATTAATATCGTAATTAAAATAGATAAATATATCATTTTAAATAGAAAAATGCGGTAGATCTTTTTGTTTTGTTGACTCATCTTAATGTCGTTGAAATCATTTTAAAATTATCGATGTACTTTAGACCAATTAGCAATTATATTCTATCTCATTCTACAAGGATGTATAAATAGAAAAGTTGCTCTCTCTAATTCCATTTTATTCTTTCCTTTTATTAAATGTCAGTGAGTTGGGAGTTACATCATAAAATACACATCTTGTTGACTATCTACAGTAAGTATTTGAATCTTTATCACGAAGACAATTTATTAGGTTCAGCCCTAGACGCAGATAAATCCATATCAAATAAGAACGCCAAGTTTAATTATCGTGGGATTGACCTCAGATGAGAATAAAATTAATTAATTGCTGGAAGATATTCTCTGATATCTGTTAATAACAAAGTTGTATGTCAGTTCTCAAAACATATTATGGATGTCGGTAAACTATTTGTTTGTTCTTAGTAAAAATATATTATTTTTTTCCTAAAATCAACAATTTTGGGGGATCTACCTTAACATTCACCTTGATGTAGAAACTCTTTTTATCATTTGAAGTTTGTAGAGGATTTAATAAACAATTACTCGCTTTGGAGGTCAAATGATCTAAGATATCACTTCCACAATAGACGATGACAAGGAGATCAGGGTTCGAATTCTCTTTAGGTGTACTGAGGATGGTTCTTCTCAAATCTTTTCCACTCTCACTCCCCGTAAATGTGGGTACACTTCCTCTAAATTATTCCTTGATCATTTGCATGATTAGGTATTACACACGTATTAACCGAAGGTTAATAAGACTGGTGCTAAAAACAAATCAGCTACCAGAACTTGAATAAACATTCAATTAAGCTCAAAAATATAACTTGGACACAGAATAAACCCGGAACAATTGGCTTAGCATGCCAATTCTCTGTTACTAATTAAATATGGTTCACTTCGTATTTATGGCCCTATTTAACTAGTTGCTAGACCGATTCCAACTGTGGTAGCTAATATATATTACAATATACATTATACAATGTAAATTATATATGATTTATATATTATATGCAATACAATATATTATTATTATTATTAGCACCGCGTCTTACTACCCGTTCGGGTTATACGCACTTACGCTAATGTGTATGGTAGGGTGATTGTGATATGAAATGAAGGACCTACAGTTTAACGTGGAATCCGAACCATGGTGGAGGCCTGGTATTCCCCACATTCACAAGATGTCTTGTCAGAGGTGAAGGAAGGGTTTGGTAATCAGATAAATCTGTGCCGGGACCGAGGAAATACAATATAATATAATATATTCGGTATATTATTATAAATGGCGATATTGGAGTAGATCCTGCATATTGTTTAGTATTTAAGAAAAGAAGTTTGCTAGACCTGATTAGAATTCGATCCAAATCCTATAAAATGAGGTCGGCCTTTGTTTGAGGCACAAAACTTTAATTATCTTTGGCATTTCTGAGGCCCCAATATTTCTTCAAATTTATGAAAAAAATTAATAATGAGGGATCTGTAATAAAAAGTTCATTATTAACTTAGTGTGTATAAAATATAATGGCAATTTACTTTCCCTCCGCCATAATGCCCATCCGGACTGTTCCCATTTTAACAACGCTAATGGTGTGAGGACTGGGATTCAAACCTCAACCTCCCAATTACCAGTAAACCAGTATTGATAGAGTCTGGCACTAGTCCACGTGCCTACTGATTCGGATTGGTGATAGGCCTGATATATTTTTTAAATTATTGAATTTTATTTTATTTCCCTCGTTCTTTTTCTTAAGGTTGCTAAAACCACGATTGAATTACTTAACGGATTTTATTTTTTTGTATTAAAATAGTTTACTTTCTTAAATTAACAGCTAATATTTATAAAACTAAATATTATTATGGATCGTATATAATATTTGTAAATTTACATAAAACGCGCCTTCCATTTCATTTAAATTTAAGAGCTTTGGTAGTAAAACTTCAGTTGCTAAAGTGATTGATATGCTATGAAAATATCGTGGAGGTGTCCAACAATATGTGTTATAGAATTATGAATTATGTGTTTCAGAAATCACGGCAGTTTTCCAACCAAACATAAATAAATTTTTGTCAAACCTAAATCAAAAGAGTTAAGAGCAGCCTGAACTTGATGTACATCTCCTTCATGTCACTAATCGTGGGAGCCAAGATTCAAACTCGAGCACTAAATTTGATGTAACGAGTTTCTGAGTGACATTTAATAAACAAAAACATTTCCGCCGTCTGCCTACCATTTGTCTACAATGCATGCGATTAAAGTGAGACGCTACCAGACGGAGGCCTGGTGACACACATTCTTTAATAAAGCCGCGTCGTTTTGGGGGAAAGGGAGGAGTGACGTCAGAGACAAGGTTGAACTAAGAAAGGTCATAGGCACACACCAATTTGTATATGCAATGAACTGGCTTAGTCATGAAGTTTAATTTATTTGGGCGCATCCATGGGATAGTTTGAAGTAGCAAGTTTCTCACATGTTGATTTTATTAAATCATTTGACTACATAGCTTTAATTTCTACTAGAAATGTCCTTTGCTTGGTTACACAGAATAACTGTTTTCGTAGTCAAAGTCTAATATTATTATTTATAATAAAGGTCATTTTAAAATTATGAGAGAATTTCTGCCAGAGAATAGAATTTTTTTTAAATCGATTGCTTCTTTGTCACAATGTTGGTGGGGTTGTTTTTGGTCGGCGTGAATAAATACACAAAATCTGGGAAAATTACTCTAGAGCAACCAACATAAAACTGGCCGTGGAAATTGTACGGGCTTCTTAAATTAACACAGGTGAGTTTAATTTACAAGTCTTGAGCTTTATTAATAGTGTTGAAGCAAATTTTTAATGGGAATTGAATTCATTTGAAATTAAATGGTTGGTCACTTTTTGTGAGAGGGGTACGTGGGTTCATTTCCACAGCCAGTGAGTATTACAGCTTGTACGATGTTTTGCATCAAAGAGTGCATCTGTAATCGAGTGCCATTACAAAGTTTAGGAGGGCTCAAACTTCGCAGGTACATGACTGGCACACCAACTTCCAAATGCAGTTGAAGAGGAGTCATACCTGATGAAGCCAGAGAATTCAAGAATTCAGTCGAGTAGTTGACCGAATCGTCTTCCCCTACTAGGTACGCTTACTAGGTCCACTGAGAGATAAACTTTCTCTTCAGTTTGGAACCGATGCATTAGTTTGCTACTGATGATATCAACAGTTTCATTCCTTGGTTCCAAGATAGCTATTTTAGAGAACCAATCAATATTTGTTTGATTTAGATGTAAAATATCATGATAGATTTTCAAGATAAGCTCATTTTAGGTATAAATAATGTTGTGCCTAAATATGATGGAACTACAATTTATCCGTTAACTTCTTCTACATCGCCATTGCCGATATTAAAAAGCAGTTCAGATTTTTTTTTTTTTGTGAGATGGTTTACATTTCAAATGTACTCTCGTGTTAAGAGAGAAATTGAGCTTTTCAACATATCTTCATATAAGATTTGAATTTATGAAAGCCTTAACTTCGTTAATTATGCTTCCCCTCGGGACGACAGGGATTTTATGATGGAAGTCCCCTGACAAAACCACCGTTACTCCACCTATTAACATGTTATTTTTACGAATGTCTTTCAGTGCACGGTCTAAGGTTTTGAAAGTTGCTTAGTGAGGTATCGTACACTGACCCCACACACCATACCCTTATTTATGGTAAATAGAGGATAGTATATGTAAGTAAGATTAACTGGTAGTTAGAATGTGGAATGGGCAGTTCTAACCCTTTTCAACATAGTTGCCTGCTATTCCCGAAGAAGTTACTGTGAGTGTTATTCTTCCAATTGAGCGTGTTTGAGACAATAAAAGAACTACCAAAAATGTAGGACAAGGGCATTTAGGAAAAAAAAATCTTGTTTATGGCATTTACAATAATGTCAGTGTTGTATATTAATTTTTGTTCGTGAATGAGATAGTCCTCGTTATTAATCAAAAGAGTTGTTAAATCATCATCAACTTTCCTAAAGTTTTTCCGTGTGTTAATTTAAGACCAGGAAGACTTTGGTTATCCAAATGCTTATAAAAATCATAGAAAATAGTTTCTTCTATAAAATTGTTAGTGTCATATTGTATATTATATCATCAATGAGTGTTATTGATGTACAGGAAAATTATATTTTGAATGTCTTTATAAAGGTTATCTTTATGATTGGACCATATTAGGAGAGGATCTGAAACTTGAAAAAAGGACAATATGATGACGAACAGCTCTCGTAATTTGTAAGGAGAATCACACTATCCTCCATGAGTGCTTTGTTCCAATGGGACTCATCCTCTAACAGACCATGTTCTTTGCAAGCTGATCTAAAATTCACGTTCACCTTACCATTAACAGTTCTCAAAGCTTCGAATGATGTGAAACCTTCAACATGATGACGTAATATGCGTAGAAAATAACATTCAGCATTGTTGGGATGAACTGTATAAATTCTACCAAGGGCTTTGCTTTTCATTATATCCGGCCAGGTACCCAATATTGCTCCTTGCTTTCATCTGTTGAATGTTTTATTATTCCATGTATAGTATGAAGGTACTTTGTCATAAAAAAAAGTGTTTTTGCAAAATCGTTCCTAAGAAAATGCCAAAGATAGTGGTCGATGTCATATAGGGAATTTTACTCAGTTTAACTTTTTCAGGGTTGAAATATATTCTTAGGCCCTTTTCTAATATACAGTCAAATGGACAAAAGTCGGGTCTCTGTTATATACAAAAAATTAAAGAATTCCCTTTTGATTCTGAAGTAATTATGTTACGTCAAGTTTTATACTTGGAAATCTAGTCGTTTTGTTTTCTATTGTAAATGTTTCCTGTTCAATAGCCTTATCGAAGTACTTAAATACATATTTTATAGATTTCACAGAACTGAAGTAGGTACTTAACAAAATTAATATGAGCATTGATAGTTTTAATTAACAGTGAACATTAAGGTACTTCACATTTGTTATCTATGACATGGCATCCTTTTGTTTGAACATTGAATGAAAAGCCACCGTCTTTAGAACTTCTTCTACGCTAGGCAGGGTAATCGTCATTTTCAGTTTGAGTGTCCTTGACTTAGGGTACTTTTTGCTATACTTACTTTCTTTCGTGCACAGATAATTAATGTTATGGACATAACAGGGAACGTAATATTAGTTTTTATATAAATCTAATGGTCAGGACCATGCTGTGGATCTAGAATTTCTGCGCTTACGCTAATAAAATAATCTATGTTATGTGGGTTGATTTTATGTTCTAGTCATAGCAAAATATGGACATGACTCACCACTTCTGCCATTCCATGGAATACATATAAAATTTAAGTGAACGAAAAAAACGGTTTTTTTGTTAATAATATCATTATTGCATTAGCTTACAAATGAAAAACTCCATCAACCAAATCATGCTTTTCATGGGGTTTTTGTTATTCGAATATTTCTGCTGTTATTTCTTTCTATTTCCGGTTGCATGTAAATGTGATGAAAATAACCGGATGACCATAATTTTGGACATGTAAAAACAGTTTTGGTCCTCTCATGCATGTATGTATGTATCTAGGTCCACCAGTGGAGAATGAACTGTTGGCACACATATTGGACCTCACCGTCACCGTTAATTGCAACTCTTAAATGTATGTAGTCATCTACTCTCAGTTTCTTCTAACCAAAAGAAACAGAGTAGAGAGAGTGAGAGCGAGAGTGTGTAGGATAAAGTTCAGGCTTTCTGTCTCTATTTTATCATACATATTCACACTAAATTGATTTAAAAGCTTTCGGAGGTAATGAAGATGGTTATACTCGTTTTTCCTGACCCTGGATCTGTACGGATAAAAGTTCATGGCAGATAAAGTAATTTTCCCTCATTGATATTATAAATTAGGTGGTGATAGCCGTCCTCACCACGGCTGAAAAGAAGAGGGTATTAAAGGGCACTATATGACCTATGTGTCTGAAATCCTCTGTAACTTGTTGTCTCTATCCATCTCTCGTTTAAAATTCATGTCCAACAATTAACACTTTAACTTCGTCCACTAATGGTTCATTAAAACGCTCCTTTCGTGCATTGGTTGGCTTTTTATCTGCATATATTATTACCCTGAAATAATTATTTGTTTGACTTTCTTTGGCATATTTAAACATTTTCACGTAGTTTTTATGATTGTGGAGCATGGATTGCAGCTCTTTCCCAATGTGAGGTTTCAGTGTAGGGCATCGATTGCATCTCAAATACACTTCACTGATTTAGTCAGCTAAGAAATATATTTATTAAAAAAATGAGTTCTTCTTTTCAACTATTTTAGAAACAAACGAGAATGTCATCTGAAAGAAGACATATTGTTTTGAAAGTCCCAAAAAATATGTTGAGTTGGAATGATTTGAAGTAAATAAGATGAAAAGGGGTTCCGGTGGATGAGCGATGGATTCTTATTTTACTTTTACATTGAGACAACACAATCCAGCTGATTACTATTTCAACTTTCAAAGCATTACAATATCAACACACCACTTACATAGATCCTATATAAACCAACTTCTTCATTAGGATTAAAGCTAAGAGCAGAGTCTTTCTAGAGCTCCCAAGGTACCTTCCTTTTTAACATCTTTCACCTTCTTTCGTCCTCGATTTATTTTTCTATTTCTGCAAATGTTTGTACCTCTTTTAAAAAAAAATATTTTCTCTTTTCTCCTTTAATATTTTCATTTATCCTATACATTTTCTGTCTTTGGTTCCAACTGCTTACATTTTCACACTTCTTTTAACCGCTTACGTGTTTCTTCTTATGTTTAAGTCAATTATTTTTTTACCATTTTTCTTCTCCTTTGGTTCTTGAGCCTGATAGCTTTTGTGGTCTCGTTTTTTTTAACCATTCATTGAGTGTTCTTCTGCACTTCCTTGTGGTTGTTCTTTCAACTTTTATGATATTTGCGTACTCTTTGTACTTTTCTTTACTTTGTTTCTCAATATTATTTCCCTGTGTGATGGCAGAATTATTGCTGAATGTAATCTGAAATTTTTAAATATAAACATTTTAAACCATTTTAGATCTTTAAGGAGAGGGTCAAGGAGAGATACATATTCATATACATCAAATGTCCACATGTAAGATGACCACTGAAAAGAAGCCTTTTCACTAGCCAATCAATTTCCCCAAGATAGTGAAAACACTTGCCGTCTAAGTAGACCTCGAAAAGGTACGGAAAGAGTTCACCTGCTGCGATGAGCTCCTACGCTGTTCTGTAAGTCATGGTCTTCACCATTTCGCCTATGTCGTTCCCCTTTTCTTCAAAATTATTGCCAGTTCCTACAATAATTGTCCAAGCCTGTTCCAGTTTTCCATAACATGATAAACTATGGAGGCCTGGTAGGACAATGAATAGAAAGAGCATGAGCCATCACCTGGTATTTTGATAATCACGAGATGGGGTGTGGGTATAACATTTATGCTAAGCATCTCCAACATGATTCTTACTAGCCGACCCTTGAAATATAAACCAATAAAGAAAATGCTATGCTGCAGATTATAGACTAAGACTACAAATAAAAAATATAATATCAAAATATATTATAACTTTAAAATAAAGTTATTAAATTCAAGAGTCGGGTAAACGCCCAGTGCCCGACAGTTTAAGGAAATTATATTTTTTTAAATTTAATCAAAATTAATAAACAGGTTTAAATTATTAATACATCTATTTTAAATGTTTTAAATTTTTATGAGTCGTTTATTTAAAAAGAACCAAAACATTATTTTCTATAGATTTTAATTCAAACTATTTTAGTTTTCAAATACATCCATTATGGGGAAGTCATAAACATATTTTATTTTGTCTCCTGTGACAGGTGTGGCCAAGATGCCTTTTATTTCATTAAAACAAGACTCCTTTTTCATTTGTAACAACAACAAATGTATTTGTGATCATCATTAACATTATATAGAAATTAGTTTGTTGACTATTCCACGCAAAATTTTGAGATTTTTTAATAGAGAAGGTGTACGAAAAAACTGCGGACAAGATTTTGGGTATGCAATGTGGTTTCACGCAAAATAGGGTTTGCAGGCACCAGATATTTGCATTGCAACAAGTGATTGAGAAGTGTATGACAGTATGAAATAACGTTTATTGTACATTCGCTGATATGGAGAAAATGTACGATCATGTGAATAAGAATATGTTAAGGAATGTTCTGAGAGAGTATGGTATTGATGAATGGTTATAAATGTAGTTATGGTGGTGTATGATAGAAGTATAGCGTGCGTTGATGAATGGAGTTTTGTGCGATTACTTTGACAATAAACAGTATGTTAGACAATGTTGTGTTATGTCTCCATGGTTGTTTAATGTATTCATGGATAGGTGGTTGAGGGATGCTTGTGAGGACGCGAGTGGTGCACAAAGGGGCAATGTGAATGTGAGAGTTCTGTCACATGCAGATGAAGCCGTATTAATGGCTGAAAATGAAAATGACTTGCAGACTGCATTAAATTGTTTGACTGTGGTGACAGACAGGATAGATCTTCGTATAAATATTGTAGCATTTGCTAATATACATGAGTTATAAGATAATTTATATCCTAATATAATATGATTAATATCAATAAACATTTCAAAAACATATATATACATTTCCTATTTCTTATACATTCCCTAATATATATGAATTCTAAGAACTATGAATGAATAGACTTATCCCTATTACCACAAGCTCCACCCGGAATCACATTTTCACTTCTGCCCCACGTGGTCAGTAAAACGGACTGGGCCGGGACATCGATAGTGAAGCCACGGGAACATTCATGACCGAGTGACGTCACGTCCGGAAGGGACGTGTTCAGAAAATCTTCTATGGCGAAGAAAAAAAGATTTTCTTCTACTGCCGGTGGGTTAGGTGGATACAGGCTCTATTTCCTTCTTCGACGTCAATCTCCACCCTTCCACCCCCTTTTTTTTTCTTCCCGACCACTCCTAGGATTTAGACACTATATAAAGACCACGGAATAAAGGTATTTTTTACTCTTGGCGCTAATTGGTTAGTATCATTAAGCTAGTAGTAATCTCCGGATGAAAAATGTAAGTTACATATATAATGTAACTGTTTTCATTGTATTTAATATTATTTTTTGAGGGATACATCTTAGTATTTTCCCACAGGAAAATATCTTTGTTTTTGTTAAAGTAATGTTGCTATCGTTAGTGAGCCTTAAAATCTTTCTTGTAAAAGAAGAAGGGGCTGACCGAATAATTGTGGTAGACAGGGAAAATGTTTGTCTATTTACTTATTAGTCCACCCTACCGCCAGTATCGACTAATGTATATTATTTATTTAAACTATGCAACTTTATTAAACAGAATAAGAAGATTTAATTGTCATTAAATGCGCCAGCCTTTAACTTCCGTTGCACCTGGTTTGACTGAACCAGTGTCTGCCGATTCATAGCAAACATGTTAACGCACATCTGACCTCACCAGTATATTAATAATAATAATAATAATAATAATAATAATAATAATAATAATGATACCTCACTAAGAGTAACACAATATTAAAATAAACCTAACCTGCAATGTGTAACTTACTAAAGGTGGCGTCTATATGAGGGAAATATCCTATTAACGCTGAGGTATTTATTATGAATATGGTCGTTGTGAAGCTTAAAATTTATTAAAACAATCTTTATATATTTCCTAGTTTTAAATTTTCTGTTCTTTTAGTTTTCGTGTGTTAAAATATGATTTTATTTGATTGAAGGTAGGTTTGGATATGTTTCTAGCCGTTTACTTTGATAAAAAAAAAGGCGACATTTACGTAAAGCGTTACTGAAAAATTATGTATATTAGATGTAAAGATTTTTAGTCCTATAAACATCCTTTTCACCTTTATTTTTGCATGAACCATATTTTGAAATAAACCACTTCTGCAACGTTTATCAGCGCTTCAGTAGGCGGTCCCTTCACCAAGAACGTGTAAAAAAAAAGGCTTCAAAGTAAATAATAGGAAGTTGAGTTCCAAGATTAATGATGTAATTCATCGTTAGCGTTAATATATCCATCATGCAACAAATTCAAGTGAAATCTTATTTAGAAAATCACTTTCTTTAAGACTCTTTCTCAAGACACATTTATTTGTTGAGACAATATTGTTTAGTATTTATTTATTATATTCACCATATACGGGGAAAAAATAAAACTAGGACAAGCTAGATATACATCTGCTCATGTTTCTTGGAGGTTACATCAAGATCTAAACCGCCCGCCATAATAAACATACAAACTATTAACCACAAAGATGTATACATCGGGCATTTTACAGTTTCTAAGAATGTTTATAGTGGCAAAACATCTCTTTGTATATATAAGGCCTTCTAAAATAACGATAATTTCGCCATACTTCCTCTGTTCATAATAAAGAATCGCATTATAAACGGTATAAAAATGTACTGCAAAGAATTACCAACCTCGAAGATAGAATAATTAGTCAACAAGTTACTAAAAAAACTACACAGGATGTTGTGTTGAGAAGCTCTGGTATAGTTGATTTATCATGTATTTGGCCTTTTCTGGCAGCTGAAAATTTACTAAGAACGCAGTTTAATAACGTAGTAGCGTTTCTGGTTATGTATGATTGGTCAAATGGGGGCTAAGTGGGAGAAAAATATCACAATCTCTACGTACTCTGGCAACATTCCCACTGCAGTTTAGTATTTATCCCATTCAAAAATCGATACCTTGGCGAAACCATTTGAAGAACATCATCATCAATAAACTTAGAATATTAAAGTAAATATTATAAAGAGTAGAGTTAAAATATATATTTACTGAAAGTTTAGTTTAATTACTCTAAATAGGTGGGTTAATGCACACAATTCCATTCTGATAAAAATTGTTTTACCTGCATACAGAGATTTCAGGGATTTTAAAATGTAACACTCTTGCATGAGTAATCAAAATACATACTGTCACTTTGACAAGTGAGATTACTTTCCATTCATCGTCAGATTTGCATAACAATTAGCCAAGAGGAGGTATAAGAACAAATTTTAGTAAAACTTTATTTGGTAGAAAAGAACAAAGCTAGGGTGAACCCAAAGCTTAAACTCTTAAGAGCCAATTGTTCAACAAAATTATGTATTAATCGGTAGTATCTCCAATTAAAGATACATTTTCTCTTTGTATTGCTTCAAGGGGGCGTGAAGAAGATGAGTGAAGATTCCTAATATTAACCTCCGTTCCTTTACACCATGCTGTCCCAATGAAACTGGTTACACTGTAAATATAATATTCAAATTACAAGAAATGCTGATATTTTCTAGAGGCTAGTAAGAAACTATGTTTAGAAGTGAACGCTCAAAATAATAAGTATATTCTCTCACAGAGAACACGGATTAGAGACGATAATGTAGAGATTACTGCTAACAACATCACATTTGACAGAGCTAATGAGTTTAAATATTTATGAGCAAGTTTAGCTTGCAATAACGGTATTAGAAAGAAAATTAGAGAAAATAAATGGTACGGAACTCCGCACGGACTTTCTCACTCAATTGTTTGAAAATGCAGATATTTACTCAAAACTCGTAATATATGTGAAACGAAATAATATACACTAGAAAACCAAAGCATAAATTACACTATACTTATGTACAACTTGTACAACTTTTTTTTTAGTCTTGGTTTTAAATTTTATAATTTTGTTTTTAAAGAGTTTATGTCCTCATTTGTTTATTAGGACCAATAACAAAATATCAATGTTGGGACCACAAGGATCAACACTTCGTATTAAAATTTCAACTTTTAATTAAAATTTTCGAAATTTTATTAGGTGTTGCAAATCTTCATGCCATCGCATTAATATTAAATTCCTCATTTATAAATTTTGACCAATAAAACATGTAAATATTGATTATTGAGTCTAAAATAGATATAAACCATTGTTGTACAAACCTTTCTCCTAAGAGGTTTAAGGAAAAAGAATT
The DNA here is from genome assembly GCA_039000515.1 of Timema cristinae. NCBI lineage: Eukaryota > Metazoa > Arthropoda > Insecta > Phasmatodea > Timematidae > Timema > Timema cristinae. Next base: position 24,854,477 of record JBCFYV010000012.1, on the reverse strand, counting down.
TTTTTTTAGAGACTTACTTATATTTAATTACTCTATGGCATTGGAGAGTTATTGCGTTAAAACCTAAGTAGTATCTCTTTATAACTAAAGCTAACAAAATTGTATTAATATATATTTGCCAACATCTCAGAAACTGTTGGATTTATAAAAATATATTTCATATAAAAGTTTTTTATTTTTAAAGGTGCTACAATTTCGCAATGATAAGTTATTTAGTATATCAAATAGTTGCGGAGATATGGAAGTTTCTGCTTCTGTAAAGTACCCTAAAATTCATTTTCATGGTAAAATAAAAATAGCCAGTTTATTTATAATCTTAATCAACACCTAGATACGAATTTTAATCAAAATCGTTTGAGTCAATTTTGAGAAAATAGATTTTTTTCTCTTTTCGCCCTTTCTTAAAACTACTCTTAATTTTAGGTTTAACCCGACACACAGACAGAAGTCATTGCAAAGACCACTTTTTAAGGTTTGGGGGGTAATGAGACGTCGATATCCATCAACATTTCAGATTAGATTTTCTTTCGCGGTCGCAATACATTTTACCTTTTGTGTTCGAAAAGTTAAAAAATATATATATTTACGTATAGCTTTAAAGTTATTGGTTTTATAAAAATATGCTTCTTATAAAATATTTATATTATATAAAGAGACCTACATATTTGTAACGATAAGTAATTTCATATCACAAATAGTTTAGGAAATATTATAAAAAAAGATAATTTACGCATCAGACCGGAGCCCTTAAAGTCATTTTGCCAAAATATTGAGACAAGCCATTTTGTTTAGAATATTTATAAATGTTTAGAAATTAAATTTAATCTAAATCGTTTGAGCCAATTTTGAGAAAATTGACTTTTTCTCTTTTTGCCCCTTTGTAAACTACCCTCAATTTTAGGGTTAGATACCCAATTCCAAAAATCCCTTGGGGAAACCCTATGAAAAACATAGATACCAAGTTTTAGCCCGATCGGTAAAACAGTTTAGGTTCTAGATGGAGGTACAAACAGACGGAAATTCAAGTACCTCTTTTTTGGATTTGGGGTGTCATGAAACGTCAAGATTCATCAAAATCTTGAGTTCGATTTTTTGACGATCACAATACTTTCTCTACCTGTAAGATAGCGAGAAAGTAAAAATACAGTCGGAAAATGCATGCTTGGCCAGTAAGTTGTAGACATCTCACTTGGTTACATTAAACGTAAAACTCAAAATATACAAAACAATAATTTTACCGGTGTTTTTCTATGGATGTGAAACGTGGTTTCTTACCTTACATAACAAAAACAAGTTTAGGATGTTAGAAAACATAGAGCTTGGGAAATGTTTCGTCCAAAAAGGGATGAGGGTACTGGGTAGTGGAGGATGTTACATAATGATGGATTACATATCCAGTACTCATCACGATAATCTGATCTCGTAGATTACATGCAACGTGAATGGAAGAAACTTGTTCAGGGTACTGGCTGGCAAACCCAATGGAAAGACCTGGACGCAGATGGGAGGATAACATTAGATTGTGCATTCAGGTGTAATGATGTGGACTGGCTAGAGTTAGCTGATGTTTGGGATAGGTGGCGTACTTATTTTAATGTGGCAATGAATGTTCGAGCTCCTAGTGCCATAGAGTAATTTAGTAAGTTTTGTACTTACCTATCAGCATTTTCTTCGAATGAAGCTAAACTCGTAAAAGCATTTGTCACCTACCTGAAAGAAAGATAACAATTTATGATTAGGAGAATATATACCTGTTTCTTTCAAATATGCCGGCCACATATTGATGTTTTAGGCATTTATATTTTCACTGTATTTTTATTATGTTTTTTCTATTTTTTACTTTCTCACATCAAGAGAAAGTATTGTAATAGTGACAATCTTCTAACTGGAGATTACGTGGAATATTTAAAGTTTATATATGTCCGAACTCAAAAAAATGAATTATACAATTCTGTCTGACCCTGGCAACAGAGCTAAAACAGTTTGATGGATTTTAATCAAAATTGATATAAGTATATACAAGATTTTTATTTTTACTCTAGGCCACAGACAATGGTGTAGCCCAGTGATACCCAAAGTGGTCTATATCGATCCCCAGGGGTCAAAGACGAACTGCAAGGGGCCATGTCAGCAAATAAATAAATTGGGGGTTCATGAGATGTAAATGGGGGATCAACGATAGTGGATCTCATTTAAACAGTACGTGACTTTAATTTTGGCTTTCAATGAATAGAATAATCCACATACACAGATAGTACCTATTTACTTGCATAATACTTTCTTATAATATAAAGTAACACATATATCTATCTATATAGATTATAAAACTACCTATGAAGTAAACATTTTTAAAACATAAATGTTCATGAAACGTGAGAATTATATTAAAATTTAAGTTATTATGTATATATTCTGATATCTGAAATTCTTTAAGAACTATTATAAATTAGCAGTTGCCCGCAGCTCCCCCGCATATGTTTTTATTTTATAAAAAAAAATCCGCAGTAAATTGTAGCCTGTGTCAATTTTTTAGCTAGCTCTAGACCTCCAAACTTTATCTGTGCAAAAGATCACGGAAATTTGTTGCTTAGTTTTTCCGTGAAAACATAACAAACAGACCGACAATACACTACTACGATTTTGTATACAAACTTATTTTCGCAATTATAATATTAGTAGCGAAGTAGGGATTTTATTGTGCACTATTTTATTCTACTTACAATTACATATTAATTAAATTAAATTTAACTTAATTTAATTACATAGTATTTAAATTAGTATATTTCGTAAAATTGTGTAAGTAGACTATTCGCTTTGTGGTCGCAATACACTTTGAACTTGTAAAAACTTGCATATAATGATACCAGTATCGTCATGTTACACGCATACGTGCAGTAGAAATTCTTGTCCATTCTTGTCTCGGAGCTTCGCAAACACAGCGCAGGAAGACTCGTACTTGCACTGACTTGTTCAATTCGTCAGGTGATAATATGAGAGACAAATACGTTCTTTTTTTTCCGGAGTTTTGAAAAGGATAGTATTAAGAAAATATTTTCAAAAATATAAACTGGTAGTTAGGCACATACAAATTAAAGTGAATCAAAGTTAAAGTGAATCCATATAATTTTGTTTGGGAGTGTTGGAGAAATGTAAGTACATTATTTTTAAGCAAATTTTAGTTTTGTACTCGTAGTTAGCAAAGGTAGATACATTACGCCGATCATGACTTGAGTTAATAGTAGTTTAATATTCAATGTTTTGAAATACATGCTTACATGTATAAATACAATAAGATTTTATACCCGGAATATTTTGTATTATTGCTGTCTTATTTAAATAGATTAATTTTGTCCACAGATAAATGATACTAAACATGGCCGAATCTAAAAAGAAATGTAGAAAGTACATTGTTGATTATTTGAAGTTTGGCTTCATTCCGTCATTGTCGGACAAACAATTCCCTATGTGCCTTTTATGCAACAATATTTTAAGCAATAACGCTATGAAACCATCTAAGCAGGAGGATCATCTGAGAAGATGTCACCCTGATAAAACAGGTAAAGATTTGAAATACTTTCAAACTCTAAAAGAGAAACTTCAGAAGAGACCCACAGTGGACAGAATGTTCGCTTTGACGTCACAAAGAAACGATGATGGTTTGCGGGCGTCTTACAATATCTCGCTACTTATAGAAAAATCCGGAAAACCGTTTACTATCGGAGAAAAGTTAATTTTGACAGCCGTTGAAGAGGTTTTAAAAATTGTTTTACACAAACCTGCGTCTGATATTATTAAAAGAATGCCTTTGAGCAACAACACAGTTCAAAGAGGTATTGATGAAATGAGTTATGACATTGAAAGCATCTTGTGTAATTATTTGCAAACGACACATTTCTCTATATAGCTGGACGAGTCAACTTTACATGGTAATGAAGCATTATTATTGGGATATGTTCGTTTTATTATGGATCAAGAAATCCACGAAGAACTGGTCTTCATGAGAACTTTGACAACCGACACTAAAGATGAATCAATATTTAATGTTTTGAAGGATTTACTTAATGGAAAAAGCAATCCCTTTATTAAATACAATATCAGTAACAACAAATGGAGCACCTTCCATAGTTGGGCGCTATCGTGGATTTATGAGCCATTTAAAACAAAATGGACCCGGGGTGTTAGCAATACACTGCGTCATCCATCGACAACATTTAGTTGCTAAAAATCTGAATGTTAGATGGCATGAATCTCTTCAATTAGTCATTAATGCAGTAAACCGAATCCGAATCAACGCGTTAAATACGCGGTTATTTGCGCAGTTGTGTGAAGAAAATGACGAGAACTTTCATCAATTACTCCTTCACAATGAAGCACGCTGGCTGTCGAAAGGCTTATGTTTGACAAGATTTTTTGCACTTTTTGAGACTGTTTTAGAGTTTCTGGATGCTAAAGATACAATTTGAAAAGAAAATTTATTCAAGTGGAAATCAGACATTGCCTATTTAACATATTGTTTACTAAATTTAATGAGATTAACTTGCAGTTACAAGGTGGCAATCTACATTTTATTAAAACAAAGTCCCAGGCCTCCACCGTGGTTCGGATTCCACGTTAAACTGTAGGTCCTTCATTTCATCTCACAATCACCCAACCATTACACATTTAGCGTAAGTGCGTATAACCCGAACGGGTAGTAAGACGCGGTGCTAATAATAATAATAATAATAATAATTAAAACAAAGTCCATCATTTCAGCGTTTCTAGCCAGAATTAAGCTAACGAAGCAAACTATTGAACAGCGAGAATTTTCCCAGTTTCACAATTTGTCACAGACAAACTGCCAGGAAGACAACGTTTCGACCTACGTTCAACTTTAAATGACCTCTATTCAGATTTTGAAATTAGGTTTGAGGATGATTTGACTATGGTAATACCACAGTGGATAATCAATCAATATGGTGACATTGAAGAAACGAATGTCATATTACAAGAGGAACTCCTCGGAATAAGCACTAACGAAGAACTTGAAAAAGGTACAGTTTAGAAACGGATATAAGCAATTCTGGCTTCAAAAAGACATACCTGTTACCTATCCCGTAATATGGAATATCGCGAGAATTTTTTTTAATTGCTTTTCCATCCTCATAACTAGTGGAAAGGGGTTTCAGTGCGGTTACCAATCTCCTAACAAAAAAAAAGATTTGACGTCACTAACTGAGGAGATTTGAGATTAAACCTATCTAAATTGATGTCAAATGTTGAAAATTTATTATTAAAGCATCAGGTTCATCCTTCCCACTAAAAACATTTATTTTTTGCTTAGTAATTTTATCCAACAGATACTAAATTTTAATTTGTTTCATTTTAATCTGAATTTAATTAATAAATGTATAAAACTTAACATGTGGTTGTTTTTAAGTTTTTTACACTACACTTTACTACAATTATAAATTTAAATCTTTAAAAGTGAGTATCATTATATCATCTGTCAAAAACACATTTGAAGTTGATGAATTTGCAAAAATTCAATACTAGGTAAGCAGGGGGCTACCCAAAACCTAAAAAAAAAGGGGGTCTACGAGACAAAAAAAAAAATTTGGGGATCTCCGGTGTAGCCCTCAAACTAAGGGTAGCTTAGTGTGATTTTTTTAATTCCAAATTTTTAGTAAATGGAACAAAACATTTTGTTTAAAATAGTTAAATAGCATAGAGAAATGTATACCTTTCTCTATGTAAATAGGGAGTGTTTTACCTCCATAATAACAATGAATACTTGGTTTCCGGATAAAAAATCGTTAAAGAGTAGTATACTAATAAGCTTTTTTAGAAAATTCGAAATAAAGTGAAATCTCTTTTAATGAACACCCTGAATAGCGGAGTTTTCATTATAACGGAAATTTTAAATTTCCTAGTCAAAAATAACATGGGCTCTTAAGGTTGAAAAATCTTCCAATAATGGACTTTCTCAATATTTGTCGGGGACACTGCTAGAGACGCATATTTATGCATAAAAATCTCCATACATGGGGCAAAAATTAAAAGCACCAGTTCATATAGCTACTGTAGGAATGTCACGAATGTCATTGTCTCATGTGAAGGTTGAGCAGTCCTGCCTTCACCTTTATGAAAAGTTTCTAAAATAACCTAAGTAGTAATGGCTACGATACATCAAAGTCATACTTCCCTCAACTTACGAGCCTTCAGCGGAGTTTGTTCCTTCAGTTTAATCTGTGCTCGTGCACACATAAAGGCCTAGAGTACAGAAGGCCTATCGTTCACATTTCATTTTATTTGCGTATTATTAAGTGTATAGTGCAATCTGTACAATAAGCTACGTACAGTTACCATAAATTCTGTATATAATAGTGCACGATGCATCAGTTAGATTGTAGTATTTAATACCCACAGTATATAGGTCCGTATTGATTTGACTGTGTTCAAGTACTATTATTTAAAATATAAGTGTGTTTATATATACCCAAATAACGGGCACTTTTGAACAATGACCTTTTTTTTAGTAGGAAAGTTCTCTGTGTTTTAGAGAATAGCTTTAATGATTTCGTTTAAAATGTATATTTGGGTAGTGTTTGATATAAAAAATAAAGCTGTGTACATGTTTTTTGGGGCGAAATTAGTTAAACGGTATTTTATTGAAGACCTGAAAGAGATAGTATGTAATGAGATAGGCTGGATAAAACTATCTAAGGATAAGGATAGGTCACGTACCTTTGTAGGTATGACAGTGAACTTTCGAGCTCCTAGTGCCATAAAGTAAGTGTACATATATATGTTTTATAAAATAAATCATTTTATAGAGTTTAATGAAGACAGATTTTTGTAAAATATGTATTATTTGAAAATAGCTCAAACGATTTTGTTTAAATTAGTACCGGGGAACTATTTTATATGCTCAATATTAACGAGGGACTAGGTTTAATGATCAATAATAATGTATCTATATTTTTATAAAATAAATTTATCTAAGGGTAGTTTACTTACGATAAATGATAGAAAATTTGAAATTTTTCAAAATTGCCTTAAATATTGAGCTGGAAATGAATATCTACGGAGTAGTGTTCATCATAAATAAGAATAAGTTTTTATATTTACAAATGAAACATATACAAATAACCTATTTTTTGAAATTGACTTTCTGAATTTATTACATCATTTGAATGTGGCGGCATGCAGAATGTATCCGTGTTTAAATGTATCCAAAACTAACGTGAACATTTTTGATAAGTACGGATCAGCAAACGATTGTCAGTTTAGTATAAATGGAAAACTATTTGAACAAATTAATCATTTTGTTTATTTGAGCAAAATGTTCTGTAAAAATGGAAGGATAGATGGGGAAATCAACAGATGGATTAATACATCTAGGAGAGTAGTTGCGTGAATGTGGACTATTGCAAAGAATGAGGTAGTATCGAAAGAGGCAAAGATGGCAGTATATAAAACTGTGTTACACAAATATTGTTTTATGGATTTTTTTTTTTCAGGAGAAACATAAGAGCGAGGTGAACGGGTTTGGAATGAGATATCTAAGAAATGTATGTGGAAAAAACTCGTATGGACAGAGTCAGTAATAAAGGAGTATGGTTTGAAAGAGAATCCAATAGGTCAATGTGAGAGAAGCATGCTGAGAGGATGAGTGTGGATTGAGTTACGAAACAAATATATGAAGATATCATATCAAAAGGAAGAAGTAGACCATGTAAGGCCTGACTAACTTTGGTAGACGGACGCATCAACAAGAGAAACATTCAGAGTTTTAAGAATAAAAGAGCATGTATGACTCGGTGTATGGATGTTGTTGAAGCGAAGGGAATATGCAAGGATAGGGAAGTGTGGAGAAAGATTGTGGTGGAGGTGGATTAAGTACAAGGTGTTTTTTTTAAAAGCTATATGCACAGTTCCTACCCCGTACGGGAACGGAGTGATTGGATGTGCATGTATGTTTAAAATTGATATTTTTTTAAAAACTACTTGAATAATTTTGTTTAAAACTTATATACAAAAAGTGTTTATTGTGATTAACAAAATAGCGTGTTTGTTTTATGAGGATAGCTTATTTAAGGGTATTTTACTGAAAACCTATTTATGACATTTTCTTAGAAACTATAGAACACAATATGAAAATGTTTGTGTGAGTGTATCGTAACATTTATTCAAAATTCAATTTTTTTTAATCCGATATGAAAATCAGGATTTAAGTACAAGAAAAGGGTAGGAATAGGCAAAGTAAAATTGAGAGGAAATATTTCCGCATCTGCACGAAATGAATGTGAGAACCTATTTAGACAAAAAAAAAAGTTAAATACACGAGGCCGTGATTTGAAACCCGACCTCCCCATCACCACCAAACCAGACTAGACGATCTTGGCAATTAGTCAACGTATTCACCAGTGCAGGTAGATGGTGAATAGTAAAGAGTTATGTTAATTAATTTAAAGAAGGATAATTCCATGATATATATATATATATAAATTGTTTGATGTATTTTCCCTGTGATTCACCCTTCTTGTTATGTATCCTTGGATTAGAAATTCAAAGTCACTATCGGCCAGTTGAGTTGGTAGAAGTTTTACTGATGAGGGAAGCTTGAGAATGAATAAAATAGTAAGAGAGTGCAGACTTTTACAACAGGTTTGCAACGGATAACGACCCTCTACTGTTTAAGTGACATCACCTTCAATCATAAGAAGTAATTTAATGGGTCATTTAAATTTAACCCACAGTTTCATTTTGCTTAAGACTATAAGTTAAATAGTACCACTATCTTAATTTGCTACATTTGAATTAATTTTAACATGAACCTATATCCATATGCGACTTACAAAGTAATCTACCCGCAATGATTGCCACATGGTCTAGGTCACCAGGTTCACGATAGTATTTAGGTTGATAGGGAAGTCAAGGGTTTAATCCTGGCTGAGTGTGTATTGGAGGTGGTTTTTACACCCTCTCTCGATTCAGCTGCACTTCTTTTAAAAACCAAATACTTAATAGACTAAGAATTTAAATAACCCAGTTGTCGAAACATGTGAAATAAAAATAATTTAACCTTAGAACGTTACACTCAACTAAACGCCAGGAATTGTTTTATTAACGTGGTTTTCTCATCCTATCTCCACGCTAATGTGTTTTCTTGTGGCTATACCTTAGAGTAAGCCATTAATAGCCTAGCTGTTAAATGTAATAAGATGAAATAATATTTAGGTTGTGTATTTAGGTTGTGTGAGAAATATCTATGCGAGAAGTGGTATAGTATGCAATTTTACAACCGAGAAACACACACACACACACAAACACAAACACGATCTAACTGAAGGAAACAAAAATGAGGGAATATTTTTAATGACTACTCCATTTTTCTTCTCAAAAAAGGAAGGGGAAATATAATTAAAATCTTACAGCAAAAGTGCCTTGATTTCTTGGAACATTGTTCCTCTGCTCTATTCATGCATCCAATTAAGTCAGCATATAAATATTTAGTGGTAAGGGAAATTGTAACATAAAATCAAGCAAAATAAAAATCTTTATTGGTGTTTTATAGAAAATAGAATAAAAAGATCTTACTATTGTATAAACATGTCCTTGGTTAAGTAAAATCGTGCATCTAAAAGTGACATATACTGTACATTACGCTTAACCAGAAGGGAAGCAACCTTACCTTGATATATTACACTATGGACCTATCTATTAATCTGCGCCATAATGTAACCATGAAAGGTAAGCTTATTACCTTTCAGGGTAAACGAAGTTTACAATGCTAAGTTGTTTGATATAAGTTGAAAGTTTGTATTTGAGACAATAATTGTAGTATTGTGTAGTGTGAAAAACAATCTCAATTGTAAGTTGTATTTGTTTGGTAATTTTTTTTTTCATTTTAATGAATGTAGCTTTACAATACATGGAATCAATAAAATATGATTTGCCAATATTTCCTTACTATGAAGTTTCCTTTGCTTTCCATGTTTTTCACAAGGGATTCCCACTTTTTAGACAGTTGAGATTGGAGTTTAGAGGGATCACACTTACTTTACACGCCGGTGGGCACACGTTCTAAATGTCAAATTCATTTAATCCCGTTAGTAAATTTCGGGGATGTCAGGGATCGAATCCCGATTAGGTGTACTAAGGTGATATTAAACATTTTAAACAAAACCCTTAGAACCATTAGAAAAATGTGGAATTCAAAATAATCACTCATTTGTAAAACTACCCTTAGATTAGGGCTGGTGACAAATTTCAAAAAACTTTCCTGTAGTACATCGAGTTTGAAAAAAATGCACCAAACCGTTTTAGATGTGTGCCCAGGGAAAGACAGACAAACAGAAATAGAGACAGCTTGGTAAAATCCTTTCTTTTTTTCTTTTGTTCAGAAACACATAAAACGTAAATATTCATTATAATCAATACTTTCTCTTGATTTGAAAAAGTAAAAATAAATCAATTTATTTTCAAATTGCCTAGTTGAGAGTTATGGCAGGGAAATATATGCAGCCATTACTAAACTCAATATTTTAGAGAGTGGGGAGGGGTAAGCAGGTGACAGAGGGGTGAGGAGTTAAATAGCGATGCTGAGTTGGATCCTGACACCTAAATCATGTGTTAGTTGAGTCCAGTCTACGACGCGTATGGGTTGAGTACGTCCTGTTTGAAAGAGGAGGTTGGTTGAGACGTCACCCAAAATTGTTTTTGCTACTGTATGGTTTTATCTTCTTGTCAAAATAAAAGTTAAGTTATGTTCGGTGCACATTAACTGCGGGACAACTCATCCAAACTAGGTAATAACTTTACACGAACTATAGAGTAAAAATTAATTCATAATGACTTTGTTCGAAATGGAATTTGGAGGTTAGGTTACGCTAGGTTAGTTTAGGTTAAGTTAAATTAGGTTACGCTAGGCTAGGCTAGGTTAGGTTAAATTAGGTTAGGTAGGTTTAGTAGGATTACATGTTCTTCCGCGATTCGTGTTGACCAGCTGACAGGTAAATTTTATTCCGCAATTTCAGTGTGCCTGTTACGCTATGTTATGTTAGGGACTCAGCTCATAAGTCACTATTGAACTGCATGGACTCAATTCAACTGTTTCTATGCTCGTAAACAAATCTTAGGGACACAATTCATACGCGTACTTAAAGAGTGGGGGTTTGCGAGGACCAAGAGGTAGGCTAATTTGTTGTATTCAAATGACGTGGGTAGTTTTTTTAATTCAGATTTTCTCCTATCTGAATCTTACAATTAAACAGTTTTTAAAAAATGTGTCTTAAAACATTCCTCGGACTTTTATAACCTTTAAATATATGTATAACGGTGGTGGACTTGTATAATTTTCAAAAGGTAGCATTCCTGGAATGTAAAAGATTTTTTTCCTGGCATTAACATATAAATAGAGTGTTGCCATCTCTTTTGAATAAACAGAGCCAACTTAAAAATTCGTTTGCATTTTATGTGCATGATTTTATAATATTCAAAAGTTGCACAAGAACTCTAGTTTTACTTCTTATCATGTTCTGTAGAGTGAATTTACTGGGTACTATTCTCGGCTTGGTGTATAAAAAGCTATGGTTGAGGTAATTGGGACCCAACCTTTCATCGTAACGAATTGACGTCTAGGAGACCGAATATTGGTTCCCTCTAGAATAGTTTAATTTTAGAAATATTATGAATATGGCCACAAATATATACCACCTATAAAAATAAGTCCAATACGTATTGGAGGTCGTCTTAACTGCAACCCTTGATACCGAAATGTTAGGCGTGTAGTCTATCAACCAAGGAGCATTGATTTACATTCTTTCTAATATGTGAAAATGTCACTTTTACAATAAAATGATTAATTCTAAATTTTTAAGGTATTGAAATATTGTCTCTTGTAGCCAATATTTGGCCTCTATCTAATTTTAGTTTAAATTAAACAGCAAATATCTGAATTGTTTTTAATCTGGTTAAATGTATGGAAGTATAATACTTTATTGAAGTGGATACTTGTCGAGTGTTAAGTTTATAGTGGAAACATTGATATTTTCCTTTTCTTGAATGGGAGAATCTTAATGATTTTTTAGTAAAATTCAGTAGACCAAATTCAGTAGAACAATGCTTAGTATCCAAGTTTTATGAATGTAGATACATTAAGTTCTACAAATACTATAAATAATACGTATATGAGGGCGTGTCGTGAAATTGTATTAAAATTGTATACATGTTACAAAGTTAGTGTTTATAAGAAGAAATACAAATCCTAAATAAACCAGTTTATTTCTTTAAGAGGATATGGACCGTTTTTCTATCAAGTATTTCATGTTATATAAGTTTCTTTCATCGAGGTGGGTGGAGAAAGATTGGTAGTGTATTCGCAATCAATTTATCTTACACCTACTTAAATAAACCAATGTCCCAAATGACATTTACAGTAATGGACCATTATTGGGGGCGGATTTATCCCAATATACAGATAAACTACACGTTGAGGTAATGTGTACAGTTATCTCAAAACTACGTAGACTAAAACTTTCAATAACGAATCAAGTCTTAAGAGTGGACAATCCCAATTTGGGTTATTTTTAATTCATTCACCTCAGTGGCAACATGGTCTGACGCGCTATTATCGCGCTAGACTAGACTTTTATTACAGGGAGATCGAGGTTTGCGTCTCGGTAGGGTATTGTGAGTTTTTTACAAAATGGGTTTCCACTCTCCCTCCACGTAAAAGCGGGTGCACTTCTTATAAATATAGCCTTCTTAATCTCTTAAAACACTAGCCTAGTTAATACATAGGCGTATAACCCAAACAGGTAGTAAGATGCAGTGCTAAAAAAAGTTATTTTGAAAACGCACGTGTTCTTTGGAATAATAGTTAATATTTTTAAGAAATATTTATAGGATAGCCTCATTGTATTGAAGGATTATAACAAGGCTTAAAGAATGTTCCAGCCAAATTTCGATAAATTGGTCCCACTATCTGGCAATTATTGCGGAGCAAACATCTGACAGACAAACGAAATGTCAAATGGTTAAGATAAAACAGGACTTCGTTACACTCGGTCAACTAACCAAATTTCAAGCATGTATATGGCATACTGATTATACCAATATTACTCAAATAAATAAAATATAACTAAATGAGTGACGATTTGAGGGCTAGGTATTGTTAGGTTGAGTTAGCTTTAAGTTTAATAATATTTAAATTACTTATAATAATTATCTAAAATACGTATTTTAATGTAGCCTGGTTTGTTTTGTTTAAAAAGAAACTACTATAATTTAATTATATAGTTTAATAAATTTTTGGGTGCATGATTTTTGCGCAGCTTTTGAGAGATACCTCGAATATTGCCTCAAATTTCAGTTTCTTAGCTCAGTGGTAGTTATGAAACATATTTTGGTCAGCTATATATACATACACACATACATGCATATATACAAACATACATTTACACAAATGCCCACAGCACACATACACACAAATATACACCATTATAAATATATTATCAACATAATACAATATTTGGTCAGGTAATCAACCCTCAATCTTTTGTCTATACGTATTTACGTTGTCTTGCGTTCAGCCATTGAGATACAATTATGGTTGAACTATAATAATATTCATACATATTTAACTTGAATTTACGTCTTGGGACATTTCGTTGAAGACGGTCTCTTTTGAAGCAGGAAGCCCGCACAACCCAGCTTGCTAGATCACATCCGACAAGCGCGTGTGGGGGATTTCACGTGAGCCTTAATGTATTAAAATTCCAATAAGCAATAAAAAAAATTGTTTCAATAACAATAAAAACATTTTTCTACATCTACCACATTTGTTGTAGAGCTATTTATTAACTTTTTGATAAAGTAATCACAGGAATGATTTAAACAACAACAAACTATTTTCTTTGCAATAATGTAAAAGTGTTAGGCATATCCTTAAACGTTGGTCCTACTCATTTACCAATATCCGGAGAGTTCAAACTCAGATTTAGAAACGTGGTTGAAAAGGTGGGTAACAATATTTTTTAAATGCATTCTAATTCAGGAGGTTTAAGGTGGCAGATTAAAGAGAGTGTCAAGTTATATATAAGTATCTGCAAGACTAGTAATAAAATAATCCATCATTATTATCTCAGTTCCAACTTGTTCAACCAGCGTGCTCAGCTCTGACCCGAGAGTTTTAGGCTCTCTAGTTGAGAATTCGGACAAGTGCTCTGTTCTGTGTTTTTTGAATTATTATTTACATCAAATTTCTAGTTAAGTGCTGGTGCAATTTCTTAAATTTTACCTTAGATTAGTTTTAATTTATAGATATACCGACGCGCAGATAGAAGAGTAACACTAAAATTAATGCTGAAAAAAATGAATAAATTAAAATTATCAAAACTCAACAGATAATATGTTTTTAAATTTTTAGAAAAAACGTAAATAATATCAAAAAAATGTTAGAATATTTATACGTGCTGTCAAATTTTAATCTACTGTACAATGTAACATAAGTACCTCCAAAAAATTTGTATATTTTATCAAACACTTTTCTTGTGGGCACTTCAACATGGAAAATAAAATAGCTGTTATTTAAATTGTTGCAATGTTACTTATTTTGTTATTTTGAATTTATGAAACGTTAATCTCTCATTCATAAGATGTAAAAGCTTGTCTTCAAGGTTAAGTGGTCAAAGAGGTTGACTTCAGTTATTGTTGGCATTGTATCCATAACAGGATGGACGATAATAGGGTTTTATTTCCTTCAAAATTCCATTTTAGCTTTCCCTACACCCGTAACGTGATTATATGCATCTTCAATGGTCCAAATGAGTCGTGAGCCGCATGGTGAAACAACATTTAATTACATGTGTGTAGAGATCCTTTCTGTTATCACTAGGTATGTATTTAGATCGTATAGCTAGGTCTAAGAGAGTGCGAGATGAAACTCGATATTTTGGAGTTTTATAACAAAATTCGCTTTTTGGGCAAAATAAATCAAATATTTCTTAAGTTGATATGTTTAGCTTAATTTTTTTAAACTAAATCATTTCAACAACTTTTCAACATGTTTTATGAAAGTCACGGAAATCTGCCAGGACATTTTCCTATCATTTAAAAAGTCATGGTCAAATTACGCAAAGCTCATAAGAGATATTAAAAATTATTGTGTGTATGGAATTAAACTAAACGTTTCTTAAAATGCAATACTGTATCTATTTTGTCAAAAAAAATTATTCTAATGTCACCTACCCCATTTCTGCGTGTTAACCGTGTGGGCCAATGGAGCAGTCAGGATGTCTTTGGCCGAGGATAGTGAGGGACGATCTGAATACTTGTTTAGGTTCGTGATTGACGTTAGACTTGGCTTTTAAAAGGTTTATTGGTACTACTATAACTACTACAATGATAAGTTAAAAGTTAAGTTAAAATGAAGAACTTAGTGAGTATAGAGAAGCGAGTGACCGAACGAGGTGTTATAGGATTTACCTAATGGCCTGTCTTGACAGCTAGGCGGTCCCTGCACGGTCTTCGAACCTGGTACCCTGCGCTCGAGCGGAAGCCCCAACTGGAACTTGGTTAACCCTACAACCTAGCCCGCGTGGCCCCGTGACAGGTAGCGTGACCTCCCAGCGTACGATCTTCTGCAGACAGCCATGAGGGGCTCCAAACCCTCTCATTTCAACCGGACCACCGGCCGGGTTTCTAGCTATGGAATGCCGACATCTCCTTTTTGAGTCAGGTCTTCTAGTTTGTTTATTGATTCAACATAACACTCCTTGTAACATTCGTTATGTCACTCGCCGCTCACAACATACAATGTTTACCCAAACATGCCTTCCAATTGAGCCCGTTGGTGACAGTAATATTATTGTCTTATTTTGAGGTTAGGAAGAAGCACATCTGTGTTAGAATGGAGAGAGAATTATGAAACCACAATTATTAAACTTACGTGGGAAAAAAACTAAGAGTCCCCAGTAAGGAATTTAACACAGATCTCCTCAACAGCGACCAAGTGCAATGCGAGTCTAATGACCTAGACCAAAGTAGTCCAAAGTTTTTCATCCCAAGGGCCAAATCTGACCATCAGTTTGTACCGCGGGCGGAAGATAATAACTATAACTTAATATAGGCCTGGAAACAACACTTAATAAACAATTACTTCCAATCCTTATATTTGAATTGTATTTTTGGTTGGTAGAATATTTCAAATTTTACTGGAAAATAAGCTTAGGCTTATTAATTCCCCAAAAATTTAGCCTATCATGAAACACGCAGGAACGCGCACTTTATACATATTTGTATTAATAAAATAAATGCATAATAAAATGCAATCACAACCTTTTTAAATAATTATATATATTGGAATAATTAGCTATTTTACATCTCACACCGAGGTTTTCCCTTTAACTTTCCTCCAGAATAATTTGAGGGCGACATTGTCAGTGAACGGGGACCACATTTGTCCCGAGGGCTGCCAGTTGGACCACAATTACCTAAGATATTTGGTCACTTGTTTGGATGCTAGTAATAACATTGTGGTTATTGTTCGGAGAGGAGTATTTATCAAGTGCATTGTGTCAGAATAGTATTATTATTATTATTATTATTATTATTATTAGCACCGCGTCTTACTACCCATTCGGGTTGTACGCATTTACGCTAATATGTAATTGCAGGGTGATTGTGAGATGAAATGGAGGACCTACAGATTAACTAGGGATCCGAACCACGGTGGAGGCCTGGCATTCCACACATTCACAAGTTGTGATTAGTGTCAGAATAGATTAGTTTGTAAATCTTGTGTCACACAATCATCTGTTTAGAAAAGTTTTCATTGAATACCTTCCTAATCAGGTATTAAAAATACAAATGAGCACTTGGACAAAGGCATCAGCCTAATTTTGTCTCGCTTGTAGGTAAGCTGGACTTTAAATCCTGACCATGTGTAGTGAAGATTTGTTTAGCTAAATAGTCAATTATATGCGGGTACACTTCTCCTGAATCCTACCTTCTTCATCCCTAATATATTAATGGAAATATTTGTATATCCCGGATGGGTAGTAAGACTCAAAGCATGTACAAAGGAAGCATGGTACTATGGCTTCTCAGAGAAATCGATACCTCAGTGCAAGAGTGTTATATTACAAAATCGCAAACTTTTCAGAATGCAGATAATAAAGTTTGTAGCAGAATGGAACTGTATGCGTTAGTTAGACCAAATATTTGGATTAAGTAAATAAAATTTCATTAAAATTATATTTTAATTTCAACTGTGGAATTTGTATTATATTAACATATTCTACGTTTAATGATGTTACTAACTCAAAAAGGACAATTTTTTGGTTGTATCAATGTTGCAACAATCTATCAAAATATGTATTTAAAAATAACATATGCATAAGGTAATCGAGCCCAGGAACTTAAGATTAACGCAGGGGCATGGGAACCAAGTATTGGGGGTATGGGACTTGATTTCTAAACAATTTTTAAAAAAATGTTGTTAGATTAAAATAAATTATCCCCGTTATCTACACGGATTATGTATTTGTGGCTTGCCGTTTTTATACAAATAGTCTAAAGGTATGGCTAGACGGAGCCGACCCACACCGCACCGCACTTTAACCAAGCATAATATTATTGTAATTAAAAAAAGGGAATGCCAGGTCTCCACCGTGGTTCGGATTCCACGTTAAACTGTAGGTCCTTCATTTCATCTCACAATCACCATACCATTACACATTGTCATACGACCCTTGCGTATGCGTCCAACTAGTACGGAAGACGGTAGCGTGGTTAATCCACGAGGCATGTCATGGGTTCCACACTAGTTGGATCCGATCCTGATGGGAGTTGGGACAAGGCGGGCGTCAAAAGATGTCAGTGGAACAATGTGTATTACAATATATTCAAGACAAAAAAAGAATTACATAATAATGGTAACAATGTATTAAAGTTAGTGGTGTGGTACTTACATATGATAACTTGGTGAGGTTGCAGGGTGACAGGACGGAAAGACCACGCTCGAACAATGAGTACCCCTCTAAAAGGCGACGACCACCCGTCCGTTCCTAGATCGGGTCTTTTATATATCTCTACCTCAATTGAACTTTTGATATTCCACGCCCCAAAGAACATTGAGATAACGAACTCTGTTAGGGCGGAACCAACAACAGAGGCCTAAAAAAATATATATTTGGCCTGAATAAATATCAATGTTTTATTTTCACATGACTTCATGATCCTGTGCAAACCGCGTGATGTCGGGGGAGTCATAGTCCAGCCAGAAAAATGATAATGACTAAACATGGGACGGTATTCTAAGGAGGTCCTTGGGCTCGTGTCACAATGCACCCTTCTTTTTGAAAAAGTTTCTATCTCGATAGAACTTTTTTCAAAAGTTGCGATTCGTTAGACATGGAAATAAGCAATTGTTAACACTATGATGGAATTACATTGAGCGTACAACACCACTTACATTTTAAGAGAACCAAACAGTTTCCACATGTTACAACATCATGAAATAACATTTAATCAACACAAAACTTCTAGGTTAGAATTAAGTGAAATTACAAGGAGTACATTAATATAATTCTTCTAATTGTTACATAAAAGAGAAGCAGATTTTTTTTTTTTTTTTTTTTTTTAATTAATACAACAGTCTTTTGGTCTTGAAACACCAGCTATCAGCTTATTTACGGGTCCTTGTATAAGCAGTAGCATACTCATAGTAAATGTATCTTATCTAATATTTGAACAGGTCATCACTGTCAATATAGTTTGTCTGTTTACATTATACATGAACAAGGTTAGTCAGCCCAAGATTTTATACAAGGGAACAACATATATGATATCCGGTGGGTTGATATCACTCAAGTCCGATGTATTAAATCAGTGGTTCATGATAACAAATTAGAGCACTGCCTTTTAATCTTTACTGGACCGTAATAAAATGCGATTTAACTAATTCATCCGTAACTTTCAGAATTTGTTCAAACAGACTCACAATATTTCATATAATAGTATAAATTCTACAACATTAAATTTCTGAGAACAAGTAATATCCAGAAATCATATATAATTTTACTGTTATCTGGTCTTGTTGAGTAAATGCGCTATATCATTGTTGGCACAACATTTTGATAACAATATAAAAGTCGCGTTTCCTAGCTAAGAAAACAAGAATATCTTTTGGGAGTTAACATTGCATCACAGATCATAATTCTATACACAAGACAATCATCATCACTCACAAACTAACTACCCAGGAGATTGCTCTCAAAGACATGAATTAATTTGGAGAACTAAGTTTACAGACAATTTTATCCAGGAAATTTAAAGCAAAGATCAAAAAAATTCATACAATATTGAAAGAAATCTCCTCTCAGGGAAAGGTCACGTGATGTCACTACCTATTCTAGTAGTACTAATATAGATTATAAATTCAGGTGTTCTTTACACAATTTGATCAATTTTTTTCTTTTTTTTTCACAATGTACACATGTTGTCTTTTAAAACTCAATAGCACTCCTAGTTCCTGGTACAAATCCTACTAACAACAATGTCATTCAAGATCTTTAGTTCGTTACTCACTGATGCGGTCCTTTTGATTATATAGAGATTGAAATACCCGGATGGAGACAAGCATAAAAGTTTTGCGCGCGTACCTAGCTCACTGCAACACAGTTCATGGAGAGGCCAACATCATTTATACAGTCACACTCCCAAACCGACATATTGGGCGGTCAAACCGTGGGGACACCGTTCGGGAATCTGGCGACGAAATATTTGTCGTGCGATCTTCTTACAGCATGACCCTTAGTATAGATGGGTCTACAATCATTTGTCCCATTGACTATTCCTCCAGGGTTACGTCCTTCTCAAAATCGGGTCACCTCAGCAAGGTTATGGGGTGCGCCATTCCATCAATGACAGGTCAGATTCGGCTCTCCCCAGACTGGTGCAGGCTGGTCGCGTGACTCTCATCCAGGTGCTGGTCTATCTCTATAAATAAAATTGAAACAATACTAACTTCAGTTTCAATTTACCGTCCATGGTTTCAGGAGTGAGTGCACGCCTGAAGAAGGGGGGTTACAAACTTAATATGTATATATAACAAGTTTTTTTTTTTTTTTTTTAACATCTCTAGCATTTTATACAGAACACCTGTCTATTACATGACAACAACACGTTTTGCGTTGACCCGATGACCTGCCCACAAGGCCTTGCTCAACAAAACAGCACAGCCGTCCAAACTCAAACATTTGCAGAGACTGACTGGAGCAAGAACAAACTCCTTTCTGGATTGTTGAGACTACAATCGTATCGGGCAGATGTCAGTTTCAACAACAACAACATAATATTTCTTTATTTACAATATATCGTTAACACAACAGTAAGATTGTATTTATTCTAGGTTGCAACCTTAAGTTTATTACACTAATGATCATACGATCTACACCTTTATACGTGGATAGCAATCAACCTCTACATCATATGTTATCATACCCACATTGGTTATTAATAATAAGGATTATAAAACAATTTATCATTCTGCTTCAGTTTCCACACAAAGCTAGATACATCTTGGTTTACATATACATATATATATATATATATACACTGATGATATTCATTACTTTAATTACGTTACAACTCCTTCATAGTTACATGATTATTTTACTTTTATTTTCTTCAGCTATAAGTTGGGGTTGCTCGTTTAGCGTTCGGCCTTAATCCTTCCACCACATTTATTCTACACAATATCTGAAATTATTCTTACAATGTAACCTTGGTCTGAATATAAGAACCTGCTATTGGCTCAAGATACACATCTCTTAGCCCAATAAGAAACATACAGAAATGTATGAAGCGTTTCGGCATCCATTTAAACAACGGGGTGTGTCTGGTTAGCCTCCCTCTTAATCAATTTAAAGTAAAGAACTGTTTATTAGTAAGGAGAACAACATTATATCCTTGGCTAACTAGACGGCTAGTTGACAATTAATCAGTAATTAAAGTAGGGAACAATACAGAGTTACCTGGGTCACAAGTCATCGTGAGGGGTGTCAAACCTGATCCCTTTCGATCTTGGAGCTCCGGGGTTGATCCTCATTTCCATCATGGAGCGCTCGGGCGGCCTTCTTTATTTCCGTTAGTGATGACACCGCAAAGAATTCCAGGACCTTCTGTGATTAACATTTTCACAAAATTATTTGGACACAAATGATGAAATGTGCAATGAAACCGTAACAATTATTAGGACGGGGCAACCATCAGGTTTATTCATACGTCACATTGACTCTCAGATGACGTATAGGTCGGGGAAGCGGGGGTGGTTGCTGAAAAGGTCTCCGTGACTGACCCTAGAATTCTCCCTCATTTTGTCCTTCCAACCTATGCAATTTTCGATTGATTGTCCTTAGATCCTTGCTTTCTAACGTTCCAAAAAGATACTTCAAAATGGTTCCGCCTACATTAACTAAACCTCGGGTGGACCTGTTAGGAGATTGGAGTGTCCTGCGAAGTCCTTTAACCAACGTCAGGGTCTTCTGAGTTTCCCTAGTCAACACATCCAACTCTCTCCCTATAATGCTGTGGACCCATCTAGCCGGATCATTATTGGGGTCCTTACTCGACATCTCCACGTTAGATAAGTACCCAGCAAATGTGGCGACGGCGTTCTCATAGTACCCTATATCTAGGTCCATTACCAAATGCCAAAAATCACTGGTGAGGAGTACAATACCCTTGCCGACGAAAACGATCCCTTTGTCCAAAGTTGGTTCCTGGGTTGTTGCAGTGAAGAAACAGGAAACGCCGACAATCAAGATCTTGCGCAGCCATGTCTCCATGGTCACGGCTCTGTAACACTAAATAGCGCAGCTAACATGGGGCTCCATGGTTCTGGGCAATAACATTCACATCCTCAGCCTATTCCTTAACTCAAGCTTCTTTCTGTATTAGACAGGAGGTTTCTGTCTCATCTCTCTCTCAGACAAAACCCAAGGAATGTTCTGGACTGGTCCTCGGCTTCTCAAAGCATACCGGGGAGGGGGGGTTGGCGGCTCTGGATTCATAGAAGGGGTTCCTTGGTCTTCTACTTGTCGCACTTGGGGGGGTGGTGGTCGGGGTTCTGATTGAAAGTCGGGGTACCAATGGTCAGGGACTGAGTCAGCAATATTAGAAGGGGTTCTGCCCTGTGCCTGAGGATCTCTCGTGACTGCAGGGTCGGCATCATACTGCCCTGTCCGAGCTACGTCATGACCTCGCTGGACTTTTAGTCTATTCGCATGAACAATCTGTGTCCTTTTTCCATAGATCTCCCTAATATTGAATGTAACGGGACCAAGTTGCTCAACTACTCTATATGGTCCAGTCCACTTGGCGACAAACTTCTTATTTAACCCTCTCGGGACAACATGGTTGCGGAGGTAAACTTTATCTCCTAATTGTATCCTAACTTCCCGAGACCTTTTATTGAATTGCACTTCTCTTTGGTCAGCGGACTTGGCTAACTGTTCCTGTGCTTTCTTGAAAGCGGCCTGTAGTCTGAGTCTCACCTCAGTTGCATAACTCTCACCTATTGAGTAATCAATTTTCAGAGGGGCCACAATATCATCAAAGGGTAACTCAATGTCTCGACCATGTACAAGGAAAAAGGGACTCTCTCCTGTAGCACTGTGTGGGGTACTCCTATAGGCGAGCAACGCAAAGGGGACAAAATCATCCCAGTCTTTCTGGTCAGCAGCAACAAAATGTGATATCATGCCTATAAAAGTTTGATGACTTCTCTCCACTAATCCATTGCACGCTGGGTGATAAGGGGTGGTCTGTAATTTACGTATCCCTAAAAGTGAACAAACTTCTTTCATTAATTTGGACGTGAAATTGCTCCCTGATCTGTGAGTAATTGTCGGGGAACCCGTGCCTAGCAACGATTTCAGTCACAAAAGCCCTAGCTATAGTTTCAGCCTTTTGATCAGGTAAACAAATTGCTTCGGGATACTTACTGAAGGCATCCTGAAAGGTAAGTATGTACCGGTTTCCTTTTGTTGTGGGGGTTAAGGGGCCTACCACATCCATGCTGACCCGCTGAAAGGGGACGTTAACGCCTTGAAATCTTTGTAAGGGGGCCGGTTTCAAATTAGGTGGATTTTTTCTTAGATTACAAGATTCACACACCTGACAGAACCGTTTTATGTCCCTGTACATGCAATCCCAATGGAACATAGATCGAACAAGATCATAGGTCCTTGCAACGCCCTGATGGCCTGAAAAGGGGAGATCGTGATATGTACTCATAACCTTAAAAGTCATGGAGGCAGGGACTACAAGGCGGTCTCTTCGCTCATTTGGTTTCCTTTGTTTGTAAAGAAGACCTTCCTGATCTAAGTAAAAGTCACCTCCGTTATTTCCCTGTTCAGCTACACGTATGACATTAGTTAGTTTAGGGTCCTTGCGCTGTTCTTCTCGTATGTGTGCTCGATCCCAGACAGGTTCATAGCCAGGGGTCAAGGAGTGAACAGGTATTCTGGAAAGCGCATCGGCTTGACTTATAGATCGACCTGGAGAGTGCTCAATCTCAAAGTCGTGTTCCGAAAGCAACAAAGCCCACCGAGCGAGGCGTGAACTAGGGTCCCTCAGAGATAAGAGCCACCTTAAAGGCCGGTGGTCGGTCACAATCTTGAACTTTCGACCATACAGATAACATCTCAGTTTCTTGATAGCAAACACAACGGCCAAACACTCCCGTTCAGTAGTGGAGTAATTTATCTCCGCTTTGTTCAACTGGCGCGAAAAAAAATATATAGGGTGTTCCTTGCCTTGAACTTTCTGTGACAACACGCCACCTATGGCGGTCCCTGAACTGTCACACGTGACAATAAAGGGTTCATTAAAGTCAGGGTATCTCAGAACCGGCTTTGAACAAAGACTCTGTCTCAAGGTTTCAAAAGAGTTTTCTTCCTCGTCCTTCCAAACAAATTTTGCCTCGTTCTTCGTTAAGGAAGTAAGTGGCTTAGCCAGCTTAGAATAATTTGGGATGAAGCGCCGGTAAAATCCTACTAGTCCTAGGAACTGACGTATTTCCTTCGCAGTTCTTGGACGGGGGTACTTCTTTATTGCTTCAACCTTGGAATCGTCAGGTTCGATCCCCGCTGGTGTGACAACATATCCTAAATATCTCACCTTTTGTAACAGAAATCTACACTTATCGGGCCTAATAGTCAGTTTGGCTTCCCTTAGCCTTTCTAATACCTGTTCTAAACGCTGAAGGTGCTCACTCTTGGTTTGTGAAAATATTATTACGTCATCTAAATAACAGAAACAAATTTTTCCTATCAAGCCAGTCAAAGTATTAGTCATGAGCCTGCAAAATGTACTAGGCGCGTTGACGAGCCCAAACGCTAATCTTCGAAACTGATAATGATGGTCTGGTGTTGAGAAGGCTGTTTTTTCCCTATCCTTAAGGGCAACGGGTACATTCCAATATCCACTAGCTATATCAATAATACTAAAATATTGGGACCCACCTAACATATCGAAGGTTTCATGAATATTAGGCAAGGGAAAAACGTCTCTTTTGGTTACGGAATTCAAGGCCCTATAGTCAACACAAGGCCTATACTTAATAGCACCGTCGGTCTTTCTTTGCGCCACCAAAATTAAAGGAGCCGACCACGGGGAATTTGAAGGTTCAATCACGTCCTCAGATAACATTATATTGATTTGTTCCTGGAGTACGGGTCTTTGACTGTGAGGAACGCGATAAGGGGGTCTGTAAATAGGGCGCGCATCACCCGTGTCAATATAGTGCTCCACCTTATCAGTGCAACCTAATCTTCGACCCTTGGTTAAGAAAACATCATGATATGAATCTATGAGTCGTACTAACTGAGCGCGTTCCTCTGGGCCTAGGTGATCAAGGGATAATAAACTTGCTAGTTCTGATCTCTCACAAGCATTTTCTACAAAATCGAAATAAGTCATCTCCTCTTTTACATCTATAGGGCTAGTTATCATGTCCTCCTCTACTCCTCTAGGTGATTCCTTTGTGCTTGGTTCCCTCGAACCAGCGTTAACCTGCCTTACCAATCCACTCTGGGTCTCCTTAATAAGGGGGTAGTCTAGTGCTAGCCCAACCAATTTATCTTCATCTTCAGCGGGGAGGGGCGACTCTCGGAACTTATATACAGACTCTATTTTTCCCAGGGCAATCCCTCGGGACAACTTAATTTGTTCATTGCTCCTATTAACAATCTGCACGGGAACACACTTATCTCGAGTTAAATCAAATACAGCACTGCTAATCTCAACATCTGGGAATGGTAGGTCGACCGGTTCTAGCAGGCCTTGGCCAGTACTGAGCTCCGCGTCACCTAGTCCTACAAAACCAAAACTAATCGTTTGGGGCTGAATAGTCATAGCCTTCCTGGTGCAAAGGAGAATATCGTTTAATTGGGCTGGTGTATCCCGGGTGCGTCCACCCTTGTCTCGAGCAGCTTTAATCTGGGGCGCAGGAGAAGGACAAAATTCGTCTGCAGTACGAACATTGTTATCTCTTTGTCTCAGTTTTCCAGTCGACTCATTGCGTCTCATTTGTTGGGCGGAAAGGGGGTGATCAGTCCCATTTACACCCAACAGGGGCTCATGTGCCAACGGATTTCTCTTTAGAGGGGCCGCCATTTTGAGCTCGGGAGCTGGCATCTCCCAATCTATACTTTTCTCCTATTACTATTCCCAACGCCGGTCCTCTAGACCTCTCTGCATAGGGGACCTCAATATCTCCTACTCTAATAAGTTTCTGACTCACACACACATCAACACCATATTTGACCATAAAATCGCTCCCTATTAGCACCTCTGTGTCAAAAGCAGCATTATCACCACACACGGCACAATAAAAGGGGTAGTGATAGTTCAAAATATTGAAAGTTATCCATGCCATTCCCTCAATCATCAGCTCATCTCCAGTAACTGTAAATAATCTAAAGTTATTTGGAGCTGGTTCTAATCTAGTTTTTACCCCATGTACAAAACTCCTCTTAACAAGCGTCACGGTTGAGCCTGAATCAATAAACATCCTACAAGGCTTGTTCCCAACAGAACATTTTATGTTTATGCTAGGACCCAACTGCAAACTATGGACTAACGGCTTTCTTGCGAGGAACTTGCCTCCCTTGCCTGGGGAACGAAAGGGGGGCGGGGCGCGTTTAAAGGCAGGTGCCTAAATTGTCCTGCGCGACATTCCGTGCTTCTGTGACCTACTCGGTTACAGTTGTAGCAGACTGGGACCTTGCACTGTGTTTGTACGTGACCGGTCTTGTTGCATCTAAAACACGTTCTCAGGGGTGGGTGGTTCCTACGGTTTCGCACTGGTTGCCTACATTCACGTGCAAAATGGCCTGTTTTGTTACAAGTATAACACTTATCGTTCATCCTTATCTTATCTCGTTTAAACTGGAGCGAGGCAGGCTGCTGGGGTTCGTGGCCCAAAGCCATGGTTTGGGAGGTCTTCCCAACCATGAGCTCATTTCTTTCTTCCGCCTCTGCCATATTAATAGCTTCCTCAAAATTGGTGGGGGCCTTAGATAACACAAATCTTTGTAGTGAAGTTCTCATCCCCTTTAGGAACTGAGCAAGTAAACTCTCCTCTAGTACCTTAGTCCTGACTCTATTTTCCTCGGGGTTCTCGGGGTCCAGTTCAACGGTACCTCTGCCCACAAGTCTCAGTCGGGTTGCGTAATCTCTAATGGTCTCGCCGTGCTTCTGGGTACAATTGGACAGTCGGTAAACAGCATGAATCTTTGGCTCGATCCGCCTAAAAGCATCCCTGAGAGCGGTTCGGAACTCTTCCCATTCTTGGATGGCTTTTATTCTTTCGTTGGTATGCACATAGTTTAAAGCTTCTCCCTTTAATCTAAATTTGGCGACCCTTATTTTATCTTCATTCGACCATTTACCTAGCTGACCCACCTGTTCGATCGACTCAAGGTAAGTACTGATATTCTGCCCTACCTCATCACCAAAAGGTTCAATGTAAATCATCCACTGAGCAAATTCGGGGCTAGGTGCTAAAATGGAGGGAACCACTACCGGGTCGGCCATGACCAGTTCGGGGGACGTGGCCCTATTGACTCGTGGCATTTAGCTTCTTATCAGCCTCCCCCTTAATCCATAAATTGTTACTTTAATAGGCCTGAGGGTAGCTTATGACGGGGCCCGAGTATGGAATGATTGCTTAGTCTCGTCCTGTTTGGAAGTCAGTCAAGTCTTATTCCCCGTTTCCTGTTAATTAAACTATCAATTTCAAGTTGCGGGTCCTCATTGTGAATTCCTAGCCACCACACGTTCCTGTTCCTCGATGTATTGTTGACCCACCATCCCTGTATTGGCACTCCAAACTTTATGTCTCCAAGTCCCACAGATCTATCCCACCTGCCGAGTCCAAATCCCACAAAATTCCATCACATCCCACAGGATCCCATCAGCTGCCACCATTTGTCATACGACCCTTGCGTATGCGTCCAACTAGTACGGAAGACGGTAGCGTGGTTAATCCACGAGGCATGTCATGGGTTCCACACTAGTTGGATCCGATCCTGATGGGAGTTGGGACAAGGCGGGCGTCAAAAGATGTCAGTGGAACAATGTGTATTACAATATATTCAAGACAAAAAAAGAATTACATAATAATGGTAACAATGTATTAAAGTTAGTGGTGTGGTACTTACATATGATAACTTGGTGAGGTTGCAGGGTGACAGGACGGAAAGACCACGCTCGAACAATGAGTACCCCTCTAAAAGGCGACGACCACCCGTCCGTTCCTAGATCGGGTCTTTTATATATCTCTACCTCAATTGAACTTTTGATATTCCACGCCCCAAAGAACATTGAGATAACGAACTCTGTTAGGGCGGAACCAACAACAGAGGCCTAAAAAAATATATATTTGGCCTGAATAAATATCAATGTTTTATTTTCACATGACTTCATGATCCTGTGCAAACCGCGTGATGTCGGGGGAGTCATAGTCCAGCCAGAAAAATGATAATGACTAAACATGGGACGGTATTCTAAGGAGGTCCTTGGGCTCGTGTCACAACATTAGCGTAAGTGCGTATAACCCGAACGGGTAGTAAGATGCGGTGCTAATAATAATAATAATAATAATAATAATAATAATAATAATAATAATAAAAACCATTTTTATATTCCTTATGGACTGAGTTATATTACAGAATAAGTTTGTATTTTTATATTTACTCTCATAGATTTTCACCTATTTTCAAAAAATTAAGTTAGTTATTAGTTATAAAAAAATAAAGTTTTAAGTTAGCTTATAATTAAGAAGAATGTTTGAAGTTCAATAATTTGTCGTATATAATATTGTTTATCTTGTACGTAATGTTGTACACAATGACTACAGCGTCACACGTGACACGGCTGTGAAAGAAATGCCGTTCGGAAGCTCCCGAACATTTATTTCCGGTGGTAGGTGGCTACACGGTCCGCACCGAGCAATGCTCTCTCGACGATTCGTCCGCGCCGATGCGGTGTTGACTCGCGGAGCCGGTTCTTAAGTATTATACAATCCTATCTATTCATCTGTAAAATAAAACCAAGCTTTTGAAGTCATAGTAAACTTAATATGAATGGTGATGATTATGTCGAGCGTCTGGCGAAGGGTACGGGTACATACAATGGGGGATTTATAAACGTAAAAAGATTAATAACCCCTGGATTAAAGCATCTGAGATTAAGTGGCATGCTCGTTTCACGTAATCATGTGTAATTATTTCAACATAATGTGAATTTTTCATTTAAGTGTATTGTAAATGAGTGCTGCCCACATGTATTTGCGTAGCTTAGGAGAGAGAAGGATCCGACTATGGTCCGAGTCCTTGTGTCGTGTAACGAAGTATCCATTAATAACTGTGAACAGGACGAGGGAGGGTGCTGGGTGGGGTTTATCGCACGTCTGGTGAGTAGCGAGCAATACCAATCTTTCATTGGACGCTCACTCAAAAAATAATTTATAAAAAGATTGTTAAAAATTATTTTCAGATTGGTAGAACAGAGTATATAGGCCTACATTTGAGTGTGCCTTAACTAAAATATGAACTAAGGTGGGTGGGTAGAGGTACTAAAAAACAAATACGTATTTCATTTGAAGGGCAACTCTCAAGGTGAGAGAGAATGAACACGAGAAAAGGTCGATATTTTTGAAGTTTGAATAGTAAATTTATTTTATTTATTTTTTGCCAAAATATCACTACAGTAGAAAAATAGAAGGTCTGACGCCTTAGCTCAGTAGGTTAAGTGTTTGTCAATTGATTTAAGGGTCCAGGTTCAATTCCCGGCATAACAAAAAATATATAATTGGTTAAATGTGGGTTTACCCTTTCATTTGATAAATTAACGGTCGGGGACTGGAGGTTGTGCCTGTCCTAGTCTTAAGTTATATTATAAGGCAGGCCTGTCAACCAGCACTGTGAGGCACATGAATTAAGGTGTGAGTCTCGTCTAGTTCAGTTTGGTGGTTATGGAGAAAACAAGATTTGAATCCCAGCCAGGTAGGCTAAATTTTGTGTTTTTGATTGGGTTTTTTAATATATATATCAGTGGAGCTTGGTGTATGATAATTGTGAACGTAGAAACATATGAATTAAGTAGAGTGCTACTTTAGCTGATGCTACAAACATTGTATTATATATAAATATATAAGTTTGTAACCAAACGGTCTAAATTGAAAGGCGTGTTTATTTAGTATTGTTGTGCTCTGGATTGTGAATGACAAAACGAGTATTGCAAGGGATTAGCTTGTAAACAAATATAACATATGCTCTGATAACATAAACATAGTGTTAGCATTCCTCACGGTAAATCAGGCCAAAAGGAAGAATAAAAAGTATTGTCTCCAGCTAACAGGGCGACTTATCACCATCGAGTCTAAGGGGGGTCCTCTGACCGTTTTTGGGCTACGTGGGTTAGGACTCCAGCACATCCGTATCTGTATTGAAGGGCTACCGTTCAATCCCGGGGTACCGGGGTTCATTAACCATGTAGGATCACCTAGAGGCCAGTCAGGCCATTCTTGAATAGTACGTTCTGCCACAAGCTTCTAAATAGTATTTTAAATTCTTTCATATCTTTAATACACCTTACAACATCACGTTTTGTAATAGACATAGTAGCACAAATGAAAACCACAAACCACACCAGCCGAAACGTCAATTACGAACCCACACAATCAAATAAACACTCACCCCTCCTATCCTCGGCCACAAGACATCCTGACAAACATAGGCCCACATTTGAAAGGTAGGGGGTGGTCAGAAGTTAAGAGGTGCTCTGCTTTACAGATGGTAATGATAAAACTATTACAAAACCTTTACTGCAATGAGAACACCCTGGTATCAATGAAACGAACGCGACACTCTGGAATGTAAAACAGAAACTTGAAGAAACTGTAAGTGTCCTATATGAACTCAACGAATGGAAAATAGCCCCACTTCCCTCATTGGTAATGTTTGATCAAGTATCCTCGGGTCTTCGGTATACTTCCATTAAACCACACCAAATAAATTAACAAACTGCTCAGATACTTGAATAAAGCAAGTAACTACTTTTTTTCAATATAAAATCATATTGAAAAATATAGAGTAGTACTCCTATTATCTGAATTTGCAAGTAATCTAATCGCTGCAAACAAGACGTAATTCTCCTCCACTATCTTGTGTCATATCACGTGGTCATTATTTCTATATATTCTTACCATTTAAATTTACATGTATTAATTTGTTTTCATTCGTTATAATGGTTGTGTAGTTATTATTATAAGTATAATTTCTATAGTGCTTTATAATATTGTTTTTTTTTGTAGAGATGAATATTTTTTCCTTTAATCCAATCATCGGACTTTTTAATCATCTGAGCAACCTTTACCGCGAATTGATTATGATGGTCATGTTGTATGTATTGAAATTAACGCTTGGTTAACATTTTATACTGTAGACAAACATTCTACCACGTAAAGACCTACCACCCGCTTGGGCTTCACGCATATTTACACTACTAGGGTTG
Source organism: Timema cristinae (assembly GCA_039000515.1). Classification (NCBI taxonomy): domain Eukaryota; kingdom Metazoa; phylum Arthropoda; class Insecta; order Phasmatodea; family Timematidae; genus Timema; species Timema cristinae. The sequence goes on along the minus strand of JBCFYV010000012.1, from coordinate 24,823,406 downwards.
GGATGAGGAAATTATATCTCAATTTAATTAAGAATGGTCATATACTAAAGATAGAAATATATACTATGTATATACTTTCACATATTCATACGTCAAGCAATGTGAGCTGCAGCTATCACTTTTGATGGATATAGGTGCCTAAAAAATAATACTAATAATATAGTAAAACCTTATGGGCTAAAAAATGTATTTGGATTTTCCAAAAGATTGTCCAAATAACCATTCGTAAGAAAATTAAGGTATAGAATTTAAAGTAAATTTACCTTAATTTACGTGAAAGTAAAGTGGGAAAACCATTTAGGAAACACTTTAGTTAATCTAGACGTAATTTAACAAAAAAAAAAAAAACCAGACAAAAACGCTTTTGTCCGCGTTTACACTGACAGATTCAAATATCGTTTTAAAAACATTACATCTTCACAAGAATTTGACTCTCGTGTCCAGTTGTCCCTTTTTAATATGTATTTACCCTCGTCAGTGGGTGCTAACTGCGCGTACTTTTAGTCAAATTTACACTTTCCTAGCACCGCATCTTACTACCCGTTTGGTTTGTACTCTTATGTACTAATTACGCCAATGGTGGACGAAGAGTGGAAAAGCATTAGTAAAAAAACACCCTCAGTACACTCGACTGAGATTTTAACCTCAATCGCCCCGTGTTCGGGAATCTATTCTACTGGCTGGATGACGCCTTAGACCATGTGGCCACTGAAGCGGGTCTGGTAGGTAATAAGATGTGGAGAGAACATATATTTATATATAAAGCAGAAAGTTAGTATATGTGTGTTTCTAGAAAAAGAATAACCAATTCTGATGAGATAAGAAACAGAAATTTGGCAAGATGGTAGAGGGATTGATTCACATAACCAGAAAAAGTCTCAAAAGAGGAAATTTCAAAATGGGTTACCTGGAGTTTTAGGATCTTTGGGGGGTTTGAATATTTGAAACAAAATCTCTCCAATAAGGGTGATAGTTGAAATTTGACAGGTAGGTAGAGGTTCCACTTCAAATGAACAAACAGTTCTTAAAATTTAAGGGAGCTGGTGAAATGATGGAGGGTTCAAAACTGAAAAGAAAAACTTAAGAAGAAGGTATAGAAATTAAACTTGTCAGGAAGTTTAAGGGACGTAATTTTAAAATTCTGATTATATATACCCTTTTTTACCCTGTTTGCAATTTTTAACCTCTTAATCTATTTTACAAATTTTAACATTTTTACTTACCCTTTATTTTAATTATTTTATTAGTTTTATATTTGTTACTATGTTAGCCCTTTATGCCATTTTTGCACGTTTTACACCTTTTTACTTGTTTTTAACATTCCTTTAAATTTGTGTGATTTTCTGTGTATTATTCAATTTGTACAGTAAGCTATTTACAGTATTTCAGTATTTATTAATAAGTCATAAATATTCTCCAAACAATGCTGCAGAGTGGTAGTAGGCTAGTTAGATTGTTGTAGTTAATATACACAGTAAATAGGTTCATATATATTAAAATGTATGCAAGTACTATAATATTTATATATATTTTTTTATTACAAATAACGGACACTTCTTAATATTGGACATATTTTGATCCCGGAAGGTGTCTGCTATTAAGAGATTTCAATCTATACAGTAAATATTAATATTATCTGAATACAACAAAGCTTAAATTTTGAACTTAGAATGTTGAACATAACCATATTTTAAGAATCTTCTTTCTCACGCCTCCATTTTTCGTGTCCATCGTAGAAAAAAAAATTGTTCCCACGTAGTCCCCAAGCATGCACATCACGCGAAAGACCAAACAATGCCTAACATACCGACCGCCCGATCGTAACATATTTTGTTCGGTGGTTCGTTCCACTCACACGTTTACGTAGTTGATTTATTACCCATACCGTACATGTCGCCAGTATGAACGGAGGACTTGAAAAGGGTGTGTGGGGGTAGTAATGGTTCCCATTCGTGAAGAGGCGTCTTAAAAATAACGGCGACTAGTATTTTGGAAGGTTGTTAAAATGTTTTGTGCGGCCACGGAATTGTTTTTCCCCGATTCTTCGAGTTATTTTTATTTTCTTTGCAACAGAGCAATACCTTTTTAACACTAACATTTTTTTATTTAAAGCATTTTGGTGTAAGATGAGAAGGCTCATAATATGGTTCTATATTTTAGCCTTGACGCTCATAAAAAAAGTATTTATTGAAATTGACCTTGCATGGACCTAGTTTACTCTTTAGTCTGTTGAACCGCATAATTCAAGCTCACGAAATGCCAATGTCATTCGAGATTGTTTCCATTTATTTATTTATTTTTCACAAGAAACACTTTTATTTTTCCAAAGAAACTATTTAAAAATCGGACCGTCTACCACATCAATAAAGTCCGCTCAATTCGACATAAGGTCCTAACTGTCAGGATGTACTTCCTCATACGTCCAAGCTCTCAGCATTTTTATTTATAACGGGCTAAGATGCATGGATATGAAAGTAGAGCTTTAGATAAATTGTACCAGCATTTACGTTAAGAGTGGTATTTTATTTTAGCACAGCGACTTGCTACTCGTTCAGGTTATAAGCTTGTGTACTTATTAGGCTAGTGTATTAGGGATGAGGAACTTGAATTTAGGGTAAGAGTACCCACATTTGCGTCGAGGGAGAGTAGAAAACTACGAAAGAAAGACCATCCTAAGTACATCGTATGGGGATTCGAACCACGATATCTTCGTTATCGACAGTCCAACTCCAGTCTATTGAGAAAGTGACGCTTTGGATCATGTGACTACTAAAGTGGGTGAGGGGGAGATAATTTCAGAAAACTCGGTACAACCCAAACAGAGTAAGAACCCTGAATTTCCCCATCTTCAGTAAATCAGACTTGCGCCTTTGTCTGCGTAGCCATCTGTGAGGGTGATGAGCAGGTTTAATTGATGACATTAAGACATTATTGTGTATCTTGCACTAAATATGAACCTAGTGTCAAATATCATGTGTACTTATGGGTGGTATGTAAGAACGAGCTGCTAGTGTGGTGTTAGTGGGCAGCTAGGGCTAGAAAAGTAGCACTACACCAGCACTCACATAACACTCAGCCTTGTTCTAACATACAGTCCAATTTTCATTAAAAAAAGGGACTTGATCTGCTTGCACATATTCATTCAAGTCGTGTGATCTGCAGATATCACTCTTAATAGACAATGGTCAATATCGCTAAAACAGTGGCCAAATGGTCTAAGGCGTCACTCTCATGTTAGGCTGACCTGCTAAAGAGGGGGAGGTCGGGTTTATAATCCCAGTTGGGTTTACTGAGGGTGGTTTTCCCTAAATGGTTTTCTACTTTCCTTCTATGCAGATGTGATTACCTTTAAAATGCTTGCTTCCTCATCCCTGCCCCATTATGGTAATTATAATATAATATGTGTTCAAACTGAACAGGTAGTAAGACGCGGCGATAAAAAAAATATATAGCGCTAACAGTATATTAAATGTTATCAATTCTGCCCTAAACATCCCCGTGGTGTAATGATCAGTGCACCTGGCTACGAGCCTAAGGGTCCCGGGTCCAATTCCCAGCTGGTACCTTTAGTGTTTTTCCCTGGAGGAAAATAATCCCAACTATCGCCAGGGTTTGGTTAATTAACATAAAGTTAGGTTAAGACTCACATCTGCTGTACAACATCATAATAGCTATCATCAGATCACCTCATTGTGGATATGACGTGTAGACAACCTCCTACGGTGTACCCTGTGCAACCAGGGCGGTTAATAGTCTACACATAAGGCAGCCGAACCTGTGCATCAAAGTACCCCCCAGTCAAATGTACCATACCATAAAAAAATTGCCTAAAAAATTGTGTTTGTATTTTCTATAAAGTCCTTCATATAAATCTGGAGTGTACCTACCACCCGCAGCTGTCTTTGCTGGCCGCCAGTTCCACGGACGGGCGCGGCGGGACAACGCCCAACTCCTTGGTCCGATAATGCCGCAATCCAAACAATGGTTGGTGTGTCGTGTGCAAGTGACTTCTGTCCCGTTAACCACCGTGAGGTATGATGGGTAACAGTGGCTTCAATCAATCTTCCAGAGGGGGCGGTTGTGTAGCGCGTGATACATCAGCCTCACGTCCTAGTACTAATAAGTTTCCCACACCTCGTCGATGACAACTCGACACCAATATCAAGCAGACCCACATCGGTGGCCACACGGACAAAGGCGCCAAAATCATATAGTCTGGTTTGTCTGTGAAGGAGAAGTTGGATGGTTCGAATCCTAGCCGAATGTTCTGAGGTTGCTTTACTTCATAAATAGTTTTTCACTATTCCTTTCCGCGAATCCATGATCATCTCATTTAAAACGCTCTCTTTCACATCCCTATATCATAAGTATTTAAATACGCGAATAGCCTTAATGAGGTACACACACCAAAATAAATGGTATGGAACTCCGCACGGACTTTCTCGCTCTATTGTTTTAAAATGGAGACATTTACTCAAAACTCGTAATATATATGAATTGAAACGAAATAATATACACTAACAAAACCAAGCATACATTGCACTATACTTTGTAAAACTTTTTTTAGTCCCAGTTTTACCTTTTATAATTTTGTTTAAAAATAGTAATGTCCTCATTTTTATGTTTGGACTGATAAAAAAAGATCAATGTTGGGTCCGCAAGGGTCAACACTTCGTATTAAAATTTCAAATTCCGGTTAAAATTTTCAACATTTTATTAGTTGTTGCAAATCTTCATGCGATCACATTGCTATTAAATTCCTCATTTATAAATGTTGACCAATAAAAAATGTAAATATTGACTATTGAGTCTAAAATGAAGGCTATATATCATTGTTGTACAAACATTTCTCCTAAGAGGTTTAAGGAAAAACAATATACATTTTTTTAGAGGCTTACTTATAATTAATTACTCTATGGCATTGAAGAATTATTGCGTTAAAACCTAAGTAGTATCTCTTTACCACTAAAGCTCACAAATTGTATTAATTTATTTACCAATATCTCAGAAATTGTTGAATTTATAAAAATATATTTCATATAAAAGTTTTTTATTTTTAATAGTACTACCATTTTTTAATGATAAGTTATTTAGTATCTCAAATAGTTGTGGAGATACGGAAGTTTCTAATTCTGTAAGTTACCCTAAAATTCATTTTCATGGTAAAATGAAAATAGCCAGTTTACTCAGTCTTAATCAACACCTATATACGAATTTTAATCAAAATCGTTAGAGTCGATTTCGAGGAAATTGATTTTTTTGAAGTTATACTTCTTTAGACGCGTTATGAAAAAATGAGGAGAGTGAAATTTTAAGATGCGCGCGCATCACTGTAACACAACAGTAACAGGTTGAAGCTAAACCGCTCATTAGGTCTCGAAAAAAAACAACTACCAACAAAATAGAAATAGAACCTCTGTTAGTCGCGCATTCTGGTACGCTCGTCGCCTCTGATCACTGTTTTCATATATATAATATTTATCCACATGTTTCTAGTTTCTACATTCACAACACGTGTTTTAGTTTCATGCAAGTGCGAATTATATATGTGCTAATAAATTATATTCAGTAGTGATTTAAATTGAATATTTTGATTAATATTATTTACTATTCGTAAATATTAGTGAACAAAATTGTGCTTATAGACTTTTTCAAGTGCTCCAATATAATTGAGGTTAACTATCCGTATGTATTATCTATTGATATAAATTAAAATATTATTATTTAACATAGTTAATACTAAATATTATTTAATGATGCCAAAGAAGTATAACTTCTCACGCGCGTACATAAGTATACACACCCATTTTTTTTTTTATCTTTTCGCCCTTTCTTAAACTACTCTTAATTTTAAGTTTAAACAGACACCCTAACAGACGTCATTGCAAAGACCACTTTTTAGGGTTTGGGGGGGTCTTGAGACGTTGACAGCCATCAACATTTCAGGTTAGATTTTCATTTGCGGTTGCAATACTTTTACCTTTAGTGTTCGAAAAGTTAAAAATATATATATATTTACGTATAGCTTGAAAGTTATTGGTTTTATAAAAATATGCTTCTTATAAAATATTTGTATTATAAAGACACTACATATTTATAACGATAAGTAATTTCATATCTCAAATAGTTTAGGAGATTTTAGAAAAAAAAAATTACGCATCAGACCAGAGCCCTTAAAGTCATTATGCCGAAATATTGAGAGAAGACATTTTGTTTGGAATATTTATAAATGTTTAGAAATTAAATTTAATCAAAATCGTTGAGCCAATTTTGGGAAAATTTGACTTTTTCTTTTTCTGCTCTTCAGTAAACTACCCTCAATTTTAGGGTTAGATAATCAATTCCAAAACGCCTTGGGGCAACCCTATGAAAAGCCTAGGTACCAAGCTTTAGCCCGATTGGTAAAATATTTTAGGTTATAGTTGGAGGTGTACATACAGACAGACAAACAGACGGAAAGTCAAAAACAAATTTTTGATTCGGGGGGTCATGAAACGTCAAGATTCATCAAAATCTTGAGTTCGATTTTTTTGACGATCACTATACTTTCTCTACCTGTAAGATAGCGAGAAAGTAGAAAGGATGGAAAGTTTGAAACATGCAACACTTATATTTTAGATTAGGTGCTGACCAAATTTAACTGAAATAGCTATAATTATTTACTGGCATTGAGGTGCGGCAGAAGGGAGTGCAAGTATTTTTCAGTTTTTATGGAATATAAATTTGTTGGCAAAAATTAATTAAATGTTTCTCCAGTAGCAACATAGAGTTTAGTTTTCTGCACATGCTAATATCAACAGATCTTGAATATCTGTCAAGTATGTCCTGGAATGTTGTCAACATATTTTCTCTTTATTTAAAATGTTTTGACAACAATCCAGGACATACTTGACAGATATTCAAGATCTGTTGATATTAGCATCTGCAGAAAACTAAACTCTATGTTGCTACTGGAGAAAAATTTGATTTATTTTGGCCAAAAAAATGTAATGCTATAAAAACTGTAAAATTACTCGTGCTTCCTTCTGCCACACCTTAATACAACTTTTCAAAGGGGGTAACTGCAAGATATATGATTTGGTGGTAGTATATATGAAAGTAACTTCAATAAGCACACTCCCGACCACAATTATTTTATATCTTCCGTCTCCCTACCAGGATTATTTTATATCTTTCGTCTTCCTACCACGATTTTTCTATACTTTTTGTCTAACTTAAAGGCGGGGATTCAGGAAACACGAGAAAATGTGTTTTTTGCAGTTTTTATAGCAAAACATTTTTTCGGTCAAAATAAATCAAATATTGCTCCAGTACAAACAAAGTGTTTAATTTTCTTCCCATGGTGACCTCAACAGTTGTTGAATATCTGTCAAGAGTGTCCTAGAATTTCATGAAGACTTTTTCTCTTCATTTAAAAAAGGTTGTTAGATAGTGCCACTATGCTAGTAACAGATATTCAACAATGGTTATTGTCATCAAATGAATACAATTAAACTTTATATTTTGTATAAAAACCCATGTTTAATTTGTTTTGACCAAAATATGTTTTTCTGTAAAAATTGCAATAACGCTGACCTTTACTAACGTTCTCTGCATCACCACCTTAACCAATGAAAAGAGTTAAAAGTTCAACAAATACACTTTCAAGCTTTATTTTTGTGCATTGCATCTTACTACCCATCCGAGACAATATACATATTTACACTAATGGGTAAGGGAAAAGGAAAATAAATTGTATATAAATATAGGAAGAAGAACTTGACCAGAAGTTGAACCTCAACCTTCCACTTCATAATTAGAGTTAAATCTAGTTTCCAATGAATGTAACAGTTCAGCTCTACATTCACTTATTAGGAAGATTAACTATGTGGGTTTAGTTTTGATGGCAAAAGGCTGCCACTACTTTCTTGATACAAAATAAACTTCCCTGTGTCTTCCAGATCATCAACTTTGCAGACACTATAGAGAGAGATAGAGAGTATTAATTTAAGTTTTTCATAAAAATGAATGTATTATGACTGCGAAGTCATGCTAATGGGGTTTATAAAAGGATGATTTAACTTTAAGTAAATTTATAAAGTTGCTTCTACACACAAAGTTTAAAGAAGAAAAAAGTGAGAAGGAGAGATAAGACATGTATTCAAATTAACTTGCTTGTTTCTTCAGTTTGTTTTCTATGCTTGAAACGTATATTTAAAGTTTACAGTTAAATACCCCAAATTTCTATTATGTTTTTAAATTTTTTAATTTATCATAAATTCCCTATATTTTCCCAGCTTTTCTAAACACTAAAATCCCCTCTTATTTTCGTTTGTCAACCGGTTTTCCAGATGTTGCGACATTGGGTAAAGAGAGTTCCTTCTTGAATATTGGCCTTACTCATTTTGAATTCCAATATAATGAAACCTAGGTCAAGGAATTGGGTGGTAAGGGTCGATTTTATTCAAGATACAGCAATTACTTCTTTTTCCAGTAGCAGCATTATAAATTGTGAATTGTTTTCTTCTATCTATGGGGTTTCCACTATTATATTAATAACGTGTCGCTGTGTTTTCCAGATTTATCAAAAAGAATTACCATTTTTCCAGGTAGCTTAGCTTGAAGAAAGAGTATAGTAAAATTTCATTTATCATTAAACTGGTTCGTGTAAAGTCACGTAATTCAAGTTGTAAACAGGATTATTTAAATACATAGGGAAATACATTTTGTGTCATTTTCACAACCCTTTTTTTTTTTTTAAGGGTTTCAATTCAATTTTTCATCCATCCAAAGACATACTAATTTAAGCTTTCAGTTAAATGTCTCAAGTTAACAACTATTCCGGTATTTTTACTAGATTTTTCATAATTCCGCGTGTTGTCCCAGTTTTTTACAGACCCAAAAACTTTCCTGTGTTTTTCCGGCTCTCCCGGTTATCCAGGTGCGTGGCATCCCTGTTCTATTGTAAAATAAATATTATGTTCGTCCATCTTTAATTTGTTCACCTTCTTTCCTGCATCTTCTTACATAGCTACATAAAAAAATATTCGAAAAGTGAAAATAGGTTTTCCTATGATAAATATTAAAAACATTAACTTCTACAAACTGAAGAGTATTGACAATAAATGGGCATGACCCGTTTAGGTGGCTGCATGGTGTAAGGCGCTATTCTCGCAGTAGACTAGACTGCCAATGTTCGAATATCGGCTGAGTGTAATGAGGGATGTTTTTCCAAAACAGTTATCCCTTCTCCTTCCACGCATATGTAGGTACACTTTTTATAAATATAACCTTCCTAATCCCTAAAACTACTAGCGTAATCTGTACATAAGCGGAGAATCCAAACGGATACTGAAGACACGGTGCTAAAATAAAGGTACTCGTGTTTTATGCATGAATAGATTCAGTTGGTGAGAATACTGAGACAAGTGTTAAACTGAGCAGTCTTGGAAAGATTGGAAGTGGCGATAAAAGTGGTGGATTGCGAAGATTTTTTCAAGTGGGGAAGGTGGAGGAGAGGGGACAGTTACTTTTTGGAAAGATAAATGTATTCCTCTGGATCAAGATTCTGGTGTACCGCATACCATTCATTCTCAAGAGATATTGGGGACAGTGAAAGATGTGGAAAGATATGAAGAGTAAGTGTTGTAACCTTGTTGACTTTTTTTTCACATAGCAAGCATGAGACACAAAAGGTTGATCAGTCATTTTGGAAAAACATAAGAGAACGAAAGTGAATAAAATTACATGTAAGACCAAACAAAAAAGAGTTTCATAAACGTGTATAGCAAAAGTCTGACATCTGGTCTCATATTCTGTTCAATAAGTTAAGGGTTTCAGGTTCGATTCAAGACATGACTGAAATAATTATTTTAATGTAATTGAAGCCTTCCACCTCCACAGTGAATAATGTAAGGCTGGTGGGCTGGTTCTTGTGTCTACCACTTGTTTAAATTGGTTTATAAGTTGTGTGTATATCAACACAATTTACAAAATCTTATTATTTGGTTTACCGGTGTAGACGGAAGATTGGAGTTCAAATCCCAGCAGGGTGCACAGGGTGCACTGAGGTGGTTTTATCTAAATAGTTTTCCACTCTCCCTCCACGCAAATGTGGGTTTTCTTCTTATGAAGCTATATCTTTCTCATCTCTACCCCATTAGGCCCGTTACATAGTCGAGCGGACGCTCCGCCCTCCGCTCTCCGCACGCGGATAGTCGAGTCTACACAGTGGCGCGGAGGTTTATCAGTTCGTCTTAGAAAATGTATGGATACAGACTGAAAGTATTAGCTGTGTATTACGCGTATAAAATGAGAAAACAACGGAAAAATAGAAGATATTATGTACATCCTATAGTGGCTCAAAGAAGTGTGAAAGGTGCTTTCACGACATTGTACATTGATTTACGTGGAGATAGTGACAAATTTTTTAACTATTTTCGCATGTCAATTAAATCCTTTGATGAACTAATAGGGAAGCTAGAATCCAAATTAAGTGTTTCTAATTTGAACAGGGTATCTATTTCTCCAACAGAAAGACTTGCTGTTACATTAAGGTAAGTAAAGAAAGTCAATTATCACTAAAAAGTTTTATTACTAAAAATATTACATTATTATAGATTATTATTGTTATTATTATTGTTAATTATCATGATCCTAGCTCTTCACTCATGTTGTGTGGTATGGAATTAGATCCATAGGATAAAAATGTCTCATATGGAGAGACTCTGTTTTCTTCTGCATTCGCAAGGAGACAAGATGAGTTTTGAGGAGAAATTTGTTGAGGCTTCTGACTAAAAGACGAATGTGGTTGAGGTGAAATTTGTGGGGGCTGCTTATCAAAAGATGATTGTGACTGAGGTGAACTTTGTGGGGGCTGCTGACTAAAAGACGAATGCGGTTGAGGTGAAATTGGAGGCTGCTGATTAAAAGATGAATGTGGTTGAGGTGAAATTTGTGGAGGCTGCTGACTAAAAGATGAATGTGGTTGAGGGGAAATTTGTGGAGGCTGCTGACTAAAAGATGAATGTGGTTGAGGGGAAATTTGTGGGGGCTTCTGATTAAAAGATGATTGTGACTGAGGTGAAATTTGTGGGGGTAGCTGATCAAAAGATGACTGTGGCTGAGGGGAAATTTGTAGGGGCTGCTGATCAAAAGATGAACGTACTGAACGGAAATTTTTTGGATTTTGTTGATAATTGATATAAATTTGTCTGGGTTGTGGGTAAGTAAAGTACTGGTTATCATTTATAAACAAAGGGTTATGAGAATGTGAGGGAATCTGGAAAGAATGGTCCTGATTTTTAATGCGCATAAGTGTATGCAACACTTCAGATCGAAATTGAAGTTTTTTATCATTATTGAATGTTTTTAAAGTTGGTAACAATGATTTTAGGAAGGCTTGATCTTCATCATCTTCATTTTCTTTACTTTCCTGCAGCATCTTCAGTAAGCTTTCCTCAAAATTTTTACTGCTTTTAGAAATTTTTGGAGGTGGAGCTTGTTCCCTTTCTTCAAGATCTGTAGATAATTGTGGCTCTTCTTCTTCTTCTCTTATATCTTCTTGAGTAGCAGGTGCACCTTCCACGCGATTGTCTTGAAATTCGTTGGAAAAATTTGTGTGTGTGTTGCATATTAGCAATCTTTCTAAAAACTGTAGCTGATCATGATAGGTGTATTTTGAAACTTTACTTGCACCTGATCCGGATTTTTTCTGTTTGGTCTTATTTTTACTTTTTATATAGGCATCTCTAGCCGTTTTCCATCTGGTTTGCATCTTCTCCGCTGAAAATAAATCAATCAAATAAACTCACTAATAGGGAACTTCCACGTGAAATAATACTGTAATTACTAGCCAAACACATTTTTCTTTGCACATCCATTCTCGGATGAAGACAAAATCTATGTACTCTCCTTGGTGGCTCTAATGTTACCAAAGCAAAGTAATAATATGAATAATGAAAGTATAAGGTGAGAAAGTTATGACAGGCTAGTGATGGCCTGGTAATTACAATTTTATTGACTGGGTAAGAGCCCAAAAACCACTTAAAGACCAAAAACTATTGTATTTTTATAGCAAATATTCCATAAGACGAAACTATTAAAATGTGTTTTTGGAGCATTTTCAAACATCTGTGTAAAAATTAAAGGAGTGAATAAACAGAATAGGACAAATTGCATATTGCAAATACCCACCAAGAGTATCTATCACACAAATGTGAACATTTTATCTGGTCCCCCACTTACATTTTGTGGGCTTCGAATTTGGGTGGTGTTTATTTTTAATCAAATTAGAACCAACTTTTTCAGAGAATCAATGTGAATAATCAAGCTGATTTAGTGGGGTAAATATTATAACCCATAAAAATATAGATTTTTATATCGAGCCTAAGAGCAGCAGGGTTATGTACAAATCAGAGAAAAAGAGCGTTTTTAACTGCAGAAACGTATTGCCACCATATTGAAAAAAAATGTTTATCTTAAATAGTAAAAACATAACCAGAATTTAAATATCTTACGCTTTAAAATGACAGTTCTGACTCCAAAATTGGTAAACAACACAACAATCAGTGATCAAATACGCAAACCTGTAAAATTGGTCAAATCACCGTTAAAAATATTATATTAATATATTCTTTCGTCTAAGGGATACACACACACTTTCATCTAAAGAATGGGGTAACATGCTAGCCCATTTTCATAAAAACCACATATGGTACAGTTAATTTGTTTTTAATTTGAAGATTTAATATGGAACGACCCCAAGACAAAATCAATAAGCATTTTTAACAGAATCTCAAAGTCAAAATAATTAAAAATATTTTCCTCTATTTCAGGTATCTCGCCACTGGTAATACATTTACTGATCTGCACTATTCCTACCGACTAGGAATTTCAACGATTGCATCTATTGCTCGACAAGTATGCAGAATGATATGGGATGTGTTGAAGACAGAATGTTTGCCTGAGCCTTCTTTAGCAAAATGGGAAGAAATACGTGATAGCTTTGAAGTTTGTGCTAATTTTCCTAATTGCGTCGGCGCTCTCGATGGAAAACATATCAGGATAACAAAACCTACTAAGAGTGGTTCTCTCTTTTTGAATTACAAACATTACTTTTCCATAAATTTACTAGCCATTTGTGATGCAAATTATTGCTTCTCTTTCATCGACGTAGGTGCTTTTGGAAAAAACTGTGACTCAAATGTTTTCAAAAACAGTGTATTTTGGCAAAAATTAGAGAGGAATGATTTAGGGTTGCCTGAAGCTAGGCCTTTACCTAAAACAAGTGAACCAATTTTACCCCATGTCATCGTAGCAGATGAAGCGTTTGGCATATCTCAACATGTGCTTAGGCCTTATGCAAGAAAAAATCTAAACTACAAGAAGAAGATTTTCAACTATCGACTCACTCGTGCTAGAAGGTATATTGAGTGTGCCTTCGGAATTCTTAGCAATAAATGGAGGATTTTTCATCGACCTATGAATGTAGATGTTAAACTCGCAGCATCCATCGTCAAAGCATGTTGTATTTTACATAACTTTGTACGGGTCAGAGATGGTTATGATTTTCAGCACACCCTCACGGTGGTTGGTTTGGAAGATCTGGAGACAACTGCTTCATTCATAAGATCATGCAATTCCATTAGAGACAGTTTTGCAAATTATTTTGTGGACATTGGTAAAGTTTCATGGCAGGATTCTAAAATTCACTAGAGAGATGAACTTAGCTAAAACAGGATAAGTATATTTTGTGAAAATATTGTTGTATAATTTACGCAGTGTGTAATTAATATTCTAGAATTGCTTTAATAAAAAAAAATTCAACATTGGTAAAGTTAATATTAATCAATATAGGTTGCATAATAAAACATTAGCTGCAATAAGTTAGTGAACAATTATTGAACAACACTACTTAGTATTATCTTACATTAATTAGTGATATTATTATCTTTGCAATTAATAGCTGTGCCCTGGTGAAAATATTGGATACTTAAATCATGGAAATAAAACAATCCATTCCCAAATGTTGCCTCACCATTTTTAATTAGGAATCAAATAAACGAATTTGTAAAACTCACCCAATTTTCTTTTCGTTTCTCTATCCATTTCATTGAAATTTGGAATAAGCTTGTTGCATATTTCTTGCCAAGCACTTGTTCTTAAATCCCGGTTTTTATAATCGTCTCGAGATGGATCCCACAAATAAGGTCTTATTTCAACCTCCATAATTAACAATTCAGTGTCGATATTCATATTCATGTTGACTGAACAATGCACACTTCACCAATGAAATGATCCGTCGCGCGGTTGTCCGCTCGACTATGCAAGTTACAACCTGCTCAATGGAACTAACTCACGCGGAGACGGAAGGGCCACGCGGAGGGTTCTTCCGCGTGCGGGCCACTCCGTTGAACTGTGTAAAGACACATAAGAACAAGGTAACTTATCCGCGTGCGGAGAGCGGAGGGCGGAGCGTCCGCTCGACTATGTAACGGGCCTTAGTGTGTATATATAGAAAAGCCGGTCGGGTGCTTAGACATGGTTCACGCTGGGGTGGAGAGAGAGAGAGAGAGAGACACAGAGAGCGGGGTTTGAGAGTGAAAGGGGTGATTTAAAGTTAAGGGAAGGGGGACCCCGCCAGGTCATTAGATCTCAAGAAGGTACTACATGACTTAGATCAATGCTTAGGCTCTTGTGTTCAAACCCCGTTAAGGAAACTTCAAGAAGAGGCTACTTTTTGTTCCAATTAAGTGCCAATGTAATAACCAAACATAGCAAATTTAATCAAACTTAAATCTAGTCAGATTTTTACTATTCGGCAAATATTAGAAAAGAATCGGGAAGACAACATTGTGGTTAATCAATTATACATAGATTTTAAAAAAAGGTATATGATTCAGTTAAATCAAATGAATTATATGAAATTTTAGCTAAGATTGGGAAGCCCAAAAATTTGTCAATATAATCGAAGCACGTGTGACTGATAGGCCTACGCGTGGCGGGGTATGGTTTGGATGTCACTTATTAGATAATTTCGAAATTCATAATGGATTGAAAAAAGGAGATGTAATATCCCCAATACTTTTTAATCTAGCCTTAGAGTATGCTATTAAGGTAATACAATAGAGTAGGAAAGGCTTGATAATAAACGGTAAAACGCATCAATTAGGATACACAAAAGATTTAGCTCTGTTGGATATTAAAGACTAGTGAGGAAATGGGTTTAGAAGTGAACGCGGAAAAGAGTAAGTACAGTACAAGATCACTCAGAGAACAAAGACTGTGGTCGATAATTTAGAGATTACTGCAAACAACATAAAATTTGACAGGGTTAGTGAGTTTAAATATTTAGAAACAATTTTTTAACTAACAATAACAATATTAGATTGGAAATTAGGAAACTAATAGTTGGGAAATGAATGTTATTACTAGGTCAGTCAGTTTTTAACAATTTGCCTACTGACGAGGAATATAAAACTCAGGGACAAATGCACCAGATAAGACTTAGATAACCGTTAAAAACTAAAGTTAACTTTGTGAGAATTTCTTGAACAATAGCAGGTTTCAATTCAAACTAAGCATCAATTTTATTTAACATATTTAACTTGTTTTAAATTGTTTTCATTTTAATATACTTTTTAAACTAGCTCAATAATGTTATATATGTTCGATTTTTATCATCGCTACAAATAATTTGTCAATTTTAGTGTATCGTATCATTTTATTAGTTCGTTTCCACTTGACTCATATTTACACATTATAATTTAACTACTTTATAAACTAGTTGTTACTATTATAATTATCTAACTTGTATTTTATATAATTGTCAATCAATAGTGTAATCTGTCATGTTATTAGCTCATCCTATTTGACTCGTATTACAGTACACGTTGTAATGTAAATATGTAATACCAATTACGCTAACATCCTTTAAAGATTAATCATTATATAATTATACACAATATACTATAATTATCAACCAATTTAAACCCATACTTTCATTAATCATTAATTATTAAGATAATATCTAAGTCTTAACTTTTACTTTAAGTGTCAAATTAGCTCTTTAAATTATTGTTTGAAAGTAATAGGTATAACAATTTCGTATCTTTGCAGGTTATTTTGTAAAATCCCTTCATTTCAAAAGTGTTTTAAGGAAAATATTAATTTTTAAATTTTAGTGGTTTAAAAATTTATATTGATGTTTTATGATTGCATAACAATATAATATCTCGATTCGTAAGCTTCAAAATTTAAAATATATATATATATATATCTACTACTTTCAGATAAAACACACTTTGAAAGAGATCACTGTAATGCATTCAAGATGGCGGATGCTGAGACCGGGTACCTCCTCTGAAATTATTTTATAGTGTGTAGACTAACTGTAAACTCTGGTGCTTCAACCAGCGTGTCACGATCAATTAATTAATCCACTCCACTAACATTCAAAATGAAAATATAAAAGTTATAGAACGAAAGAAAAACAAAATTTGTACGCATAGATAAACAAAGGGTGATCACGTGACTTTTGATAGGTTTGTAAGACGATCACGGGCTCAAAATGGTTGCCGATCTTTACCCTATACCATTCAAAACCGAAGAGTTTTGGGTTTTATTAATTACCGTTTTAAGATACATCCTGTATAACCACTGACATAGCTAGGTTGCCAGACAAAAAAGGGAGCTTCAGCAAGCAAGATATGAGTGGCTTGGTGGTTTCTGTTGTAATCTGTAAGCTTCGAGAGGAACAATTATACGAAAATCAACCATAATGTGACAATAGCTACTAAACGCAGTTAGTATTGCCCATAATTATACATTTTCAGGTTTGAGTCCCGCACGCGTTTGGTCCTCAATGAGTAAGACACGTCTTCAGAGAGCCCTCCGGACTCTGGAATGAAGCAGTAAATGCGTCAGAATGGTGTCTATGGAGATAGCATCGAGAGGCTGGTAAGATCCAGCTGGACCACAGGACAAAGACGTATCCGCCGCTTTAAGAAGATGAAATATGGCTCTCCCAACAAGTTATAGAATGGGAGAATACAGAAGATTCCTCTCCCAAGATCGTTTATTTCTTAGAGGGATGGTAGAAGGTGTTATGAGATGTATAGTGCATTTGTGGTAAGTTAAAAATTGAGAGAGGGTTTGTTTATTTTTAGCACCGCGTCTTACTCGTTCGGATTATACACGTTGAGGAAAGTTAAAGTTTATATACTAGGATTTGAGATATAGTTAATTTAAATTGAGTTCACAATATGTGAAATGAGTGATTTTATGTGTTAAATGGGGGATGATGTATAGGAAATCAAGTGGTATGGGAGATACAAGGCACGCTCCAAATAAAGAAGGTTAATTCTGGTATGGGAGATATAATGAATTCAAAGTGACCTCAAGACAAAATACAATAACCAGTAGAGTTTATAACACTATACACAGTTAGCTTACTCAATAAAGCAGCGAAATTGTCGCAAATTCTACATTCATCACCAGACATTGCATTAGAATTAACCTGAAAGAGATAAGGTGTAATGAGGTGGACTGGATAGATTTAGCTCAAGATAGGGATAGGGTGTAATGAGGTGTACTGGATAGAACTAACTCAAGATAGGGCTAGAATGTAATGTGGTGTACTAGATATAACTAACTCAAGATAGGGATAGGGTGTAATAAGGTGGACTAGAGAGAACTAGCTCGGGATAGGTATAGGGTGTAATGAGGTGGACTGGAGAGAACTAGCTCAGGTTAGGGATAGGTGGCGTACTTTATTTTAAGTGTGGCAATGAACTTTTGATTTCCTAATGCCATGGAATAAGTAAGCAACATAAAAGCTGATAAAATTATAATATAGTTGAACAATTATCTTAGTACTAATATAAACTAAGAAAGTTCTAAAACATATTCTGTAATAGTATGTATGTAACTGTTGTGAAAACCCACACCAGTGGTCGCAAAGTCCAAGCCGTTGGGCACGCAATAAACAGGATTTCCAATGATATTAGAGGTTCTATTTCAGTAATGGAAGGTGGCTCCACATGGGATTGATCAGTGATCAGTGAGTGCTCTTTTCATGCCCTTTCAAAGCTAAATATGATGCACTTCTTCTCAATTGTATTTATTGTCCTTAACCTTTCATTAGTAACCATTATGTTAAACGTAAAAAAGTAAAATAAACATGAATGACGTAAAGGCAAAATTTTGAGAGATTAAAAACATGTCCACAGGAACAAAGCATTAAAGTACTGAAGTTTATTAGTTTAGGTCTCTCTGTAGTCGTCACAAACCTTTCGAGATCAGGCTTCATCTTTTAATTGTCAACCATCTCCTCCCCCCTTTACCCGACATTACCCTTTTATCACATTTTAATGCTAATATCAATTGTACCTAAACCGTTATTAATATTTGTGTAGGATTTCCCAATAATTGCATGAATATAATAAGAATGAGTAAATTAGAATTTTGTAAATGCACTCGCATTTGTGTGGAAGCAGATTAGAGGATAAGTTTAGGAAAAAAAAATTCTCAGTTCACCCAACCCATATTCAAACTCCGACCTTCTTGTTGCCTAGCTAGACTAGACATGTTAAATCCGTGTGCCAACCGATGAGAGTCTTTTTTATTATTATTTTAATATCTCTCCTTTTCTGAACCATCTTAAGACCACCCTCCCCCTCGGTCACAGATTGTGAACCCCTGTTCCAGGGGAAGAAGTGGGCGGTCTTGCGGGATCCTTGTAATCTGTTTGGTAGCTAGTTAGCCAGAGGGAACGGCCGCATCTGTGCGCCCCGACCACGCACTTGTTATCAGGGGACTATAGAGAGCGAGGAGGTCGTTTGAAAGGATAGGAGTGTTCTGATAAACCACCCTCGGTGTTATAGGGAGGCGTAGCGAGGAAGCGACGACATATCTTTCCTTCCAAACTGGGTGGATACTTAGATCGGTTTCTGAGGGATCTTAAATGGTGTGACCTAAATATGCGCCTTGAGAAACAGTTCCTTCGTGAAACACACACGAGTCAAGGGTGGCAAACAGGTCTTGAAACTCATGCCCTGGGAACCTGGACTAAAGCGTTAGTCTAATCTGGCAACAGGAAGATCCGGGCTCGAATCTCGTCTGAGTGAATGAGGGTTTTTCCAAATGGTTTATTATTCTGTCTTCACGAGAATTAGGATACAGTACCTCTATATTATACTCTCCTGATTCCTACAATATTAGTGTGAATATGGTTAAATAGGCCGCAAGGATCCCAATACGCGGTGGTCGTAATCACAGAATTAGGGGAGACTTGTTCCTTAATAATGTATTCCTTTAATAATCTATAATTTATGTTTTTCCAGATTCCCTAGGTGTGTGATACTAGCGCACTTGATTTGGGAACATGTGTTGCATTGGATACGTTATTTTCGTATTGTGGGTTCTCGTTTTGTCTTTATGCAAATCCTCGTGCAATTCCTTGAGATGCCCCTTCCTCATCTTGTTTTAATTGATGAGATAGTTCGCTAATATCCTTTAAATTGGGCTTATATCTCTGACACAATCATAGTTTTAATATTATTACGTTAGGTTTAACCCCAATTACATAAATCATCTACTTAATCTAAAGTGAAAGGATAAGAAGAGTAGAATTTAGTTGAAATGTATCTAAAATTACGGGAAGAAAGAATGAGAAACAATTTACTTAAAAAAAACTCAAAACACCCAAATAGTATTCTAACCACAACCTCCCCGTCACCAGAAAACCAGACAAGATGAAGATGGCGCCTTTGTTTGCATGCCCATCGGTGCAGGAGGCAAGCTAGTCTATTGAAAATTTGACGTCTAGACCTCGTGACTACAAATGTAAGGAGTTATGTTCATCTTACTTCCCATTTTTAATAGGTTAAATGGCAGCATCTACAGAAGCCAATAAAGCCCATCATAGTGCTAGCATCTACAGAAGCCAGTAAAGCTCATCATAGCCTGAAAGACAGCATCTACAGTAACCAGTAAAGCGTATCATAGCCTGAATGACAGCATCTACAGAAGCCAGTAAAGCGTATCATAGCCTGAATGACAGCATCTACAGAAGCCAGTAAAGTGCATCATAGCCTGAGTGCCAGCATCTACAGAAGCCAGTAAAGTGCATCATAGCCTGAGTGCCAGCATCTACAGAAGCCAGTAAAGTGCATCATAGCCTGAGTGCCAGCATCTACAGTAACCAGTAAAGCGTATCATAGCCTGAATGACAGCATCTACAGAAGCCAGTAAAGCGTATCATAGCCTGAATGACAGCATCTACAGAAGCCAGTAAAGTGCATCATAGCCTGAGTGCCACATCTACAGAAGCCAGTAAAGTGCATCATAGCCTGAGTGCCAGCATCTACAGAAGCCAGTAAAGTGCATCATAGCCTGAAAGACAGCATCTACAGTAACCAGTAAAGCGTATCGTAGCCTGAATGACAGCATCTACAGTAACCAGTAAAGCGTATCATAGCCTGAATGACAGCATCTACAGTAACCAGTAAAGCGCATCATAGGTTAAATGGCAGTAGAAGGCTCACAGCCACTCCCAGATACTTAGAGTGATTTCTTTGGAACATTGCAATCTCCTAGTTGTACTCACTCCCCACCATTGATAAACTGGATGTTTGACGTTTAAAGTATGCACTCCACGTTCCTTAGATTATTTTGTTTACAAAATTATTGATGTTTAACTAAATGTGACCCACTCCGGTGGTATACAGTTCTAATCCTTAGACTCTAAGGCGTCACTCGCAATAGATTGGACTTCGGATGATGGGCAAAGTGTGGTTCGAATCCCAGTCGGGTGTACTGATGGTTTATCTTAAATTGTTTTACATTCTCCCTCTATGCAAATGTGGGCACAATTACTTTACATTCAACCTTCCTCCTCTTTAACACATTCACTTAATTAGTACATATGCGTTCAACTCTAACGGGTAGTAAGACGTGGTGCTAAAAATAATAGTTAAACGTGAGTGTAAACTCAGTCTACTCTGAAAGACGGCAGTCTTAACTTGACGAATTACTCTTTGGCATTGCTCATAAGATAGGATCGTAGTATAATCCGTCAAGTTAATACTGCTGCTACCTTTCAGGGTAAACGAAGGGTACACAATGTTAGATGTAAGGTGGCGATTAACAGTAGTGGAATATAGGTAAATTGTAAACTATTGTATTATTATTATTATTATTATTATTATTATTATTAATATGTCTTACGACAGGTCCATTCTTTTTGTCAGTGAACTTGGACCACCAATGCGCTCTGTCCTCTGCCTCCTTCTTCAGCTCCCAGAATGTTCACCTTTCCTTTAATTTATCCAATATGTGAATCCTCCTTCCTATGCTCTTCTTTACCTCGACAACTCCTTCTATGAAGTCATGCAGAAGACAGTTCCTCCTAATAATATCAACATTTAGAAGTCAAAAGTGATGGTGATTTCAAAAAATAAAAAGCCACTGAAAATCAAAATTGGAAACCAGGAGTTGGAAAACATAGATCGGTTCAAGTACTTGGGAAGTCTACTGACAAAGGATGCCTACCGCACCAAGAAAATTAGGTCAAGGATCGCCAAGTCAAAGGAAGCTTTCAACAAGAAGAGGTTACTGCTGACCAGCAAGTTGAGTTTGGAACTAAGGAAGAAACTGATGAAATGCTATATCTGAAACATTGTTATGTATGGAGCAAAAAATTGGACTCTTAGGAAGACGGAAAAGAAATACTTGGAAACATATAAAATGTGAAAACTGGTTTATATGGTTTTTAAATGTAACTTCAGGGAGAGGAGTAGAGGGGTGGTTACTATCTATCTGCACAGGGTAGCTAAATCTGTAATGGTAGTCCAATAGTGCTGTGTTCAAGAAAGTGAAGCTCAAATACAAACAAAATCATTTTAATAATAATATCTAAACTACATATAGGTTCAATTTGTGTGGGCCAAATTTGTTTGCAGACGATATAGTGACACATTTTATATGTAGTTATCATAATTCTTCCTCCCCTATCAGTCAAGACCGGAAACCAGCCATACTTCCGGTTTACTTAACGCAAATTCGGCAGCTTATAAAATCCTCCCAAATATATTCAGCAGCGAAAAAATTTGATGGCAAGTTAAAAAAAAATGACTCATATCCTTCAACTCTTCCGTTCCACAAAATAGTTATATTTATAAATCGTCCTTGTGTTATTTTAATCTTATCTTTTTCTCTTATTTTGACTTCCTTGTTTGAAATCCCATAAAAAATTATTTGTTAGTTAGTGAGCAAGTTTCATTCAATGTTTTGTTCTGCCCTACCTTACTGCCTGGATATAATTTAAATATTGCATGGTTGAAGTATGATAATAATAATAATAATAATAATAATAATAATAATAATAATATCGCATGTTTGGGCTACATCAAGAAAGAGTAGCAAGTACTAATGCCCCATTGCCCAGGGGATGCCCGAATGTACTTATCGTACATCCTTTCTGTGGAGGCTCTTTCCATGTCCCAATGAGATGAGATGAGGATGATAGTGATGAGGGTGTGGAACCAGTGGAAACACTTAAACCTAACTTAGGCCTAACTAACCAAACTCTGGTGGCCTTTGGGTTAATTCCTCTTTCGGGAAAAATACCCAAGGTGCCAGGACTCCTAGACTCTGTAATGTCCCTGATTTGACCCTAAGGAATATTTGAAAGCATTGACAATATTCTCTTCTTAATTATATATATAGTTTTTATTTGAATTATATATTTTATTACTTGGCGGGGTGACCTGGTGGTCTAGGGGCAAGGTGTCAGACTTCTATTCTGGCGGCCGGGGTTCAATCCTCGGTCCCGGCAAAGATTTATCTGATTACCAAACCCTTCCTTCACCTATGACAAGACATCTTGTGAATGTGGGGAATGCCAGGCCTCCACCGTGGTTCGGATTCCACGTTAAACTGTAGGTCCTCCATTCCATCTCACAATCACCCTACCATTACACATTAGCGTAAGTGCGTATAACTCAAACGGTAGTAAGACGCGGTGCTAATAATAATAATAATAATAATAATAATAATAATAATAATAATAATAATAATAATACTGTACAAACATAGTTAAATTAAGTTACTCCAACCCCTTGGGGTTCTCAAAAAAATGCTTACCAGATTCTAAATAGGAAATTACTAATTATTTCTTGTTGTTAAGTTCACGCCCTGAGGTTAGGAAGCATCAGCTACTGTAACTAACTTCAGTGTGTGACGTAAAGTTGAGTCAAAATTACAATCTAAAAAGTCTTTTAAAATTAACTCCCTGCTCTGGAACAACCCAGAACATTGTATATGTTCAATTTGAGGCAGTTTCCGGTTCTCGGCCATTCTGTATGCTTCTATACGTTTTCGCGAACTAAATATGCTGGTAAGTTCCATTGGGCTGAGTTATATCACAGGTGGTGTAATCTCAGGGCTTACTGTGATGTCGGTCATTGTCTCGGACGGACTGTGTTAGGCGCTCGTCTAGATTGTTTTCAACATGGTCATATTTCTATCCAAGTATCAATAATTATCATTTAATAAACCAATATCAAACTCTATCTGACGTTATTTCTATCATAAAAATTGAGACCCAATGTCGGGGAGTAATAACTATTTTATAACGTAACAAATGACGAAACAACAGCGGGTCAATTAAACATGTAAAAATCCCATAATGTTATAAATGACTTCCAAACGTGGGGCCTTTATCATCAAAAATATTACGTAAGGTGGCAATTGGCGGCCCAACGTTGACCAGCTAAAAGAACATAACAATTGGCGTTCAAACGAGGGGCCCGTTATGAGAACGTATTAAGGTGCGGCAGAAGGGAACGCAAGTATTTTTGCAGTTTTTATAGAATTTCAATTTTTTAGCCAAAATAAATCAAATATTTCTCCAATAGCAACATAGAGTTTAGTTTTCTGTATATGCTAATATCAACAGATCTTGAATATATATCAAGGATGTCCTGTAATTTTTTCAAAACTATTTAAATAAAGAGAAAACGTTTTCACAACATTCCATTACAACCTTGACAGATATTCAAGATCTATTGATAATAGCATGTGCAGAAAACTAAACTCTATGTTGCTACTGGATAAACTTTTGATTTATTTCGGCCAAAAACATTAAATGTTATAAAAACTGTAAAATTACTCTTGCTCCCTTCTGCCGCACCTTAACTCTTAGCCAGGTGCACTGAACACTACCCACTACAGAATGGAGCTGGTTGATGGTTGAATTGTAAGTAAGATTCAAATTGATCTTCCAGAGCCCGGTTTTAGTAAAGGTTGTGAAAACATGTACCGGCACAGATTTCAATATAAAAAAAAAGCAGGCGCAGTTAAAGTCATGATTCAGAATAAAACTAACAGTATTCCATTAATAATTAATGATTAACAAAAGAATTAAAACTACAAACGTCTTGCAAGCACACCATTAACTGTTCCTAGATATAATAAGCTGTAGTAGTAACAATGTGATTAATGGTATTGCTACATCTTACTTTAATTATAATGCTATGGAATTTATTTTATTACTATAAAACAATAAAATAAAATAACCCACTGTGGAATACTTCTTTAGGTCCACAGAGGTGTTGTTTCCTAGCTACCACTTAGTTTTAAGTGTATGTTGATAATATTATTTCAAAGTAATATTATTATGTATCCCATTTATCTTAAGATCTAAGCATAGTTTTGGTGTTAATTTTTTCAAACACGGTAATATTTCATTACAAATAAGTTCAATTATATTTTAATGTTACCACTTGATCTTGATTGTATAATATTTCATAGTAATGTTTTGTGATACACCCGATCTATATTCACACACATACATATATTATCTCTCTCACAACGCTTACTCTCTATCACACACATTCACACATTATCTCTCTTTCACCCACACACCCTCTCTCTTACACACTGTCTCACAGATTCTCTTTCACAATTTCACACTTTCACACACTTTCTATGACAAACTCTCTTTCACACACTCTCTCTCAAACTTTCACACACATTCTATCACAAACTCTCTTTCACACACACTCTTTCACAGACTATCTAACACTCACTAGCTTTATCACAATCTTTTTCGCTCTCTTTCACACACAATCTTTCTCCGTCTCTCTCTCTCTCACACACACAATCTCTCTCTCTCCTCATAATCTTTCTCACACTCTTTCTCTCTCTTTCTCTCACACACATACACATACTTTCTCAACCATTCTGTCTCTCTCACACACTTTTCATACACTCCCTTACACAATTTCTCTCACACACACAAATACACAATTTTACACACACTCTATTTCACACGAACTTTTATATTATATTTTTAATCATTTCACTGTTATCTAATTTCATTGTCATGATTTCAGCCATTGTTAAACTCAGAATATTTTACTCTTAATGTCTCAAGATTTTTTTTTTTTTTTCAATTTCAACATTTTAATTTAAATAATTAAGACATACATTCTGGCATGCTTGAAAATCAAATTAATTTTTAATTATTTACATTTTTATTTTATTTTAAATAAGTTTATTTTAACCTTGATAAGTTAATATTGTTCTCAGATTACAAATTTAACATAAAAAACTACATATTATATTCTATTTTTACATTTAAAGTATATTTATTTTACCTTAGAACTGTAGTTACACAGGGAGATGATGCTGTTTAACCTAAGATTAGATGAGTGATCCAACAAATTACATAATCTTTGTGTTTCGTGTTTATCCTCATACGTTTACCGTATTAATATTAGAGTGTATATCTATGTGTAAGTTATGTTTCCTTTAAGTATTGTTACTGTCAAACTACCAATGTGTCAATGTTAAGTTGCTATGACAACCAGCTAAGCTCAGTGAGGTTGTTCTTAACATACAAATACCAAGAAGTCCAGAGATTGAAAGAGTTTCATGCATCTGAGCTCTAAGTTTGTTTTAACACAACCTTTCTCATAAGTCGATCTAATAATGCATTATATTTATTTGGAATCTGTTAGAGTTTTCTTAGTTATTTTGTAAAATATATACAGTAATAGTTTCACATTCTCTACCAGATTAAGGCCGTTCAAATCTGGCTGAATTCAGGACAATAACATTTATAACATCTATACCATAGTTATATCAGAAGGTGTTTGCAATTTATGTTCGTTAGCTATATATTTGTACGCATACATGTGCAACTATAACAGTATTTGTGTGCCGTTATTGAGAAAGTCCTCTATTGAGAATATGTTTCGCCATTAGAAAACATAATTGTATTGACGGATACATTGAGACTGTCCGTCATAAAGATTAATTCACTAATGAAAGGTTTCCGTTAAGTAAGATGTCATTTCCTATGTTACATTTATTATTTCAAGAAACTTTAATATGTACTAAGTAAAATATAAATTGGAATAAGTAACCAAACTCTTCCTTGACCTCTGACAAGACGTGGATTAATCACAACTTGTGAATGTGTGGAAAGCCAGGCCTCCACCGTGGTTCGGATTCCACGTTAAACTGTAGGTCCTCCATTTCCTCTCACAATCACCCTACCATTACACATTAGCGTAAGTACGTACAACCCGAACGGTAGTAAGACACGGTGATGATAGTAATAATAATTATTATTATTACTATAATAGTTTATTATAACAATTATTAATAATAATAATTATTATTATTATTATAATCAAACTATTATAGTACGAATACAGCCACATCTAAATATCATAATCTTTAAATTTAAAAATGACATTTACACAAGGGAATCGAACCCAGGATCTTTGGCTTAGTACACTAATGATCTAGCCACTGAGCTATACAGGAGTTGTCCGATACCAAGGATCATTCTTCATTCATACTTTAAGGCAGAGTCTGTTATGGACGTGTGCAAACCGTCAGCTACGTATGAGAGATCAATTAAGATCATGATATATCAGCTAACGCAGCTACCTTCTATTCGGGAGGACTTAGCCTTACTAGCAATTGTACAATTACAAATGTAGGAATGTGCATATCATGATGGATTAATTAGCCAACTATTCTAGATGTTTCCAAACGTTCATCCCCAACTCTGCCTTAAAATATTAGTGAAGAATGACCCTTTTAATGGCACGATTTCTGGATAGCTCAGTGAATAGAGCATGGACGTACTAAGCCAAAGGTCCCAATTTCGATTCCCGTGTTCAGGTGTAATTTTTTTCAATTTGAAGAATAAAATATAGATTGTTTTGATGTGATTTGGTTTTAATATGATATAATAGTAATATTCTAAGTTTATAATTCAAATTTATATTAAACGTTAATAGAAAAATATAGTTTGTACTAAGTTCGAAAGAAAATCAAATCAGCATTAAAAATGATACTCCAAATCAGCTCGGTACAAAACAACTCAAAACATTTTTAATTTCCTAAACAAAAATTAATTTGCATAAACTTTTATTTATCTTATTATAAGTTTGTTCAATGACAAGTTCATTAACTTTTAACTTCCCTGTGGTAACAAAGGAATAACACACTGTGATTTTAAAACTAAACACGTACACAAGAAACACAGTAAAGTACCCGACTATTTCCCCCTTAGAAGTCTTGTCAACCCATCAAAAACAGGATGTAGTCGCGGCATTTCTTAAAATAACTTATCTTCCCCATTCACACGTCACGCAAACATACGATACACTCGACACAAAAGAGCGAAATAAAATTAAAATTAATAAAGACATAAGATTTTTTTTCTTAAATCTATTATTATTATTATTAGCACTTCGTCTTACTACCCCCGTTCGAGTTATACGCACTTACGCTAATGTGTAATGGTAGGGTGATTGTTAGATGAAATTGAGGAGCTACAGTTTAACGTGGAATCCGAACCACGATGGAGACCTGGCATTCCTCACATTTTCAAGTTGTGATTAATACACGCCTTGTCAGAGGTGAAGGAAGGTTTGACAATCAGGTAAATCTTTACCGGGACCGAGAATTGAACCCGGACACCAGCATAGAAGTCTGACACCTTATCCCTAGACCGCCGGGTCACCGACTTTCTTCAATCCTTTTCACGAATGCTCAAGAGTGGTTTGACCGCCAATAAAACACAACGCTATACAAATACCTATGTATATTTTTAATAATTGATTTATTTCAAATATGACCTCTTTTAAAACGCGTCTTATACCGTTCAATAAGTACACATGTACTTATTATGCAATGTTTAGGAATAAGGGAAACTTAATTTATAGGAATGCGAACAGTTTTTCGTGGAGGTAATGTTGGAAAACATTTAGAGAAAAACCTTAGCACACTAAATGGCTTCAAACCCCAATTTCCCCGCCAGCGGCAGTCTAGTCTATAGCGAGAGTGACGCCTTTAGCCGTGTGGTCACCGTTGTGGGTGTGCATGAATAAATGAGAGAACGGAATATATATTTGTGTATGGTGACAATGAACTGAGTACGACCCACTTCGATGGCCGCATGGTTTAAGGCACTACTCTCGCAGTAGACTAGACTGCTGATGACGGGGAGATCGAGGTTTCAATCTCGATCGGGCATACTGATAGTTTTTCAAAAATTGTTTTCCACGCAAATACGGGTACATCTATAGTAATAAAAAGAAGTGTTTGTCTGTGTGTCTATTTTTGTGAGATGCCCAGCCAAATTTACGGCATGCAGAGACCTGACATTTTTAACATAGGTGGATGGAAGGGGTCCGACTGCACCTCAAAGCAGATTTTTTTAAATTTCTAATTAGCTTTTTAATAAGGCTATTTTTAACCAATTTTTGAAGAAAATATTGTTAGTCTGGTTTAGAATTACGTTTCACAGATACATGTGATAAAAATATGCAGAATCTTCCTCGGAAAAAAAAGTTTACGAAATCGATTGTAATTCTAAACCATTTTTGTGTGGGGAGGGGGTGGGAGGCTTATATAATTGTTATACCACAGTAGGTCACGGGCAACGCCGTGCAGGATTGCTAGTTTCTTAAAAATATAACCTTCCTGATCTATAAAGCCCTCAGTATAGTTATTATATTAGCGCAGAGCCCAAATGGGTGGTAAGACGCAGCGCTAAACATAAACTGAGTGTGAAGTAAAAATTGGCATACATTTAAGTCCAAACAGGGGAACTATGAGGCGAAGACTCTTCTATCCTTTCCTGAAATCTAAAATGGGCGAAGAAAGCTCTTATTGCGGGTGTTAGAGGTACTTGTTTAAAAAAAAAACTTCTTTAGTTAATAATTAGATCATTTCTTACATGGTGTGTTAACAGAACTACTGTCAGAAGCGTGCTTTGATTTATAAAAGGGAGAATAACATCCATTTAAGGACGCTAAAAGTTCATTTTGGCCCTTTAGCTCCCGCCTAACAGAAAACGTTCACACAACTCTGTGAACTATACTGAGATAGTAAATAAAATAATGTGTTTATAATGTTGTCAGGACATGCATGGCCCATTAGGATAATGGCTAGGGGTACTTTTTAAGAATCATATCATTAACAAAGTGTTAAGTTGTCGATATTTATAGAAAGGAAAATATAAAAGGATCTAGATCAATCTTTACTCTAAACATTTAACATAAGAGCGCCCCTAAGTGAAGGGAAATGTTCCTCACGCAGCGGTGTAATAATCAGAAGCGCAGTTATAATATATAAAAATCAATTAAAAAAAAATCAATAACTATATTAAAATGTTTAGGTTATGATCCTGTGAAAATAAAATTGTTTAGACAAGGTTCTATGTTTCTTAATATTTACCTTTATCTAAGTTGTTGACATTTATCGTAAGCCTGTAGTTAAAATGAGATATTTATTCCTCCTACATGTTTTAAAATTATAAATAACCTATATAATGTAAGGTTGTAAGGTAAATGTATATGTGTATACTTTTTGCTTTCATTTTGGCTCCAAATATATTTTAAATACCACTTCTTAAATAACGCGCGATCTTTGAAAGTATGTAAGCCCTTTCAGCGCTCGGGTAGGTGGTCCTCTTAAGATACATTACTCACGTGCAGTCACCTGGGAATGAAACCAGGGTCAGGAACATTAAGCCCTGATTTCTATAAGAGGCCCACTTACGACCACAAACAATGATTGAAATCCAATAACATTTGGAATTTTATAAATATGTATTATTTGATTTTTAATTATAAAGTTAATCTAAAACGTTATTAAAAGCTTTCATTAATACTTCCTGATGAATTACTGTAAAATTTATCTTTAAAAATTAAAGTTATTAATTAAGTAGGTAGAGAATGTAAATATAATTGTAACATTTCCCCCTGCCATTGTGGCAACATGAGTGTACAGTTTTTAAATAACAGCCCTCCTGTTCTGTAGTTGTGCTACCAGGACTACTAAACTATATTCGAGAGCACTAAAAAAATCTAATATAATCGTACATTCTTTTTCGTGTTTATTGTACGAGTTGGTATGATGGTGAATTTTCTAGGATTGTCACATAGGTAATTTATAATATTATTAATATTGAAAAATGACAGCTGAATATGAGAATCGAACCGAAACTTTTGCTTTATAAACCAACAACAGAACTGTGGTATTGACGTACTAAGCCAAAGGTTCCGTGTTAGATTCCCGTGTCTAGGTTTCATTTTTAAATTTAAGGAATATAATATTTAAATGCGGCTATAACAGTAATAACAAATTTAATAGCTTGGCTATTTAGTCCATCATATTAAAATTACATTAAATTCGAGACATTGAAACCTACTACGGTGGCTGCATGGTTTAATATGTCACTCACGCCATAGACTAGACTGATGATGACACGGAGATCCAGGTTCGGATCCCACTCTCATGTACTGAGGGTAGTTTCTCATTATTTGTTTTTCACTCTTCCTACAAACAAATAAAGGTGCATTTACTCTAAATTAAACCTTCCTCACCCCTATCTCATTTGTATAGTTAGTACGTATGCGTAGACCATATAACCTGGACGTATAATAAGACACGGTGAAAAAAAATTAATACGTAAAACACATTGTAAGACATATTTGTATTAGTGTTTTTAAAACGTTACATTAAAGAAGTTTAAAAAAAATATGTTGACTTTTAGAGTGGATTATAATTTTAATTAGTTTATACTGAATAGTAAAGTTTATAATTCCTTCTCTGACATGAATAACTTTTTGATTGCTGTTGGCTGTTTGGTCAAATGAAGTTTACTGAATCTACTTTCGCGTGTTCATACATCAAGTCATGTGATCCGCAGTTGTCACTTTTAGAGATCATCAATATACTTATGAAATAACAATAAACTATAGTTTAATTTATCAATTTTACTTCGACAAAAATTTATACAATTTATTGTTTTGTTTAGTGCAAGTGCATTTCGCCCCACCTTCAAGCCACGGATACAGAGCTACGGATTATGTAGGCGGACAGACAGGAGGATGGGAGGGGGGGAATAGTGGAGAGAGGTCCTAGACATCAGACGATACGCTTATTTCACGCTTTCTGCTAGTCTCAAGTTCAACCAAAACCTTTTTTTATTCTACTTTGAATTATGTTTTTTTCTTTTCTCACCTTCTTTTATTTTTGCAGTATTATATAAAAACTTTTTTCTTAGTGTCATTTATAATTTCTTTTGTTAGTTGTATCAGGAGATACATTCTTGAGGCCCAATGAATTTGTGAACATTGTGGCGATAAAAAAAATCGAGTTTGTAAAAAAAACACTTTTAACAACGATATGGTTGACTACGTCTCGCATATCTATTTTCAGAGTTCATGAACTAGCCATTTCACATGTACTGTACAGTGTGTATATTTCTCTCATTTGTGTCTTAGCTGATTACTTTTATTTGATTGGTCTTGAAATGACGTCAAACTATATCATGTAGACCATTTCTCTTGTTATATTATTTCAGAATAATGCCCTATACACACGGGCGATATTTTCGACCTAAATTTTGTAAAGAAACATGTACCAAAATTTCCTCTTTAGGGATGCCCAAATTGTATTTAGTTTTATTATGAACGTTTAGTTAAACGAACAAATAAGAAAAAATTTGTAATGAAATCACAGTTTCTGACAGATTAGTCCGACTAGCTACGATGTGAGAAATAATAGGATGGTAGGTTATAATAACATAATCAGAGTTGATGCATATTTTAAGTCCTGAAGTTACATCAGTTTTGCAACTTTGGTTGGATTAGAAAATATGCATTTGACCAATATATAATTATAAAATATTCAATTCAATTAAAATCATCCTACTATTTTCAGAGTTTTAATACATTTCTGGGTATAATTTGCTTAAAGCCTGTATTTTGGCAATGTTGTTAGAAACTAATACTTTACACCGGGCTATGCACTCCTAAGAATTCCAGTGGCATTTTAAAATGTTTCTAATTTCTCCATGTTTTTTTTTATTTCATACTTTTCTAGATTATATCTGATTTCTAGATGCGTATCTATGATAAATAACAAGGAATTAATTATGTTTATGTAGTTATTTTATTTATTTAATATTCTAGATGATTAGATTAACCTAATCCACCTTGGAGGTCGAATGGTCTAAGGAAGAGGTCACACTTGTTTTGGACTGGATTGCTGATTATGGGGAGATTAGGAATCGAATCCTGGTCGAGTGAGCTGAGCGTGGTTTTACTTAAATGGTTTTCCCTTTTACTTCCATGCAAATACGAGTACACATCCTCCAAATGTAGCATTCCTAATCGCTGACATATTAGCATAATTAGTTCATATAGGCCTACGTATGTCCTAAAAGGTTTATGAGCCACCATGACCTAGCCTATATACTTTAAGATTGTAAAAATAGATTTATTATTAGCACCGCGTCTTACTACCGTTCGGGTTATACCATTACGCTAATGTGTAATGGTAGGGTGATTGTGAGATGAAATGAAGGACCTACAGTTTAACGTGGAATCGAACCACGGAGGAGGCTGCATTCCCCACATTCACAAGATGTCTTGTCAGAGGTGAAGGAAGGGTTTGGTAAAAATAGGAGCAAGAAATGTTAACTTAGTTTATAATTGACGTTAAGCCAGCCCGCTTATGATCCCTTGTTAGTGGTAAGGTTCAGGTACAAATAGTTATTTACCCAATTGCCCTTAAGGTGGAAGTGCAGAGAACGAGAGGCTAGGGGAATATATTGGCAAAAAAAAAATTTAGCTGAAAATGTTACACTCCCAATTTAAAACATATCTCCAGTGTTTTAAGTAGATATAATAAGAGGCGGAGGAGGGGGAGGGGGTATAGGTCTTAGGCGACTATCGGCAGTGGCAAGGGTAACGGTTCAATCATAGTCAATTTTCAAAGTCTAGCATGTATGGTATCGACAATTTCAGAGTAATGGTCTTGTCAGGTGGGTGGGACGTTTGTAGGGGTCGGTTTAATGGACCTATGCACGTCCGTAGCTAGGTGCCAACCTCACCTCTAGACAATACCCTAACGTGTTCAACACGTTGCGGTGAACCGCCAAACCGACATAACCAGCGTCTACCACTGGCTGCAAAGGTAACCGCAAATACTCCCAGAATCTTAGAGTATAAATATAAAACACACAACATGTTGCAACCTCCCCTCTTCCCCCTGTTCAACATATAAACTGGACTAGTATGGTTTGAAGAAGTCAGCGAATGTAAGACGATACTATTTTATTCTAACCTTCATAATTATTAACAGTAATGATCCTAGTTTATCATTAGTTAGAGTTTTTTTAGCATCACATCTTACTACCCGTTTAGGTTATATGTTTATGTACTAACTACACTAATTGGTTTGAGGGATGAAGAAGGTTATATTTATAGAAAGTATACCAGCATTCACGTGGAGAGAGAATTGAAAACCATTTTGTAAATACCATCCTCATTACACCCGATCAAAATTCGAAACTCGATTTTCCCGTAATCGGCAGTCTAGTCTACTGCGAGAATAGCGCGTTAGACCTTGCGGTCACCGAAGCATGCCAACTTTTATTTATTCAGCTGTTAATAACCATGGTGTTTATTTTTCTCTACGCATCCTACTACCCATCAAGACTATCTGTATTTTTAAACACTCAACTGGATTAGGGATGAGGACGGTGGAAACTAAGAGTAAATTTACCCGCATTTGTTCAGCAGGGAGTGAAATACCTTTAGGAAAGGACAACATTGATATTCTCAGCTGTAATTAGAACCCTGACTTCCCCGTATTCAGAATGAGGTGGACACCTAGGCCCACGTACCCACCTGTGTGGATTTTAAAGCAACTTAATCCTCATTAGGATAAAACTAGGATTAGGCCTAAACTCTGTATGATCCATACTTCATTTTTTTTTCGTCACAAAGGAAAGTTTAATAATCTGTTACCCCATTGGGATTCGAAATGAAGAAAGTATTTTAAAAGCGTTCATCATAGTAGGCCCAACTCAGATCCCGGCTCGCATAAGGTATGGGAGTAAGTGGTAAAATAAAAAACCTACGATATGCAAGAAATGTGTGCAGTGCATTCATATTTGAATGAATACTCGATATTTTCCGCGGTGACGACGGGGTACAAAGCGACTAAGTTTCTTATTAATAACTACAGTATATCCCTATTATGACAGAACGAAGATTCGTGCACAAAGCTTGTCTGTGAAGTCATTCTAAAATGGTCAAAAATGGCCTTTTCAATACAGTTTTTATCCAAAAATAATTTAATATTTCAACAATATTAAGTATTAGGAACTTCTATTAACTCTTTATCTCCATTAATATTTTATCAGAAAAGATCCACCTGCTATAGTGTTCGTGTAAATTTAAGAATTTAAGCCAACTGTATCACAGAGTTGATGGGCATGTGATGCACGCTCTTGAGAGGAAATTATTGGCAACCTTAGCAACCTTGTCCAAATATGGTGATTTATACCTTCGTGAAAATAAAACGACCAAACTCTAAGGTTCAGTTACTACCTTTGCCTAGAGTTGAATTTGACACTATTGGACCGCTAATGACTGTTGACAGATCATAATCTTGGCAATTAAGTCGGAACCAAGGTAACGTAACGTCAGGAAAGGTTGAGGACAGATGGGCTGGAGTTGAAGGTAGCCCGCTAACAAGTACGACACACAGTTGGTATTTGTGCACATTCTTAGCACGACCAGATCACTTGTGTTCACATGATCTGCTGAATCATGCCATGCGCTATGTCACATAGGACATATATCAAGTTCGGAGCTGTAGTGGCTTATATATGGTATCTTGCCATGCACTATGTCACATAGGACATATATCAAGGTCAGTGTTGTAGTGGCTTATAGAAGGCATCATGCCATGCGCTATGTCACATAAGACATATATCAAGGGCAATGCTATAGTGGCTTATAGATGGTATCCTGCCATGCGCTATGTCACATAGGACATATATCAAGGGCAATGCTATAGTGGCTTATAGATGGTATCCTGCCATGCGCTATGTCACATAGGACATCCATCTAGGTCGACGTGATAGTGACTTATGGAATAGATTGCTTGTAATGTTACTATCAATAAGCAGCGCATCAGAATCAGCACTCCACTGACCTTGCGATGGTATTTTGCCATGCGACATGATTTGTACATCAGAGTCGTCGTTTCAATGGCCTATGAATGAGATTATTTGTTCTACAACGTTATATTATAGCCACCGTCACATCATTCCGTTAGTTGCGATAATGTGCCAGGAGAGTGGAAAACCATCTTATAGAAACCCCTCGGTGCAACCGAAACCCTATTCTAACCCCGTCAGTCCAGTCTTTTACGAGTGTACGCCTTAGAACAGCGATTCTTAGCTGGGGGTCTGATAAAGGTTTTTTGGGGGGCCTCGAAAACATAATTAAAAATATATTTGCTTATTACCTGCGTATAACCCGAATGGTTAGTAAGACGTGGTGTTAATAATAATGCTTATTACCGAAGTAAATAGTCTTAAATTTTACGTTTCGGAATAAAGAATTCGATGATCGTAAGCATGTAAGTACAGTAGACTCTCGATTTTCCAAGGTAATTGAGGGGGTGGGGGGGGGGGGGGGAGTTTGGATAGCAGAAATCATGGGTAGTATAAATCTGTTTACCACCTACATTTAAAATTTGCTGCCTTTTGTTTCTATTTATTCTATAGTTTTTGAATTACATAAATTTTCGACTTTATTCACTGTTCTCTAGTCCCTAACCCGTCAAAAAGAACGAGGTATTGTTGTATTGGTCATTTTAGAAGTTTTAAACGGGCATTTTATTTGAATTTAAATTTTTTTTTTCAAATGACACAATGGTCATAATTAAAATGTAATAAATATTTTATCTTAAATACATCAAGAATAAATACAGTACGTGTATGTGTCCAAAAAAGATTAACCACTTCTAGATGGGCTAGAAAACTGAAATTTAGAAGGATGGTAGAGGTATTACTTCATATAACAAGAAAGGTTTCAAAATGAAACATTTCAAAATAGGGGTTTTGGGGAATTTAAAAACAGGAAAACCTATCAGGGAAAGTAGATAATAGAAATTTGACAGGCAAGTTTTAAAATTTGAGATTTCAAAGTTAGAGTGGGTGAAATGAGTAAAGGGGGGCTCAACATTTTTAAAACTAACAGTAAAAACTTACAAGGATTATATAAAACCTAAACTTGGAAAGAAACTTAACAGAATGGTAAAGGAATTGTCTCATATAATCAGAAAAATCTAAAATGGGAGTATTTAAAAATAGGGCATTGGGAATTTTAAGATAATTTGGGGAGGGGGTGTCTAAATATTACTGGGGAAAGTAAATACTGTGTGTTGAAATTTGGTAGGCAGGTAAATAATCAAACAGATCTTCTTTAAAATTTGAGATTTCAAAGTTGTAATTGGTGAAATGGGAAGGATAGTTTAAAACTTTCAAAACTAACAGAAAAAAACACTTCAAAGGATGGTATGAACTTAAACTTGGCAGAAAGGTTAACCAAAAACTCAGATAATTTCAAATTTAAAAATGGGACTCTGGAATAAGGGGGAGGGTGAATATTATTTTATCTCTATCAATATAATGAAGAGTTTGTCTGTCTTTAATAAGCGTTGCGCGATATCTACCTCAGCTAGTGGTTTGAAATTTAAAAATTAGTAGGCTTTGAGCTCAAACATGTGCACCTCGAAACAGTAATTTTACAATTTTGACTATAAATATCCGTGTTAGCCTTTTAATCAATTTTTTACTTTTTAACATTTTAAACTATTTACACCTTTTTTTAAAATTATACCTCAAATTTTTTATTCTGTTTGCTCTTTATGCCCTTTTTGACCCTCTTACACCGGTGTAAAAAAAGGAAGTGTAAAAAGGCCTTAAATGGTCAAAATGATAAATGTAAGTCTAATCAAAAAGGACAGTAAGACCAAAGGGGCAAAATTTTCATTAATCTTCAAAAATGACCAAAATATAAAAAAGTCAAAAAAGGCACAACAAACCAAATATAGTAAAAAGGGTATAATGGGGAAAAAAGCAAAGACTAGATCTAATAAAAATAAAAATGTATAAAAGTTAAAAGGGGTAAAAGAAATAAAAAATGTAAACAATTCAAAAG
The DNA here is from genome assembly GCA_039000515.1 of Timema cristinae. NCBI lineage: Eukaryota > Metazoa > Arthropoda > Insecta > Phasmatodea > Timematidae > Timema > Timema cristinae. The sequence goes on along the minus strand of JBCFYV010000012.1, from coordinate 24,785,865 downwards.
GGGCAAAAATATTTAAAAGGTAGAAAGGATTTAATGGATTAAAGGCAGGGGAAAAGGGTAATCAGGATAAAGAGTTAAAAAGGGTAAAAAGTGTAAAAAAACCTAAAAAATTGTACAAAAATGACAGTGGGTAAAATGGGTAAACGGGGTAGAAAGGTGTAAATGAGGTGGAAAAAGGTAAACGGAGTAGAAAAAGGTAAACAGAATAAATTCTGTAAAAAACGATAAAATAATTTTAATTGTATTTAATTACATCCCGTTAGCAACCAATTATATAGCATTCTGTGACATACACTCTTCTTTCTCTATTACTATGACAAACAGGCACGAGTTTAAATTATTGTCTATTAATAGGAAGTTATGTTTTGACCCAACAGGCAAGAATTAAAAATAATGTATATAAATAAGTTACAACTTAAGCTTAAAAAGAAACGTCAGTTTTTAAAACATGTTCAATATATATACAGAAATTTTATTATTTATTATTATTATTATTATTTTCGCGTTTTCTATCATAATTCAAATCAATAAAAAATTAATATTCAAACATGATTTAAGACTGGGTTATTTTTCCCTGTGGTTAATTGTATATAACCTACTAATTATAACAAAGCTATTATATAGATTCCCCCCGTGAAGAACAGGTACACTAGATAGTTATTGATATATAAATATAGATAAATATTCCATAATAAATCATAATTGTATTTATTTTGGCCCAAGAATGTTGTTAGCTTTTAAAACTAAAAATACGGACCTTAACTTAAGCCTACTTCCATCTGACCTTAAAGGCATATATAAATATCAAGGTAGTAAAGATATGACATTTAACACTTCAGACATTCATGAACAATGTCGTGTCATATTTTAAAACCACCCATATCTATCAAAATAACAACCATAAGTTAGTTTCTGTATTAATACCTAGGCCTACGATAGTGGAAAAAAGCATAAAGCAAGAGTTCACAGCTAAAGAGATCAGAGATGGCAAATCTACGGCACGCGTGCTGCCCACGATTTGGGTTCATGAAAGAAATAATCTCTAAATAAAACTTTTCCCAGCGTGGTATAATTTTTTAAAGTAAATATGATTTCAACAGCCAAGTCATTCACATTTCATGTCACCACGAGCGTTGTGAAATTAACGGTTAGAAATTGCCCTTGTTTGCTATTGAAGACAACAAACTATGAGCCTAATAAAAATATGTTGGCTATCAAAACAAAATATGTTTCCAACTAATATGAAAAAGATTATGTAAGTTTTTGTTTTTTACATTTATATATATCTTTTTCCTCCCGAAGATGTTACTTTCAATGTTTTCACCTTAAGTCAATGAGATTAATATTGTCTAAAATATTCCCTTCGAGTTTTAATAAATTTCTCTTCTTTAAAATGTAGGATTTAAAAATATTTACAATTTTATTAGAGCTATTCATTATAGTTCATAATATTTAACAAGTTTGGATTTTTAAATAATCATTCATCATCATCATCATCATCATGACAGCTTCAGCCACTGGCTGATCTGTTTGGAATACAGCCTCTCCACCACCTCCTGTCCTCTCACCACCTATCTCCCTCCAACTTGGCCCAGTCCTCTCCTCTCTACTCCAACCTCCTCCTTACTCTCTTCAGTCATCTATCCCTTGGTCTTCCTCTTGGTCTCCTACCCCCCACCTCTATATCCTACATCCTCCTAGGCATCCTTTCCCTCTTAATTCTTCTCACATGTCCATATTACCTTAGTCGTGCCTTTTCTTTCCTTCGAACGGTCTCTTCCTTTACTATTCCTTTTACTCTCTCATTTCTCATCCTGTCAAAGTTTGCTACACCAATCCTGCTTCTTAAAAAGTTACTTTTATTCGCCTGCATTCTGCTTTCATCCTGTTCCTTCACTACCCACGTTTCTGCAGCTTAATTCAATAATTATAGGTAATAGGCAATGTGGATCACCCCTTACACTTGTCTGACATATCCCTGTTCCAAATCAGGCTTCTCACAATTCTGAAAAATGTATCTTCTTGCCTTTCTTCCTCTCTCACATATTTATCTCCTGTTCCTGTCTCCAACATTCCAACCCCTCGTCCACGTCGGGGGAGACGGGCAACGGCACGAAGTAGGGGAGTACCTATGGGGGTGAAGAACAGTGGGGACTATGTGTGCCCCGTGACGCTTTGGTAGCTGTGAAGACCCTGCAGGAACCTTGAAAACTGACGGCTGATGGGGCTCCGGTGAAACTACGATAGGCCTAGCAGGCCAGTAGTGGATGCAAAAATTGCTTTCAAAATAGGAACACCAAGACTCGGGAAGGACATACATAAATACTCATTAATAAACATAAATAAGAAATGCTACACTTAATTAGTTCACAATTGGCACCTTGGTCGGAAAAATTTCACCATCCCTGGTATAGATGGTAGAGTTTCTCATTCTTCATGCTATTATTTGCGTCAAAGTAGACACGAGACAATAACAGAAGCCATCACGAATACAAATTGATAATATACTTTTAAGTGACATTTTCCTGAATGGTTGATTTTCCAAAAAATTTAATCTGTAGTTAAATGATTTTGTTTCAGTATCTATAATCAAATATTTTCCAGTAACGACTAACCAAAATTTTATTTACAATGTTGTATTCGGCAAAGGATTTTTTTTGTCTGTCTCGCCTAAAAATAAGCTCATCAGTATTCAAGACAAGAATCCAAACAGTGGTAAAATATATATTTGTTGAATAAATAAAAGAAGTAAATAAAGCAATTCATTTCATTGCACACGTAACCAGTTGAGTAAATAGTTTGAATAATGTTGAAGAGAGAAGTTTATATGGAGAAGAAACTAACCATTTATTGAATAAATTGATACTAGCAGTCGTACGAAGGCGAAAAATCAACCATGTCGACTTTCCCACGTGTCCAAGTTTAAGGCAAGATTTGTAGCATATCCTAGTGACAGTTCACACATTTTGTGATTTTTGTGAATATCTATAACTAAAGAACTTTTTTTTAAATACCTCAATCACTTTTTTATGAGATCGTGAGGTTGAGCTCACTTTTATATCTCACTCCTTTTCTACTCTGATAATTTAAGGATTTTGTGGTGTAGAACTTGGCACGTTTTTTACATTAATATTTTTGGGTAATAATAACATGATATATATATTCTTTGCACCGCATCTTACTACCTGTTCGGATTAAACGCATATATAGCAGGTTGCCATGAACTACGCTAATGAGCTAAGGATGAGAAAGGTTAAATTTAGAGTAAGTGTACCTGCATATGCATTGAGGGAGAGTAGAAAACAACTTCAGAAAAATCACCCTCAGTACACCTGACTGGAATTCTAATCCCGATCTCCTTGTCATCGCCACTCTATTATAACACGAGATAAATCCTTAGACCATGCGCCACCAAATTGGGCTAAATACATTTATTGACATAAAGAGCAGATCTAATCTTGTGTTATTTTACTATCCGGTTTACTAAACATCCGATCTATGCAAATTTAAGTACATTAATAGGTTAAGGATGAGGAGGGTAGAATTTTTAAAATGTGTTTGCATTTACATAGAGAGCTAAGAAAACCATTCATAAAAAAATAACTCAATTCACCAAGATGAGACTCGAACCCAGAACATCATGCTATCGGCAGACCAGACTATACTATTTGACGTTTGACCCACGTGACCACCGATGGAGGTCCAATCAAAAAATACTATTCTTAAATATATATTATGATTTAAAGTGTTCTCTTAAACAAAAGATCTTAATCGGAAATTACGTTATAATGACGTCACAAGCGCGAATAAGCATCTTTAATTTTTTGGATGCCCAGTTATTAAAGATGTATTATGTAGAACATGCCTAAATTTTTGAGCTATATTGAATGTACTTTGAAAGTTTTGTATCATTCACGTTTATTTCCACTTTATCGCCATCTTAAAAGGTAGATAAAGTATTGTGATCGTCAAAAAAAAAAAATCAGAACTCAGATTTTTATGAATGTCGACGTTTCATAACCCCCCCCCCCAAATCTGAAAAAGTTGTTTTTGAATTTCCGTTTGTCAGTCTGTACCTCCAACTAGAGCCTAAACTATTATACCGTCTGGCTAAAACTTGGTTATAGGGTTTTCATAGGGTTGCCTCAAGGTTTTATGGAATTGGATACCAACCCTAAAATTAAGGGTATTTTACTTAAGGGCAAAAAGAGAAAAAGTCGATTTCCTCAAAATGGGTTCTAACGATTTTGATTACATTCAATTAATTAATGAATGTGGGGAATGCCAGGCCTCCACCGTGGTTCGGATTCCACGTTAAACTGTAGGTCCTTCATTTCATCTCACAATCACCCTACCATTACACATTAGCGTAAGTGCGTATAACCCGAACGGGTAGTAAGACGCGGTGCTAATAATAATAATAATAATTAATTAACATCTATAAATATTTCAACAAAATGGCTACTCTCAATATTTCGTCAAAATGACTTCAAGGGTTCTGGTCAAATGCGTAAATTCTTATTATTTATCATATCACGATAACTCTTTGATATATTAAATTACTTATCATCGCAAATATCTAGGTATTTTTATAATACAAATCTTTTATTTGAAACATATTATTATAAAACCAATAACTTTCAAGCTATACGCAATTTATATATATATATATAAACTTTTGGAAATTAAAGGTAAATTTTTGCGACCGTAAAAAAAATCTTACACGAAATTTATTGGATGTCGACGTCTCATTATCCCCCAAACCCTAAAAAGTGATTTTTACAATGCCGTCTGTCTGTGTCTGTTTAACCCTAAAACTAAGAGTAGATTAATAAAAAGTGAAATAACAGACTTTCTTAAAATTGGCTCTAACGATTTTGATTAAAATTCGTATCTAGACGTTGATTAAGATTATAAGAAAAATGGATATTTCCATTTTCCTACAAAAATGAATTTTAGGGTACTTTACAGAAGCGTAAATTTCCGTTATGTCCACAAATATTTGAGATACTTAATAACTTATCATTGCAAAATTGTAGTACTACCAAAATTAAAATACTTTTATTTGAAATAATTTTTATAAAACCAACAGTTTCTGAGATATTGGCAAATATATTAATATACAATTTTGTGAAGTTTAGTTGTAAAGAGATACTACTTAAATCTTAACGCAATAATTATGTAATACTATAGAGTAATTAAATATAAGTAAGTTTCTCAAAATGTTTGTTATTTTTCCTTTAATCTCTCAGGGGAAATGTTTGTACAACAATTATCTATATCCAATTTTGAACTTAATAGTCAATATTTACCTATTTTATTGGTCAAAATTTATAAATGAGGAATTGAATAGCAATGTGATGACCTGAAGATGTGAAAACCTAATAAAATTGTTAAAATTTTAACCAGAAATCGAAATTTTAATACGAAGTGTTGACCCATGTGGACCCAAATCGATCATTTGATTGGTTCAAAACATACAAATGAGGACATTCTTTAAAAATAAAATAATAAAATTTTAAACCGGAACTCAAAAAATGTTTTACGTAAGTACAGTGCAATTTATGACAGGGTTTGTTAGTGTATATTATTTTGTTTAACATATATTAGGAGTTTTGAGTAAATATCTCCATTTTTAAACAATAGAGTGATAAAATCCGTGTGGTGTTCAGTACCATTTGTTTTATTTAACTTAACAGCATTTTTTAGCAACCAGGATTTATTTTCATTATTGTGTATAAGGGATATAGTCACTTACACAGTGTTGTTTTACAAGAGGTTTTCAGAAATGTTTGTCATTACTTGTAGGCGAAGATAAAAGGTGTGACTAGGCACACCCTAATGTTTCAGTAAACACCAAATTATTTCCTGTATAAATAAAAATTAATAACCTTCTTTATTGTCCGCTCTAGTGAGTACACATTCAATGAAGGAAGTTGAGAACAGGACATGTAGTTGTTGAGTAAAATATGCATGTGTAATGGCATACACTTTAATATTCAAAATCTCCATAGTGTAAATGGCACTAAACACTTTTAAATAATATTCAAAATCTCCATAGTTAGGTTGGGCCAAAGCTGTGACTGGCATTAAAAAAAATGAAAAGGGGCTTCATGCAGTCCAAATTTCATAAGAAGGTTTATTTGTCAGCTAGAATAGTTGCGATATCTACTTTGACGTTTTCATACGTCAAGTCTGCAGGTGTAGCAATACATACAAAACCGAACTAATAAAATAGTAAAACTCTACCAAGTTTGGCCACAAAATTTTATGTTTTATAAAAAGCCCTTCTTATTAAATCAAGACCCAGGTTCAGTAATGAAACAGCTCAATTTTTGAATATATTTTTTCAGGATATACAAAAAAAACTGCTAATAAAAATAACTGGTGTGAATGAACTTATGAATAAAAAAAGTTATTCGGATGAAGTTTACAGATAACCTATTTTTTTACTTTCTCATATCATAAGAAGGTATTGTGACAGTGAAAAAAAATCAATCTCGAGCTTAGGATTAATCTTTACTTTTCATGTGAACATGAACCCAAAAATATGGATTTTACAATTCTGTCTCTCTGTTCCTGTCTACGGATCCGAAACGGTTGGGTGGGTTTTGTTAAAACTTGACATTTAGATTGTATAGGGCTATATCTAGTAAACCTTTTTTATTTTGACCCTAGCCCTCAAACTAAGGGTAATTTACAGATGAGTAATTATTTTTATTCTAAAGTTTTCGAAAATGGCTTTAACAATTTGGACTAACATACATAGCTTGGATTTGTTTGACTTTACCAATATCATTACATCATGAGTTGTTGGGCAATAATTGGTTGAAGGGTAGTTTACAATGGGAAATTTTTGAAAATTCAAAATATTTCAAAAATGTCTATAACGATTTTGTTTAAAATATTTATCTGAGAAAGAAATATAGCACCATATACTTATTTTGGGGGTAAACACTCATTTATGAGCTGTTTACAAATGACAATTTTTCAAAATTAGAAATATTTTACAAATGTGCTTAACGATCGTTTCTCAAATGGATATCTCGGGAGTGTTTGATATAAAAAATAATACTGTAAACTTGTTTTTGGGGTAAAACATCATTTATGGCTAGTTAACTGATGAATGATTTTCAAAAACTTGAAATATTTAAAAAGTACTACACAATTTGGTTAAAAATAGGTATTTTGGGAATGTTTGATATGACAAATAACAGTGTATGCTATTTTTTTGGGTAGAAATTCGTTTAAGGGTGGTTTAAGAAAATTTTATTCTTTTAAATTTGAAATATTTTTAAAATTACTCTGATTATTTGGTTAAAAATGGGTCTTCGAAGTGTTTTTAATGACAAATGACACTGTATACTGGTCTTTGTGGTAAACATTTTCTTAAGGGTGGTATACTGATGACTTTTTTTGATAACTTGTTTAAAAATGGCTCAAATGGTTTTGTTTGTAAATTATATCTGGGGAGCGGATGATCTCACAAATAACATTGTACGCTATTTTTTTTTAAGGTAAAAATTCGTTTAAGAGTAGTTTTCTGATGAGTGATTTTCAAAAGTGATAAATATTTTGAAAATGGCCCAAACAATTTCAATTAAACTGTAGATGGGGAGGTTTTACATTACAAATTAAACTGTACACTTATTTTTTTGGCGGGGGGGCTAAATTTGTTTAAAGGTGGTTTAATGATGGCATTTTTATTAATTTGTATATAAAATTATGCTCTGGCGATTTGGCTCAAAATGGATATCTGAAAAGTTTTTTATATAATGAATAAATATATCTGTTGGTTTTCCTAAAAAAAAAAAAGTAGAGTAGATTACTGAAGATTGATTTTTATAAAATTTGAATATTTTCAGCGGGTGTTATGGAATAGTCGGGCAATACGGAAAGCCTTTGTTTCTCATATGTTAAGTGTCACATTTTATCGTTAACTATTTCAACTATTACAGAAAACAATTTCGACAGATCAACTAATTGTTTTGTGAGAAACGATTTTTTTTTTTGTTTTGGCTGTTACAAAAACGTTTGCAGGCTAGTGTTTATCGTGCTATATTTCTTTACTATACTGCTCTTATTAATTCTAATCAAATCATTAGATTAATGATCACTCATGCTTATCTTTGAGTTAAAAGTATTATTTTACTGTAATTTTACTATAACCTAACAAAAATATTGTTTTCCAAAATGGCCAGTCGGACAATAAGGAATACTACTATTTCATAATAACCAAACATTTTTCAAGTTTTTGATAAGTGATTTATTTTGTCAACGTAAGCCTAAACACTTTTCCTAACACCTAAGGAATCTATTAAGACAACAATGTAAGCTGATATAATATTTTAATCTATTGTATTCAATAATTCATTATTAATACTGATTTATTAATTAGTTATTTTTATTATAATAATATATTATTTCAATTATCTGTTATTATTACTAATTTATTGTTTTAAACATAATATTTACATGTTTGTTTACACAATCTTAAGAAACTTTTTTAGTGTTAATAAATATAATTAATTTTTTATATAAAATTTGTGGTATTCCAGATTGTCCTCCCCATTCCATGTTGCCCTCCCTATTCCATATTGCCCTAATTTGTTCCACGTCTCTTTTAAGTGCTCCTACAGGACAACACTAAAAATAGTTGAAAACACATTAGTTATAAGTTTAATATGGAACTCAATGACAAAATGTGAAAAATACGCTTTGATATTATTAGAAAAGTAAATGGTATTTCTTATTACCTGTACTTCCTCTTTCTCTCTCTCTCTCTCTATATGTATAGTTTATATATATAACTCGCTTTGTTCGTTGAGGGCTCCACAGCAAGCCCCCAGTGAGTTTTATTTGTAAGTGAATGTAAACTAATGTAATTACAGAGCATTTTTTTTTATAGATCTGAACGTTTAGCCACAAGAGACCTCCAAAGAAAGGTCCACACCGACTATAAAGTTGATTCACCATTTTGAATTTTTTCGGGGGTTAAAAATTAAATTTTCTTTTTGGAATTTTCCCATCAGTTACAGGCTAGACGCTATAAGTTTGCCAAATTTCAAGTTTATAGCTCATCTGGAAGTGGATAAACATTAATGTGAGTGAGTGAGTCAGCTATGTGGCTTTATAGTAGGATGGTGATTTACTTAAGACCAATTATAGAAACTATCTTTTTTTTAAATTGACCTTAAAAACTGAGTTTAAAATGGGTATCTGGGAATAATTTTCATGCTAATTAAAAATACTTTTTATTTTTGTAAATTACAAATAATTTTAGGGTGGTTTAAAAATAACTTACTATTGGAAATTTGAAATGTGTTAAATATGTGAACAATTTGGTTTAAAGTTTATAAATCAAGCTTTTTCTTTGATCGTTTTCTGTGATGTGTGTTTTTTTTTAAATAAAACTTACTTAAGGGTAGTTGACTTTAAATCTATTTTTGAACATTTTATTCGAAGCTATAATACACAGAATGGGAAAGTTAGTGCGATTGTCTCTACTTACTTTTTATATTTCCATTCACACTACTTATTTTTATAAAGTTTTTTTTATCCTATGAAAAATAAATAGTATGGAACTTCACATGGCTTTTCACACCCCAGTGTTTAAAATTGGCGATATTTACTCAAAACTTGTAATATAGGTAAAACAAAATAATATACACTAGCAAACCCGAGCGAAAATTGCGTTATAATTATGTAAAACATTTGTTGACTCCGGTTTTAAATTTTATTATTTCATTTTTAAAGAATTAAAGTCCTCATTTGTATATTATGACCCAAAATAAAATCTTGATATTGGTTCAACCAGGGTCAACACTTAGTATTAAAATTTCGACTTCCTGTTAAAATGTTCAACATTTTATTAGAGGTTGCACATCTAATGGTTATCAAATTGCTATTGAATTCCTCATTTATAAATTTAAACCAATAAAAAGGGCAAATATTGATTCTCGTGTCTTAAATGATGAGATATTTCATTGCTGTACAAACATTTCCCCTAAGAGGTTGAAGGAAAAAGAACATGAACTTTTTGAGAGACTTAAATTTACTTACTCTATGGCATTAGATGATTATTATGTTAAATTTCAGTATCTCTGTACAACTATAGCTAAGAAAATTGTATTAATATATTTGAAATATCTTAGAAACAATTGGTTTTGAAATATTTCAACTAAAGTTAATTTATTTTTAATAGTACTAAAATTTTGCAATGAGATCAACCTCAATTAGTTGCGGAAATTTTCTCTTTTGTTAGTTACCTTAGTATTCATTTTCAACAGAAAATGAAACCATCAATTTTATTTATAATCTGAATAAACGGCTAGACAGGAATTTTAATAAAAATCGATTTTTCTCTTTTTGCCCTTTTAGGGTTAAACAGACACACAAACAGACGGCATTGTAAAAACAATTTTTTAGGGTTCGGGGGGTCAGGAAAAGTCGACATCCATCAACATCTCGGGTTATATTTTTTTTACGTTCGTAATACTTGACCTTTAGTGTTCAAAAAGTTTAAAAAAAAGTATATATATTTGCGTATAGCTTGAAAATGATTGGTTTTATAAAAATATGTTTCAAATAAAAGATTTTTGTAATAAGTATACCTACATATTTGCAATGATACGTAATTTCATATTTTAAAGAATTATATACATATAAAAATCTAGAATTCATGCATCAAACCTGAATCCTTGAAATAATTTTGACGAAAAATTGAGAGTAGCCATTTTGTTTGTAAGATTGATCAATACTTAGAAATGAAATTTTATCAAACTCGTTGTAGCCGATTTTGAGAAAATCGATTTTTTCTCTTTTCACCCCTAAGGAAACTACCCTTAATTTTAGAGTTAGATAGCTAATTCCAAAAACACATTGGGGAAACCTTATGAAAACCCTAAATACCAAGTTTTATCCACATCAGTAAAACAGTTTAGGCTCTACTCCAAGGTACAGACAGACAGATGGACAGACAGATGACAAGAAAAAAAAACCCAATTATTTCGGACTCGGGGGGTCATGAAACGTGGACATTCATTAAAATCTCGAGTTCAATTTTTTTGTCGATCACAATACTTTCTCTGCCTTTAAAGTAGCGAGAAAGTAAAAAACGAGAATGGAGCCGTCTCGTTACTGCACCAAGGTCTTTAATTTGTCTGTACCGGAGGTTGAGACGCGTCACTGGTGTCCAGAAACTAACTGTTATTTAAGAAGGGGTTTGTTATTCCAAAATATGGTTCGCACCGAAATAGAGTTTAAAGGCATCAATAACATGTCCATGTCATAGCAAAAATATTACATGTTTAGTTTGAAGGTTTTAAAATAATTCGTGAAATGGTGAAATTTGCTTGTTTTAAACGACGTTTCGTGAGAAATATCTCAGTTCTGAGATACCAGGGAATGGTTTCAAACACAAATCTAAGAATAAAGTCAACTTCCAAAATGGTCACAACAAAACATTCAAAGATAAATTAGGATTTGAATTTATTACTCCATAATAATTGTCACTTTGTATTTTCTAAAAAGTGTCCATAGATATTAAAATCACGGTAAACATTATAATGACAGACACCAAATTAAGTTTATGTGTGTACCAATGATACACCCCGTCTTAAATCCCTTATTCAAAATTAGTAAGTCTTCAAATTCTCAAGTTGGTAATGTTTTTTGTGCAGATGACTGTACTTGTCTGGATGGCCATGGCCATGACGTCACTGTCACCAAGTTATGTTTCCTCTTAGCGAGTGTTGATGTCCTCACAGACACATTGAATACAAATATTTGTGTTTTGGACATGTCTGCCTGCAGAATCTGCCTGCAACAGTGTGTGCGGTTATTAACGATCAACAAACATGCTCAACACATTAGATTGCTTGCCACACGCATCACCGAAAAGGTGTGATTCATCAAGAAGGATGTACGAGTAGTAACAATGTGATCATTTCACGTGCAATTGTTTACTTTGCATCGCAGCAGGATTATGCAACGATGACACAAGTTCATGGTTTTAGCGACTAAGTCTAAGTGAAATAGATATTAGTTTCTATAGACACATGAAATTAAGGTGTGAATCTAGGTGACGCAAATTAAGGGAGATGTTTTTGCAGTTTTCAAACTAATAAATAAATAAATAAAATATTTCTCCATCAGAAACATAGATTTTAATTTTATTCATATGTTGATATCAACAGTTCTTAAATATCTGCCATGAGCATTTTGTCAAAAGATGACAAACCATTCAAATGAAGAAAAAATATTATCATTAAATTCCAGGAGACATTTGACAGATATTAAATTTAGTGATATCAACATGTGAAGAAAATGTTTTTACTGGAGTAATCGGCCAAAAAAATGCTTTGATATAAAAATTGAAAAAATACAGACCTTTTCTCACTCTTTATTCCACCCCACCTTAAATGTACTCATTTATTACAGTAAATATGATTTAAATGGTTGGATTCAATTAGCATAATTGAACCAGTTCTACACTTTAAAAATAAACAAATATATTTCCCGAGCATACAGAATCTTGTGTGAATAAAATTATGACATTTATTTATGGTTTTTGAAATTTAATAAATGATCAATCTGTTGCTTCAGCAATCTTTAGAATCTTGTCTGGTTATAATTATTAACTTAATATCTTGTTTAATGAAAGTTATAATCACTCTCGAGAATAATGTGTGATGATAGTTCTAGTTTTATATTAATTTCGAGAATCTTTTGTGTTGATAGTTCTAGTTTTACATCAATCTAGAGAAGTTTGTGTGGTGATAGTTCTTGTTTTACATCAATCTAGAGAAGTTTGTGTGGTGATAGTTCTAGTTTTACATCAATTTTGAGAATCTTGTGTGATGAACTATCTAGTTTTACATCAATTTTGAGAATCTTGTGTGATGAAAGTTCTAGTTTTACATCAATTTTGAGAATCTTGTGTGATGAACGTTCTAGTTTTACATCAATTTTGAGAATCTTGTGTGATGAACGTTCTAGTTTTACATCAATTTTGAGAATCTTGTGTGATGAAAGTTCTAGTTTTACATCAATTTTGAGAATCTTGTGTGGTGATAGTTCTAGTTTTACATCAATCTAGAGAATCTTGTGTGATGATAGTTCTAGTTTTATATTAATTTCGAGAATCTTGTGTTGTATTCTAGTTTTACATCAATCTAGAGAAGTTTGTGTGGTGATAGTTCTAGTTTTACATCAATTTTGAGAATCTTGTGTGATGATAGTTCTAGTTTTACATCAATTTTGAGAATCTTGTGTGATGAACGTTCTAGTTTTACATCAATCTAGAGAAGCTTGTGTGATGATAGTTCTAGTTTTATATTAATTTCGAGAATCTTTTGTGTTGATAGTTCTAGTTTTACATCAATCTAGAGAAGTTTGTGTGGTGATAGTTCTAGTTTTACATCAATTTTGAGAATCTTGTGTGATGATAGTTCTAGTTTTACATCAATTTTGAGAATCTTGTGTGATGAACGTTCTAGTTTTACATCAATCTAGAGAAGCTTGTGTGATGATAGTTCTAGTTTTATATTAATTTCGAGAATCTTTTGTGTTGATAGTTCTAGTTTTACATCAATCTAGAGAAGTTTGTGTGGTGATAGTTCTTGTTTTACATCAATTTTGAGAATCTTGTGTGATGAACGTTCTAGTTTTACATCAATCTAGAGAAGTTTGTGTGTGATAGTTCTAGTTTTACATCAATTTTGAGAATCTTGTGTGATGAAAGTTCTAGTTTTACATCAATTTTGAGAATCTTGTGTGATGAACGTTCTAGTTTTACATCAATTTTGAGAATCTTGTGTGATGAAAGTTCTAGTTTTACATCAATTTTGAGAATCTTGTGTGGTGATAGTTCTAGTTTTACATCAATCTAGAGAACCTTGTGTGATGATAGTCCTAGTTTTATATTAATTTCGAGAATCTTTTGTGTTGTAGTTCTAGTTTTACATCAATCTAGAGAAGTTTGTGTGGTGATAGTTCTAGTTTTACATCAATTTTGAGAATCTTGTGTGATGATAGTTCTAGTTTTACATCAATTTTGAGAATCTTGTGTGATGAACGTTCTAGTTTTACATCAATCTAGAGAAGCTTGTGTGATGATAGTTCTAGTTTTATATTAATTTCGAGAATCTTTTGTGTTGATAGTTCTAGTTTTACATCAATCTAGAGAAGTTTGTGTGGTGATAGTTCTAGTTTTACTTCAATTTTGAGAATCTTGTGTGATGATAGTTCTAGTTTTACATCAATTTTGAGAATCTTGTGTGATGAACGTTCTAGTTTTACATCAATCTAGAGAAGCTTGTGTGATGATAGTTCTAGTTTTATATTAATTTCGAGAATCTTTTGTGTTGATAGTTCTAGTTTTACATAAATCTAGAGAAGTTTGTGTGGTGATAGTTCTTGTTTTACATCAATTTTGAGAATCTTGTGTGATGAAAGTTCTAGTTTTACATCAATTTTGAGAATCTTGTGTGATGAAAGTTCTAGTTTTACATCAATCTAGAGAAGTTTGTGTGGTGATAGTTCTAGTTTTACATCAATTTTGAGAATCTTGTGTGATGAACGTTCTAGTTTTACATCAATCTAGAGAAGCTTGTGTGGTGATAGTTCTAGTTTTACATCAATTTTGAGAATCTTGTGTGATGAAAGTTCTAGTTTTACATCAATTTTGAGAATCTTGTGTGATGAAAGTTCTAGTTTTACATCAATTTAAGAATCTTTTGTGATGATAGTTCTAGTTTTACATCAATCTAGAGAATCTTGTGTGATGATAGTTCTAGTTTTACATTAATCTAGAGAATCTTGTGTGGTGATAGTTCTAGTTTTACATCAATTTTGAGAATCTTGTGTGATGATAGTTATAGTTTTACATCAATCTAGAGAAGCTTGTGTGGTGATATTTCTCTTTTTACATCAATTTTGAGAATCTTGTGTGATGAAAGTTATAGTTTTACATCAATTTTGAGAATCTTGTGTGATGAAAGTTATAGTTTTACATCAATTTTGAGAATCTTGTGTGATGATAGTTCTAGTTTTACATCAATCTAGAGAAGCTTGTGTGGTGATAGTTCTAGTTTTACATCAATCTCGAAAATCTTATATATTATTATTATTATTATTACTATTAGCACCGCGTCTTACTACCCGTTCGGGTTATACGCACTTACGCTAATGTGTAATGGTAGGGTGATTGTGAGATGAAATGAAGGACCTACAGTTTAACGTGGAATCCGAACCACGGTGGAGGCCTGGCATTCCTCACATTCACAAGATGTCTTGTCAGAGGTGAAGGAAGGGTTTGGTAATCAGATAAATCTGTGCCGGGACCGAGGATTGAACTCCGGCCGCCAGCTCAGAGGTCTGACACCTTACCCCTATACCACCAGGTCACCCAAAAATCTTATATAATAATAATGCTTTAAGAACTTCTTTGTGCCCCCTAATAGTTGGAATCACAGCTGATTTTTATTAATTCAAAGTCTCTTTGGCATCGTCATACAGTCACCTTTTGGTTTTTGTTAGTATATTCTAAATCCTTAGCGACTAAACTTAATGTTACAAAACGAGGATGCGCCAATTTTAAGGAAACTCACTAACCTTGAGAAGTGATGACAAAAACACAACACCAAAAGATAATTAGTGGCCTGACATGAGGGCCAAGACCCAGTCAGAAACAAGCACGCAAACGCTAGTATTATTATACTATTATGGAGCGTATAACCCAAATGGGTAGTTAAACGCGGTGCTAAAATAGTTTATATATATAACTAAATAGTGTTGTTATTGAAAACTCAGTTTAAAATAAGTTTTACAACCTTTAGGAATATTTTTTATATTTTGTTTTAAAGATAATAATTTGAGTTGGCTAGAATAGGATAGCCGATCCTGTTGTCTAATTGTTGTGTACCTGCAATCTTAATGGGCAAACACACCAGCAACGAAAGTAATTATTTAGGTGAACCACTCATGTTGGTAACATAGCCCATGCACATAGCCTAGTTTTTGAAGTCAGTAGCTCAGTGGTCAACTCCACAGTAAACCACTCGTACTTGTGCTCTTAAAGATATAGATACTATCCTCATATATATGGTAATAACCTTTTTTCTAATACTGAACCCAGTCCATGAATGCACCGTGCTACAAGAATCCATGTCCAACATTTCAACATAGTTTGGAATATTCGCATTTAATTACACTGATGTAGATTAATTAAGGAAGGTAGAAATTAGAGGAACTGTACTAGAATGTTCGTGGAAGGAAAATGGGCAAAGTAAAAGAAAAAACATCTCTCCGTGTATCCATTCGGGATCTGAACTCCAAACTCATCAAAAGCAGAAACCAGACAAGACATATGCCATAGTCCATGTGACCCCCTATGTGGGATTTCTATGGACGCTTTAGAAATTCGTGGCAACTATTTTCTTAAAATAACTGTCTCTAGGGCAACACAATCTACCTCTAAGGGCATAGGCCAAAATATTCTACCAATTGGCGCATGAAGGATAGGGTTAGGTCACCAATCATAGAGCTAATCAACTACTATCCGGAGGGAACGAGCTCCTGTTTTAGCTCGACCATTTGTCATCTTATCTGTCAGTTGTTTGTTCCGTGATTACTGCCAAATGCATTGAACTATTTTAACAATATTTGACAGGGACAGTCGTTTAATATAGGCTGCGTGTTTACTTGTTACTGGTGGAAACACGTAGAGCATCAATATGGCAACATTTTAAATATCTTTGATGATACAATTGATAGTAAGCGCAAGGTATCGTAACAGATATAAACAAAACAATAATCAAATATCACTTTCAAAAAGTAAACTGTGGTTATTATTCACATAAATCCTTTAATAAGGGATTAGACCTATTTAACTGAATATCAAGATGGTGATTCAACCTACGTAGAATCGAAAGTTTTAATGAAAACGTGTGTTGGTGTAACATCTTATAATATTAAAAGTGTATAATCTTTGACCAACACAAAATAAGCACTGGAAAATATGTTAGCCTATACTAAATAGTTATATTTCATTTACAATTTTATAACTACAAGTTAATACAGCCAAACTAACCAATAACTTAATCTTCAGAATGCCAATAAAATTTAGGTTAGGAATAGTTACATTTTAGGATTGTATATTTTATATTACCTTGCAACCATTTAATAAAAGAACAATAAGTATTATATTTAGTGTACGAAACATTTACAAGATCTTATTGCACAAAGTAGGACTGACTGACTATGTCATGTAGTTCAAAGTAGCAAGGCCCTACTAATGTGAAATGACATATGTGATTTTATTGTTTATAATTTTTTTTATTATTTAGCACCGCGTCTTACTACTCGTTCGGGTTATACGCTTTAAGTACTAATTACGATAATGGATTAGGAATTGGGAAGGTAGAATTAGAGGAAGTGAACCCGCATTTGCGTGGAGGGAGAGTGGAAAACCATGTAGGAAAGACTACCCCCAGTTCACCCGACCGAGATTCGAACCTTGATTTCCCCGTCCTCAGCAGTCGAGCTCAACACGACAAGCGTGTTAGCCAACTAAGCCACCGAGGCGGTTTATTGGTTATCGCTTGGCCCATACTAGACAAAGATTTACAAATTGTCAATGACAAAACTCGAGATGATCTAGTAAATAGTTTTTCAAAAATACACGGTATAAAGATGAAATTTCAAAGCGCCACGCCAAGAACTCGTACTTCAGGAGCTACGATGGTTACTGTATGCATTATTTAGTTTACAAATATAACCTAAAACTATTGAAACTGAATGATTTATTGATATAGTACTTGGCTTTACTCATATTTTAGGATCAGAATAGATATAGATACAAACAAATCTACTGTATTATTTCTCTTATTACTCTTATTTCATATTGTGACGCTTTTTACTTGATACGGTGTATCGAAATTAACATATTTAGACAAAGTTTAAACATGTTTGAAACATCAATAAGTTATGGTTAGTTGCGTGTTTCAGCAATCACTTCAATGCAAGTGTTTCAAAATTCTGCCACTATCAACACCATATTAATCAACACACGGTGTCCATAAGCTAAACGACGTAAAGTACTTATTATATAATTTGAGATTTGTTTGTCCATTTTAATATGGTGGCTGCTTAAAAAGTGTTTCTTTTAATAGCTCATACAAAATGATTTAAATTTAAAATTCTGAAAAATTTATCTAGCGTCTCGGGTGTATTTATTGAAATTTTGACATATATTTTGAGAGTGACGTATTAAGCCACGGGTATTATCTATCAGTATAATATATTACCCGCTTCAGTGGCCGAATGGTCTAAGGCGTCATTCTAGGGTCAGACTGCCTGTTGATAACCAGGAGATCAGAGTTTGAATCCCTGACAGGTCTAATGAGAGTGTTTTTTCCTTAATTGTTTCTCACTCTCATTCCATACAAATGCGGGTATATCATCTCTACCACATTAGAGTAGTTGTCATAGGCCTATATACGTATAACCCAAGCAGTTAGTAAGATGCGGAGATAAAAAATAAATGTACACTGGAATATTATGTAAATTAATTTTTAGCTTGCTCATCAAAGAAAAATATCAACATGAAATTCAAAGAGAATTCACAGGAGATATTTCAAATTGAAATACAAAGAGAAATTACAAGAGGTATTTCAACTTGAAATTCAAAGAGAAATCACAGGAGATATTTCAACTCAAAATTCAAAGAGAAATTACAAGAGATATTTCAATTTGAAATAAAAATAGAAATTACAAGAGGTATTTCAACTTGAAATTCAAAGAGAAATCACAGGAGATATTTCAAGTCGAAATTCAAAGAGAAATTACAAGAGATATTTCAACTTGAAATACAAATAGAGATTACAAGAGGTATTTCAACTTAAATCCAAAGAGAAATCACAGGATAATTTCAACTTGAAATTCAAAGAGAAATTACAAGAGGTATTTCAACTTGAAATCCAAAGAGAAATCATAGGAGAATTTCAACTTGAAAATCCAAAGTGAAATTACAAGAGATATTTCAACTTGAAATCCAAAGTAAAATTACAAGAGATATTTCAACTTGAAATTCAAAGAGAAATTACAAGAAGTATTTCAACTTGAAATCCAAAGAAAAATCATAGGAGAAATTCAACTTGAAATCCAAAGTGAAATTACAATAGATATTTCAACTTGAAATCCAAAGTGAAATTAAAAGAGATATTTCAAATTGAAATTCAAAGAGAAATTACAAAAGATATTTCAACTTGAAATTCAAAGAGAAATTACAGGAGATATTTCAACTTGAAATTCAAAGAGAAATTACAAGAGGTATTTCAACTTGAAATCCAAAGAGAAATCATAGGAGAAATTCAACTTGAAATCCAAAGTGAAATTACAAGAGATATTTCAACTTGAAATCCAAAGTGAAATTACAAGAGATATTTCAACTTGAAATCCAAAGTGAAATCACAAGAGATATTTCAACTTGAAATCCAAAGTGAAATTACAAGAGATATTTCAACTTGAAATTCAAAGAGAAATCACAGGAGATATTTCAACTCAAAATTCAAAGAGAAATTACAAGAGATATTTCAATTTGAAATAAAAATAGAAATTACAAGAGGTATTTCAACTTGAAATTCAAAGAGAAATCACAGGAGATATTTCAAGTCGAAATTCAAAGAGAAATTACAAGAGATATTTCAACTTGAAATACAAATAGAAATTACAAGAGGTATTTCAACTTGAAATTCAAAGAGAAATTGCAAGAGATATTTCAACTTGAAATTCAAAGAGAAACTACATGAGCTATTTCAACTTGAAATCCAAAGTGAAATTACAATAGATATTTCAATTTGAAATCCAAAGTGAAATTACAAGAGATATTTCAACTTGAAATCCAAAGTGAGATTACAAGAGATATTTCAACTTGAAATTCAAAGAAAAATTACAGGAGATATTTCAACTTGAAATCCAAAGATAAATCACCAGAGATTTTCAACTTTAAATCCAAAGTGAAATTACAAGAGATATTTCAACTTGAAATCCAAAGATAAATCACAGGATATATTTCAACCTGAAATGCAAATGGAAATCTTAAAACTGTAGTAACGATAGTAACATGAATCTAGCAAGGTCTAGCTAATGTTCAAAGAACTAGTTGTTACTTTTCATCAACAATATTGATTTGCACATTCTGTAAAAATGGTACAGCAATAGCACTAAACTCATGCCTAGTACAAAAAGATGACGAGGGTAATTTTCTGGCCAATTTCCAGATTTATGTTATGACTCAGCCATTTTATGACCATAGAACCAATATATTACAAAGCGTGATTTTATTTTAAAAAAATCTACAATTAATTGTGATTTACTTCCAAAAAATAGTTTGAGGTTTATTAATTCTACTTGTCATATGGATTTTTCCTAAGGATGATAACGAAACTCGTTTCCAGGTATCTTATTTTCATAGATTATTTGTGATGATTTCATGTCATGGTATATTTTAGTCGGCCAGTTAAAAAGGGTTGAGAAAACTTTATTTAAAAAAAACTATACCTTTTGAGGGCCGTACTGGAAATTCCATAGTGTATAAATCAACTGATGGCTACCAGCACTAACTGAGCTAATAAGTGTTTACCTGAATCTTTGTATCTTTTAAAAATATTTACTTTAAATATATAATCCCTTGTGTATTAAAATATGTCGACTCCTGGATTCTTCATGAGTTTAATCTTGTCGGAGAAAATAGGCAACATTTCTTCAAATAATATAATTTATAGTTTTGTCAGTTAAATCTTATATGGTCTGTTTTAAGATTAAAATCAATTTTAATTTACCAGTGAGCAATATATATGATTTCACTGTCCGTAAATGGGTTGCTGGTCTAAGTTTGCCCATCCCTGGCTTATTGTATAATACGCTGTCCAAGTAAGGACTGACACCATGAATAGTATTTACTGACAAATCCTTGTCATCAATAAATGACACCAGAATTTTATAATGGTTGACCTTAAAGGTGAGAGATGTTATTAATAAAAAGCCGTATTACTTGGAAGACCGCTTACAGACGCCCCCAAACATATTACTTTCTCGAATAGAAAAAGTATTGTAATCGTAACATCTTTGGATAAAGCTTGTCATTTTATGTACAGTTCCTCCGAAATAATATAAGGGTGTTTCTTTTATTTATGACTGTCTGTACCTGGGATTTCATTCCTACTTGATATTTACATTTTGTTTGGTCATACCTTGAGATGAAATCTTGATTTAAATGCTTACTCGAAAATTAAACTAGTTTACTGATGACTCATTTTTGAAAATTGATATTGTTCTAAAGCGGCCTTAACGATGTGGTTCAAAATGGATATCTGACAAGCATTTTATATTGTAATAGCTCTGTTTACTTTTTATTTGGGAAAAAATTATTATTATTATTATTATTATTATTATTATTATTATTATCACCGCGTCTTACTACCCGTTCGGGTAATACGCACTTACGCTAATGTGTAATGGTAGTGTGATTGTGAGATAAAATGGAGGACCTACAGTTTAACGTGGAATCCGAACCACGGTGGAGGCCTGGCATACTTGGGGAAAAAAGAATAATCTAATGATAGCCGTTTTTTGAAAATGTTGTTCAAATCAATACTACGATAAAAGTATATATGATTGTATGGTTAAATTAATTTTTCCCCCCGTACTTCCCACCTTACTACCCGTCCGAGATACCCGCATGTTTACTCAAATGGAGGAGGGATGAAAGAGGTGGTAATTTAGAAGACGTGTAGTCATAATATGTGAGTTTTTACAGTAATTTTCCCATTTATTCTTCACGTTTATTAAGGTGCACATTATATAGTACTACTACCTTCCTCATTCTTACTCATTAAATTAAAACGTTAATAACCTTAGTGTTAAGCATTGTAGCTAAATTTTAAAAAAAATTGTAATAACTTGCTTCAGTGGCTGAATGGTCTAAGGAGTCATCCTCATATTGGACTAGCCTGCTAATGACAGGGAGATCGAGGTTCGAATCCCGGTCGAGTCTGCTGAGGGTGTTTTTCCTAAAGGATTTTCCATCCTCCCTCCACGCAAATGTGTGTAAATAACATTTAAAATGCTTCTGTACTCATCTTTACCTCATCAGAGTAATTATATGTATGCGTATAACCTGAACAGGTTATAAGACGCAGTGATAAAAAAGAGTTGAATGGATATTTTAAATACCTATAATGATGATGATGATAATAATAGTAATAATAGTAATATTATTATTATTTAGCACCGCGTCTTACTACCCGTTCGGGTTATACACACTTACGCTAATGTGTAATGGTAGGGTGATTGTGAGATGAAATGAAGGACCTACAGTTTAACGTGGAATCCGAACCACGGTGGCGGCCTGGCATTCCCCACATTCACAAGATGTCTTGTCAGAGGTGAGGGAAGGGTTTGGCCATCAGATAAATCTTTTCCGGGACCGAGGATTGAACCCCGGCCGCCAGCATAGAAGGCTGACACCTTACCCCTAGACCACCAGGTCACCCAATATAATAGTAATAATATACTTAAATGTTATCAATGTTGACCACAACAAACTATATTAATATATCCTAAAAGTTCATTCCTACTAGAAACCAACTATATTTAAAAGGCCCATTGTAAAATGTGTGCGACCGTAGGCCGAGGGACGAACCAGAAGTAAAGTTTAGAATGGAAGTCGCATTATTCTGGAGACATGATGATAAATAAAATAAAAGGTAGAATAAAAATAAACCTCTAATAAAGGACAGAAGACGCTTGTGGACGACAAGTTACTTATTTGAATACAAACTAAGGGTGGACCTACACCAGCTATAATACTTTTTCGTAGGAGGAAATACAAATGAAGATGGTAAATCTATACCTGGATTTTCCTAAGATTGGACATTTGAAGCACCTTTTAGAAAATACAAACATATTGTTTGCGGCCAACAATTGTAACATTTTAATATTTTAATACCGCTATTTTATAGGTATTGATAATATCTATAAAAAATGACAGCTGCAGATAACATGACTTGACGTATAAATACATGAAAGTAGATCTAGTAAGTAGTGTATGTTGGTGTGTTTTCTTGTGAACTACGTCCTACTAACAGCCAGGGCTATTCACTTTATATATATATATATATATATATATATATATATATATATATATATGAAGTAAGGATGAGGAAGTAAATGTACCCAAATTTGCATGTGGAAAAAGTGGAAAACCATTTATTAAAAAACCGCCGTCAGTACAACCAGCAAAGATTCGAAACCATATATCCCCTTCAACGGCAATTAATTAAATGAACACTAATTTCGATACATAGAAGCTGGAAAAAATCACAACATGCGGAACTAGCCCCTGGGCACCCGAGCAGAGATTCAAGCCTATATGATAGGTGAATTCGATATTTATAATTAAATATAGCGATAGAAAGGTTTGCCGATAATAGACAACGATTTAAAATTCCACCTTTAGACGGAGAGCTTCAAATGTTGCCGCCGGTGACGTTTATTAAACAAATACGTGTTTCCTCCCTGTGACGTTTCCGAGAGACGCACTTGGCATTGAAAGGCCGTTTAGACGTCTGATTGGTGTTGTCGGATGCAGCGTCATCTGTCTGGTATACTAATTAGTTGTCTTTTACAGTCGAGTAGCAGTTGGGAACCTCTGGTTAAAACAAAACAGCATCAACGAAACAACAATTTTGCCACGTTCAGATGGGAAGAATGGAAACGTTATTTAGAGTTGGTGTTTTTGCTAGGTTTTTTTTTATTAGTTTTCATGACAAAAAACCTTTTTTGACCTAAATATTTATAATATTGCTTCAGTAGGTACATTAAGATTAATTTTTTACACAAATTAATCTCAACAAGTCTTGATTATTTATTATCTGTCATGGGCAATGAAAAATTTTACCAGAAACGTTTATCTTCATTCTAAAAGTTTCTGCTCAAATATTACGATGTCCATGACAAAATATTCAAGAATTGTTGATACAACTTAGCGTAAACAACTAAACTAAATAAAAACTGCAAAATACTGATATTAAATCACACTCTCTTCTAGCCCACCTTAAACATTACTTTTTATTGCTCGCTTTGGCCAAGGTCGAGAGTCTTGAGGCGTTGAACTTCTAATCCCGACTAGAATGTATTCTGGTTTTTACCTGTTTTAGCGAGATGTGAGTGGTTTGGAGTACATTATAACGGCTTTCCCATCCAATAAAAACTAATACTATTGTTATTTAAAAATGGTTTGATTCAATTTGGGCTACTAGCGTCTGGGACTGAAATGTTTATCGAATTACGTGTTTTTCGTAGCATTATTGCTTTCGCGCCTTGAGAAGACCTTTTATCGTCATGATAGTTCGTAGCAAAGTCTATGTTCTTGACCACGACTGAGGTTGTCGTATTCTGGTACATCTCTTTGCATTGTAAAGCAATGGTAGAATAATATATACTCATTACTTTTTTAACTGCGTCTTACCATCCGTCCATGAAGTCCACATTTACATTGAAGTGATAACTTGTTCCTTGACATTTTCGGGAATTCAAACTTCTCTCATTGGAGCCAGAGAAATTAGCTTCTCGATATAAATACATTCCAAATTGCCGGAATTTTACGACCAAATCGTCAACAAAACCATTCCGAGACATATTGTTTCGAGGTCTGTCGTTGAAAATTGAGGGCGAATTATTTCTTCTTGCACCACGTCCTGTTACCCGCTCGGGCTATACGCTTATGTACTAATTACTCTTTTGTGTTAAGGATAAGAAATATTGCATTTAGAGGAAGTGTACCCAAATTTGCGTGTAGTAAAAGTGTTAAACCATTTAGTAAAAAACTCCTGAGCAGTACACCTGACCGGGATCAAACTCCGATCCACCCGTCATCGGAAGTATAGTTTATTGCGAGGATGATGCCTTAACTCATGTGTTCCCCAAAGTGGGTGGATCAAATTTATTATAATTTACTTACACTAATAGATTAGGCGTCAGTAAGGTATAGTTTAGAGGAAATATATCCGCATTTGCGTGGAGAAGCGATGGAAACCATTGGGGACGGTGGAACTCAAGACATCTGCCCACACTAATCTTGTTCCAAACTCCCTTTAACCATTAAACCATATAAAATTAGACTTACACCTTTATACATGTTATCATAGGTGTGTAGACTTAAATATAATTCAAAATTCAAATGTAGGCCTAGAGTACATATTGTATACTGACACCTATACACGGGAATATGGCCCAGACAAAAAAAAATTGACGATCTCACATACCCATCATTGACTCTGCCTTATATATACTAATCATGTATGGGCTGATCCTCTGCCATACATGATTAGTATATATAAGGCAAGTCAATGATGGGTATGTGAGATCGTCAATTTTTTGTAGCTCAATTGCATAGAGTAGGCGTTGTAAACAAAAGAATTTCTCAATTCCAGTTTCTGAATACCACCTTTCAATAAATATGTGAATATAGATTAATCTTCATGATATTATTGATTTGTTTTGAATTGGTAATGTTATTTGTAGAGTATTTGCATGATTGGCAGACTATGTTTAACCTATGATATAAGAAATATGAAGGTGAAGGCATCCTCACTACAGGGAAAAGAGCTATTTTTCTTTTAAGTCCTGGATAAATGAGTAGCAGTGTGCTAAGTCGAAGCGAAGCTTGAAACATTCGAAGAAAGTCGGAGCCGAGGACAATATATATATTTTTTTGTCACATAATACTAGTTTTAATCTTTAGACTATTCATCTAGGTATTTAGGTAAAAAAAATGTTTAGAAAATAGAAAAAAAGCACACTATATTATTTTATTCTGGAATATGTGAATTTATTTACACCTAAATTATATAAGTAATTTAATCATAGTCGGTGTTAAAATACTGTTTAATAGATATTCTGAAAATGGTAAAATATTGATAATGTAAAATTTAGTAAGATATTTAAAAATGTTCATAATATAATCCAAATGTTCTTCTTCCTTCAAAATGTTTCGACGATTCTAAGATTACGGTATGGTGGGTGTCGAATTCAATTCTAAGGAACTATGAACAACTTGAAAATTTCAAAGATTGGCACAGGCCTAGAAATGAGCCTTGGTCAGTGTTTCAAAGCATAGCGGGTTACCACGTATTTTGTTCGTTTGAGTTATTTAACGCGTTATTTCTAAACTCAACAACAGTTTATTAAACCATCTTAATTCAAGATAATAACTTTAGCAGTAAACACGAGCACCCGGGATTGTGTTATCTTTAAAGCCCAGTTTATTTCATCATTAGTTTGTTTAATATCATGGATATTAATGGCTTAACCTAAGAAGTAAGGATGATGAGTGTGTACTAAAGGAAATGTAGCCGAATTAACGAGTAGAGGATTGATAAAACCCATCAGTGATAAATCCCATTTGGGAAACCATCCCGGTCACCTTCAATCGTGTATATTGCGAGACGTATGCCTTAGACCTAGTGATCACCTGTGCGTGTGGTGGCATAGCAATCATTTACAAAAGTAATAGCAGGTTATTATAAATAACGTGAGCTTGACCAAAAGAGTTTGATTATGTAATCAGTCAGTCTTACCAACCAATGCAATTGTGACACTTGAATTGCCTATGAAATAGTTATAAACTTTTATAATGATAATGACCGGTTGCATAAATAATAATCAGTGGCTTTATCAGAGATCTGATGTAAGTTGTTCTTCAATCAGTGTCTCAAGCCTAATTTTCAGCTACACTACTAACAATTAAGACGTTATTGTCGATCAAATCCCTGGTCAAGCTAACCAGCCAATTCTCTTCCATCAATTGTTTGACTCTTCGATCATCTTGTTGATGGGAAACATAACCTGTAAGTTTTAATAACCAAGTTAGTTATTACATCCTTGTTTTAATGATTGATTAAAGTAGAATTTGTGTTTTATAAATTTATTTTGAGCGTGGTTTACTTTACAGGATGAGGGCATTTTCAGATTAAATATTTCAACTACGCCAATGAAGTTATAGAGAATGATAGAGGTCCAAATCAGCTAAATTAAATAAGTTAGCCTTTCTATAATCATAGATATAAAAATTGAGATGAGGCTTAGACTGTGTATATTTATAATATCACTACAATATCGTTTACAACATTTTTCTTAGATAACGTATCTTAAATTGTAATTTATTGAAATATAGATAAATATATATCAGGTAGCCTAGGCCAGAACCTTAACATAAAGTGTAATATTAGCTAACATTATGCATGAATTTGGGCCATTTC
This sequence comes from Timema cristinae, assembly GCA_039000515.1. Taxonomy (NCBI): domain Eukaryota; kingdom Metazoa; phylum Arthropoda; class Insecta; order Phasmatodea; family Timematidae; genus Timema; species Timema cristinae. The sequence continues at coordinate 24,758,542 of JBCFYV010000012.1, read as the reverse complement.
ACTTTCAAATTTTCTATAAACAGTGTTTTTTTTTATAATGTTACCACGTTTGTTTTGATTTATTAGATAAACTCTATGGGTAGGTGATCGTAATTATAATTACATTGATTATGTATAAAAGAAGTGTCAATATTTCAATGTGAATATATATATAATATATATTTTTAGCACCGCATCTTTCTATCCGTTCATATTATACGCCTTACATTTTATTTGAAACAAATAAAATATTTATAAGCTATCAAAACTGACTAGCAATGTTAAGTCATAAGTATAATATATATATATGTATAATATATATATATATAAATATTATAATATATATTATAATAATATGTATATATATATATATATATATATATATATATATATATATATATATATATCTTCCTGATTTAATATGTTTAAGAACAAAACTAAATGTTTTCACTCAATGTTCAACGGTATATTATAGAAATATAAGCTAAGCCAGGCACGCGGACAAAGGCGTAAGCTTAGTCTTGTCTGGTTTCCCGGTGACAGGAAGGTATTTATCCTAAACCATATCTCATCCTCCCGCCATGTAAATACGTGAGAACTTCCTAGTTCCTATTTATTCCTAGTCCCTACTCCTAATAGTGTAAATATTTGTCCATCCCGGACGGACAGTTAGACGAGGAGCACAGGGAATAAATGAATTGAACACAGAAATGAACTTTGTAAACCCCTGCCGGACGAAGTTGACATGCGATTAATCGCGTGTGTCTGATAGATAATTCCTCCCCTCTCCTTGACGTTATGAACATATCAACAGTACGGCCGGAAGACTATGTAGAGCGCAACAGCTTCCAACAGCCTCCAGAGTGAGCTACATTCTAATTTAATATTCCCTAATTGTAGTCGTGGGCCATCTAATTACGATGTTGTCTGGACGTGAGGCGCGGGCTAATCTTCTGATCTCAAGTCGACTTCTAGTGGTACAGGAAGACCCGCACCTCCCTCGGTGAACTAGAATTACACTCTCAATCAGACAATGGACCAACTTGATTCAATTACTTTCTTTCATCATATTATTATCTATTTTTAAACACCGCGTCTTACTGACCGTTTGGGTTACACGCTTATAAACTTATTACGATAATGTTTTAGGGATGAATGAGGTTGAATTAAAAGAAAAGTAACCACATTTTCGTGGAGGGAGAATATAAAAGCATTAAGGAAAACAACCTTCTGTACACCTGACCGGGATTAAAACCCCGATCTCCCAATCATAAGCAGTCCAGTATATTGCAAAATTGACGCCTTAAACCATTTGACCACCGAGGTTGATTTGTAAAGTAGTTGCTTTATTACTAATCTTAGACTCGCTTCTAAGGTGGTCTAAGTTGTCACTCTCGCAATATACTGGACTGCCGATGACGTGGAGATCAGGACTTTAATCCCGGGGGGGGTACTTAGGGTGGCATTTTATAAATGGCTTTCTACTTTCTTTCACACCGATGTGGGTAATTTTAAACCTTTATAATCCCAACCATACTAGCATATTGGTAAATGCGTGAAAAACCTGATGGAAAGAAAGAAGAGGAGAAATAAATTTAGCTAAATTATAAAATATGTATGTATAATCTCATGAGTTGGACAAATCAAAACATACTCTTTTCAAAATTATTGTATTAGTCTATTTACGAATAAACTATTAAATACTACAACACATGATATTTTATTCTAAGTCGTTAAATAACTCTAATGTTAAGTCATTTTTATTATTATTACTATTATGATTATTATTAGGAGTTCTGTCGTACGACAGGTCCATTCCGTTTTTCAGTGAACTTATACCGCCAATGTGCCCTGTCTTCCGCCTCCTCCTTCAGATCTCAGAATTTTCACCTTTCCTTTAATTTATCCAATATTTGAGTCCTCTTCTTCCTAAGCTTCTCTTTACCTCAATCTTACCTTCTATGCCATCGTACATAAGACAGTTCCTCCTAAGGATGTGCCCAATCCAGTTTGCTTTGTACCGAAAAATCACATCCAAAATTGTTCTCCCCTCACCCCCATTCTTCTTGTGCGTCTTTATTTGTCACCCTGTCTGTCCACCTAATCTTATCAAGTCTTCTCCAGCACCACATTTTAAAGCTCTCTAATTATTGGTTTTCCATCTCTTTGAGAGTCCAAATTTCTGCTCCATACAGCGCGATGCTCCAATTACAGCATTTCATCAGTTTGTTCTTCAGTTCCAAACTCAAATTGCTGGTCAGGAGTAACTCTTCTTGTTGAAAACTGCCGTGACTTTTAATCCAGACGACGAGGGATCTGTCCCGCTGGATCGGCTCCGATCTAAAAGCAAGGTTAGCACTATTTTCTTTCTACAAAATTCCTTGTATTTCCCAGGTTTTCCAGAAGGAAATACCATACTTCCAGGAAGCTTAAAGTGGAGAAGACCGTAGTAAATCTTAGTTTTAATCAAATTGAAATCATGTTAACTTATGTTTAAAATAATATTATTTAATATGTATGGGTAAAATACATCTTCTGTTGATTCACAATCTTTGTTTAAGGGATATAAAGATATGTTTGAATCAACATGCTTAGTTATTCAGTTCACTTTTAATCCGTCCAAAGACCTACTCATGCCCAAAATCAACAACTATTTCAGTATTGTAATAAAGTTTGTAAAATTCCCTGTGTTTTCCCAGCTCTCCCAGTTTTCCAGGATCGTGGCAACCCTGTAACCCTGAACTCCTCTAAGTTTGGTGAGTTTATGACTCCCCAAACCGCCAATCTCAGGTACTAATCCACCGGATACTTAATATATTTTTCAAGCCTTGCTGTCCGGGGAAGGGGAAGATAAACTTGTGTCCTTGCGTATTGTGTTAGCCCTCTTGTAAAAACTACGTAGAGGATGCTGATAAAAAGGGATTTGAAAAAACAAAATGTTTGATTAGGTCATCAATAGAACATTTTGCTTTATTAGTGGTATTAGATCATTAATATTGATATTTTCCATGAAGAGTAACAGTGCAGATCTCGTCACTTATGTACTTTATAGCACTAGGATTTCGAAAGTTCATCGCCACATTTACACAGGTATTTATTTTTAATTAGTTATTTATTTACCTAGCACCAAGTCTTACTACCCGTCTGGGTTATACGCTTAAGTATTAAATACACTAGGGGATTAGTAATTGGGAAGGTCAAATTTAGAGCAAGTGAACCCGCATTTGCATGGAGGGGGAGGGGAGAACCAATTACGATAGGGGATTAGGAATTGGGAAGGTTGAATTTAGAGCAAGCTAACCCGCATTTGCATTGAGGGAGAGGGGAAAACTATTTAGGACAGTCCCCCCATCCCCGAGTTCACCCGACTGAGATTCGAACCTCGACCTCCCTGTCCTCGGCAGTCTGGCTTGACACGAAACTAGCGCGTTATCCAACTATGACACCAAGTCACGGGTATTTACACAAGTACACCACCTATTCCTATCTTGAGCTAGCTCTATCCAGTCCACCTCATCACACCCTATCCCTATCTTGAGCTAGTTCTATCCAGTCCACCTCATCACACCCTATTCCTATCTTGAGCTAGTTCTATCCAGTCCACCTCATCACACCCTATCCCTATCTTGAGCTAGTTCTATCCAGTCCACCTCATCACACCCTATCCCTATCTTGAGCTAGTTCTATCCAGTCCACCTCATCACACCCTATCCCTATCTTGAGCTAGTTCTATCCAGTCCACCTCATCACACCGTATCCCTATCTTGAGCTAGTTATATCCAGTCCACCTCATCACACCCTATCCCTATCTTGAGCTAGTTCTATCCAGTCTATCTCATCACACCCTATCTCTTTCAGACCAATTCTAATATTATACTCCCTTCTGCTCCTAGGTCTTCCCAATGATCTCTTCCCATTAGGCTTACCAGTGAATACCCTGAACAAGGTTCTAGATTTTCCCATTCGTGCCACATGTCCTGCCCGCCGTAATCTACAAGACTTGATTAGCCTGACAATGTCTTGCGATGAGTACAGAGTATGTGACCTCCTCCACTCCTCAGTAGCCTCATCCCTTTTTGGAACAAATATCATCCTGAACACCTTGTTTTTGAACACCTAAAGAGGTCATGTAAGAGCCCACGTTTCACACCCAAAGAGAACCGGTAAAATATTTGTTTTGTATATTTTGAGTTTTACATTCCTTGAAAGCAGGAGAGACGTCAACAGCTTTGACCGAGTAATAACATGCATATTCCGACTGTATTCTTTTTTTAAGCTCCAGTTTAATATCATTATTGCTAGTAAAATTGTTACTAAATATTTAAATTCATTAACGCTATCAAATAATAGGTTGATCGCAGTAATTCATCTTTCTGAGGTCACTTTAATAAATGCGTCACAACCTACTTTGTTTTGAAGCCACTAGATGACGTTATAATTTTTCTCAAAAATCTTATTTCTATTTAAATGCTGTCATATGGTAAATGTATAGGGATGTCTTATGTAATTGTGATATTGTCGTTCCAGGCGTGGGAGTTAGCTACTCCTTTCGGCCTATAATGATTATGTCAATTGAGATTAGTTATGTTCACATAAAATATGTTAACTTTTGTTATAAATCTGACGTGGGTATTTTTTACCACTTTAACTCTCAATGTTTAACTATCGAGTTGAAATTAAATTTTATACTGTGGATAATTTAGTGCTTCAATTATGGACGTTTAAATTGAGTCTACCCTCTTGTTTGGACATTGTGTTCCATCCCTTTCCACTATAATCTGTTTTGTTTCGTTTGTATATATATATATAATTTAATTCAAATGTTTTGCCTTATCAATAGATATTAATTTGGAGCCCAAGTCCATAGTGTTCTCATTTTGGGGTTATTGGGGTCGGGGGCTACACACGAAACCAAAAACAAAACATAATAGTTGTATTAATATAATTTTGTAATTTAATGAAAAACCAACTATACAGTAATTCATAGTGAAGAATTATTAAAGTGTTTATTAACACTTTTGATTAATAATATAGTATTATTGATAAAATAACAACTATTTCCATAATTTGGTGTGACTTTAGTGACTTTCAACCAATCGCCTGCTACTGTCAGCTATCACCACTCCAACGGCGTAACTCAAAAGACGGGCTACAGTGTAATAGTTCATCAAGACAATACGTCTTCCTTTTTCAAGGTAAACAGAGTGTACAATCGTAGACACAGAAAAAAGAAGAATTCATCCGAAGATGTTGGTCAGCCCTAGTAACTTATATAAAAGTATTATACTGAAGTTGAATCATGACGATAGACAAGCAGTCTGGTATAAACGAAGAAACATCCAACCAAGCTTTCTCGACCACTCTCTTCAAGGTTTTCAACCCGACTAACAAAACAACGACAACAAAAAGAAGAGGAAAAACAAGACTACCCGAAAGTACTTTTGTGAAAGAACGTGTATGGAGGCGAGAAAAGGTTATATACGCACGTCTCGTCCACGCATCGGGAAGCCATACGCACGTGCCGGCCGACACACGTATAATTTAGCTTGTACACGTGGGGTGCAACGGTGTAGGGGACCCCACCTTTGTAGCCCACCCACTCGAACACTGAAAAAATTGTGAAGAGCGGGATTGGGGGAGCGGGGGGGGGTCTGTGTGCATTCTTATACGCACCGCGGGTTTCATCCACTTCATAATAATCAGGGTACAGTCGACACCTGATAAAAAAAAAACACCGCGGTTTGTTTCTTTGAAAGCAATGATTTTTTTAATGTTTTTATTTTTTTCTGTCCTTCCAGTCTATACGCATTGTTGGGATAGGTAAGAAAGGTTGCATATTAGAGGAAAAGGTTACCACATCTGCGTGGAGATAGAATGTAAGAACCAACATCAATACACCCGGCCGGGATTCTAAGCCAAACCCCCTGTAATAATCAAACCAGACGAGATGAGTCTGACGTTTAGTCCACGAGCCCACCGATGTGGATGATAAGATGATAACCTATTGATGAATAAAATAAATAGAAAAGCAACTTAAATGATATAACAAAGGTAACACCCCCATCGGTGGTCACGGGACAAAGGCATTGGTCTCATTTAGTTTGGTCTTCCTATAACAGAGATGTAGGGGGTCGAGTCCTGCCCGTAAGTAGTAATAGTGTTATTTCCTAAATGATTTCTCATTACATCTGCATTAAATTGCAAGTACAGTTCCTCTTAAAGTCTACCTTCTTCCTTCCTAATCCACCAACAGAAGACATACGCGGTTAGGTAAGATGAGTGATATGACTAGAAGCACAAGAACTCAATTAACATTAAAACTACCTTCAATATCACCTCTGAGATAATTAATATTGCACGTCTGAGCTACATCACTCGTAGCCCAGTAATAGAAATATTAGCCAATACTTACAACCGTTGCCCAGGGGCATCCGAATCCGTGGAGGCTCATTCCATGATCCGATGTGACAAGGTGATGGTGAAAAGGAGTATGAAACTGTGGAACCAGTGGAAACACTTAAGCCTAACTAACCAAACCCATTAGGATAGTTTAACTTCCAGGAAAAATACCCGAGGTGCCAGCCGGAAATCGAACTCAGGACCCCTAAGCTCGTACCCAGGTGCACTGACCATTACATCACGGGGCTGGTTACCTCTATGGTAGTTGCAGGTCTTAAGGGTAAAATATTTATCTTCGCTCTCTTTCGGTTTATTGTTGCTAAATCTACTTGCTTTCAGTTATGTCGGAAAGTGGTGTGCTGGAGTAAGAAGTAGCTACTGGCAACGTCTACAAACCAGTGTTGCTAAACTTATCTTATATTTAAAGGAAACCTGACCACACTAAGGCAAGAGAATGGCCACGCTGTTTCCCAATACTGTAATAGCCAAACAATTCCCTCCGAGATGATATACAGTGCAAGAACTGTGACAAGTCACAGCGTGGAGTAGCGAGTATTACGTCACATAGACGTCACTCACTCTTCGGAACATCCTACTACAAAGTGATATCTTTGTTGTGGCTGAATTACGCCCCTCCCTGACTTGCGGACATCCTCAATTAACACCTGGTTTGTCTCTGTCTCGCAGATTTGGATCTGTGGCGCCCGAAGAGCACAAAGGGATGTTTGGCGAGAGAACCGTAACTCCAGACCTGCAGTGAAACAAGTGTAGCAGCAGTTGGGACGTGAGGTGTGTGCCCTTGAACTAGTGGACAGAGCTGTATCACACTTGGCACAAACAAAGTAATTCTTACTTATGTTTTTACTCATTAAATTCTTACAGACAATTTCAGTGTCAATGCTGACCAAAACTTATTATTTAGAGAAATTATTCATCTTTGGAGCGAACTATATGATGATGGTTGTTGTTATTATTATTAGCATTTTTACTTATTTATTGAAATTAAAATCATGAACGGATGAATGCTATCCAAAAATAATAATTTTAAATGTTTATATTACGAGTATTTCTGTGAACAGTATCGTTACTACAGTCTTACTAGTAGTTCTGTGAAAAGAAGAGCTCGCTCACTCCATGTTCTTATCGTTTCTACAGTCTTACTTGTAGTTCTGTGAACAGAAGAGCTCGTTCACTCCATGTTCTTATCGTTTCTACAGTCTTACTAGTAGTTCTGTGAACAGTAGACCTCACTCACTCCATGTTCTTATCGTTTCTGGTCTTACTAGTAGTTCTGTGAACAGAAGAGCTCGCTCACTCCATGTTATTATCGTTTCTACAGTCTTACTAGTAGTTCTGTGAACAGTAGACCTCACTCACTCCATGTTCTTATCGTTTCTACAGTCTTACTAGTAGTTCTGTGAACAGAAGAGCTCGCTCACTCCATGTTCTTATCGTTTCTACAGTCTTACTTGTAGTTCTGTGAACAGAAGAGCTCGTTCACTTCCATGTTCTTATCGTTTCTGGTCTTACTAGTATTCTGGGAAGGAAGAGCTCGCTCACATCCATGTTCTTATCGTTTCTACAGTCTTACTAGTAGTTCTGTGAACAGTAGACCTCACTCCATGTTCTTATCGTTTCTGGTCTTACTATAGTTCTGTGATACAGAAGAGCTCCTCACTAATGTTCTTATCGTTTCTAAGTCTTACTAGTATTCTGTGAACAGTAACCTACTCCATGTCTTATCTAGTCTTACTAGTAGTTTTGTGAACAGAAGAGCTCGCTCACTCCATGTTCTTATCGTTTCTGTCTTACTAGTAGTTCTGTGAACAGAAGAGCTCGCTCACTCCATATTCTTATCGTTTCGTTCGTCTTACTAGTAGTTCTGTGAACAGAAGAGCTCGCTCACTCCATGTTCTTATCGTGTCTGGTCTTACTAATAGTTCTGTGAACAGAAGACCTCGCCCACTCCATGTACTTATCGTTTCTACAGTCTTACTAGTAGTTCTGTGAACAGAAGAGCTCGCTCACTCCATGTTCTTATCGTTTCTGGTCTTACTAGTAGTTCTGTGAACAGAAGAGCTCGCTCACTCCATGTTCTTATCGTTTCTCGTTTACAAGTAAGTTCTTACAGTAAGTAGTTCAACAGAAACTCATGTCATCTGTTTTATCGTTTATACAGTCTTACTAGTAGTTCTGTGGACAGAAGAGCTCGCTCACTCCATGTTCTTATCGTTTCTGGTCTTACAAGTAGTTCTGTGAACAGTAGAACTCACTCACTCCATGTTCTTATCGTTTATACAGTCTTACTAGTAGTTCTGTGACAGAAGAGCTCGCTCACTCCATGTTCTTATCGTTTCTGGTCTTACATAGTTTCTGTGAACAGTAGAACTCCTCACTCCATGTTCTTATCGTTTCTACAGTCTTACTAGTAGTTCTGTGAACAGAAGAGCTCGCTCACTCCATGTTCTTATCGTTTTTGGTCTTACTAGTAGTTCTGTGAACAGAAGAGCTCGCTCACTCCATGTTCTTATCGTTTTTGGTTTACTAGTAGTTTCTAGGGTGAGGTGTCAGACTTTAATGCTCGGCTACAATCCTCGTCCGGAACAGATTTATCTGATTTCTTATCGTGTCTGGTCTTACTAATAGTTCTGTGAACAGAAGACCTCGCCCAATCCATGTACTTATCGTTTCTACAGTCTTACTAGTAGTTCTGTGAACAGAAGAGCTCGCTCACTCCATGTTCTTATCGTTTCTGGTCTTACTAGTAGTTCTGTGAACAGAAGAGCTCGCTCACTCCATGTTCTTATCGTTTCTGGTCTTACAAGTAGTTCTGTGAACAGTAGAACTCACTCACTCCATGTTCTTATCGTTTATACAGTCTTACTAGTATTCTGTGGACAGAAGAGCTCGCTCACTCCATGTTCTTATCGTTTCTGGTCTTACAAGTAGTTCTGTGAACAGTAGAACTCACTCACTCCATGTTCTTATCGTTTATACAGTCTTACTAGTAGTTCTGTGGACAGAAGAGCTCGCTCACTCCATGTTCTTATCGTTTCTGGTCTTACAAGTAGTTCTGTGAACAGTAGAACTCACTCACTCCATGTTCTTATCGTTTATACAGTCTTACTAGTAGTTCTGTGGACAGAAGAGCTCGCTCACTCCATGTTCTTATCGTTTTTGGTCTTACTAGTAGTTCTGTGAACAGAAGAGCTCGCTCACTCCATGTTCTTATCGTTTTTGGTATTACAAGTAGTAGTGGTGGTCTAGGGGTGAGGTGTCAGACTTCTATGCTGGCGGCCGGGGTACAATCCTCGGTCCCGGAACAGATTTATCTGATTTCCAAACCCTTCCTTCACCTCTGACAAGACATCTTGTGAATGTGAGGAATGCCAGGTCTCCACCGTGGTTCGGATTCCACGTTAAACTGTAGGTCCTTCATTTCATCTCACAATCACCCTACCATTACACATTAGCGTAAGTGCGTATAACCCGAACGGGTAGTAAGACGCGGTGCTAATAATAATAATAATAATAATACAAGTAGTTCTGTGAACAGTAGACATCACTCACTCCATGTTCTTATCGTTTCTACAGTCTTACTAGTAGTTCTGTGAACTGGAGACCCCCCTCCCTCCATCCTATCATCTTATTTATGATCGTAGGATTTATCTATTAATTTTAATTTTAAATATCTCCCAGGATAATTTCTCCTTCGATTTGAAGTTGAATTTTCCTTCTGATCAAGTTATATAGAAAACAAGTTTTAATATTTTGTTCAATAGTTAACTAAACGTTCACGTCAGGGATTATGAAAACAGCTTTGCAATAAATGTAAAATATATATTTTAAATAAAGCTTTAGGTATTCAATTAATTGCTTATAATTCTATAATAAAATCACTTGAGAAGAGTTGCTAAACAAAAAAACCTTTTGAGAGACAACCGTATTAATAATAATAATAATAATAATAATAATAATAATAATATCTAGCACCCCGTCATACTACCCATTCGGGTTATACGCTTTAAGTACTAATTACGCTAATGGATTAGGAATTGGGAAGTTTTAATTAGAAGAAGTGAACCCGCATTTGCGTGGAGGTAGAGTGGAAAACCATTTAGGAAAATCCACCCCCAGTTCACCCGACCGAGATTCGAACCTCTATCTCCCCGTCCTCAGCAGTTGAGCTTAACACGACAAGTGCGTTAGCCAACTACGCCACCGAGGCGGGTGACAACCGTATTGAAACGATTAGTCAGATTGAAAAAAATTATGTATCGGACATACATTGTTCATCTTAGGATAAAATCTGTCCCTTACAAATTTCGATAAAATTTGCTATCGCTTTTTACAGTTATTATTATTATTATTATTATTATTATTATTATTATTATTATTATTATTATTAGCACCGCGTCTTACTACCCGTTCGGGTTATACGCACTTACGCTAATGTGTAATGGTAGGGTGATTGTGAGATGAAATGGAGGACCTACAGTTTAATGTGGTTTACAGTTATTGGGGAACAACCATCTGGACACAGAAATACCTAATTATCTGGTTAAAACCGAACCTTACCACGCTCGGTCAGTAATAATTAACAGCCTTGTACTGCTAGAATTTAATCCGAAACCTTATTTCAGTCGGTAGTGTGTCTACTTACGGATCTAGGGGTCCCGGATTCGATTCCCGGCATGGTCAAAAAATGTATAATAGGGGAAATGTAGGTTTACCCTTTCACAGTGATGAATTAATGGCTGGGGACTGGATGTTGTGTCTGTCTAGTCTAAAGTTAGATCATAAGGCATATGAAGCTACGACAGGCCTAGCAAGCCAATAGTGGAAAATCTATAGCTTCAATAAATTAGTGATCCAGTTCAAAGGATGGAAACAGTAATGGATGTAAAGTAAAGTATAGTTATTATTATTATTATTATTATTATTATTAGCACCGCGTCTTACTACCCATTCGGGTTATACGCACTTACGCTAATGTGTAATGGTATGGTGATTGTGAGATGAAATGAAGGACCTACAGTTTAACGTGGAATCCGAACCACGGTGGAGACCTGGCATTCCTCACATTCACAAGATGTCTTGTCAGAGGTGAAGGAAGGGTTTGGAAATCAGATAAATCTGTGCCGGGACCGAGGATTGAACGCCGGCCGCCAGCATAGAAGTCTGACACCTTACCCCTAGACCACCAGGTCACCTAAAGTATAGTTAAAATTCGAACAATCGGTTGCATAAGTATCGATCAGCCCAACACTTTAGCTCAGTCGGTAGCGTGTCTGAATACTGAGTTAAGAGTTCAATAAAATTAAAATTAAAACGTTCAGACGACTTAAGTCAGCGTGGCTGTGTTTCTGATGGTTACTAAGGGACAGACTATCTCACACGTCCATCATAGATTCCGCCTAAATTCTGAGCGACACAATGATTAAGCCTGTGCCACTGTGGCCTGGGCATGTCACGAACCTGGATAGCTTGGCGGGAGAGTATTGGTATGCAAAAAAAAAAAAGAAAAAAAAAGTGCATGAGTCGATTCCCGAGTATTCTTTCTGCGTGTATTTAGATTATCGGCATTATTGGTTTACAAATCGTTAACAAGAGAGTACCTAATTGACCAAAAGAGTAATTGAGTTCGCATTTAGACAACTACCAAGTATCCCATCATGTATACCTAAGCCTAAGCCTCAACTTCCAACTGAGTTCTAACAATATTATTTAAAAAGCTGTTGATTGAGGTTTAAAAAATCTACTTGTCAACAACGTTATTGACCATAGACAAGGGTAATAAATAGCAATATTCTTGTATTGGTGAAGATATTTCCATAGTTAGCAGGAAATCATTTAAACACCTGTTTTATATCAAACTATATTTTTTAAATTATATTTTAGCTCACTCGTATCGGTGGACACGTGGATTAAACGTCAGTCTTATCTTGTCTGGTTTGTCTGTGACACGCAAGTCACGGTTCGTAATCTCAGTTGGGTGTACCTGGTTTTCCCTAAATGATTTCTAAGTTTCCCTCCCCGCAATTTCAGGTACCTTTCTTATCAAAATCTACCTTCCTTTTACTTACCCCACTATCGTAATTAAATGAGGATACCTCAAACGCGTAGTATAAGATGTGAAGGGGGTAAGGGGGGTTTCAGCTGAGTCGTTAGCACGTAGGGTTAATTAACTACCCATATCTTTCGGGTTCGACTCCAGGAAGAATACAAATTGTACCTCTGCGGCAATGATTGTATTCCTGTATCACAGTGACTTCCGTGTCCCCTCTCTGCTCTAATACGGACGCATTTCTTACGACAGATTAAAACATTATAATATATACACCCCTTTTGTTGAGTTGAGATATTAGGGACTAAGAGCTATGGTCAGTTTTTGCAGTTTTTATAGCAAACGGGCTTTTTCTGCAAAATAAACCGAATATATTTCTCCAGTAGGATAATAGCGGCATTAGACGAAAACCTTTTTAAATTAAGAGAAATAAATGTCTTTAAATTCCAGGACACCTTTGATAGATATTCAAGAACTATTGATATCACCATGTGAAATAAAATAAGCTCTATTTGATTTCTTTTGATCAAAAAACTGCAAATATAGTATCCTTATAGCTCGCCATGCTTACACCCCCGCCTTAAGTGTGTGGATTTATATAACAATTTGTAAGAATGTGCACCGTTTGGTATCAAACCGTGTTCCCATGTGCTTATCAACAGCTCTCTTTATTGAAATCAGATTGAACAGGAAGAGAGCGGTAATCTCAGACACAATGCTGGATTCAATTCAATCAACCATGTTGAGGTATTGGTCACTGGCAAAGCTGAGTGCCTGCCGACCTCGACAATAGGCTCACAGAGTACAGTCTCAGTCATAGAAAGTGGCCGGCCTGGGGTGGAACTTTGTTCAACAACACATTTAGGGCAACATCCGACCCCGTAGTGTAATGGCCATTGCACCTGGCTTTCGAATCTAGTTATCCCGGGTTCGATTTCAAATTGGTATTGTAACGATACTGATTTGGACTACTCTCATATTTAAAAAAGTCATGGATAAAGTGAATTTTTCTTTAAAATATTGAATGTAAAATATCCTTTCAATACTTCATCCATGGAGAATCACGCGCTTTTCCGAAATAATGTTCAAGGATTGCACAATTAAAACTAATTTTTTCTTTCAAAAGTCAACTCCGCACTATTTACCAAAAAAGCAAGTGACGCTAGCTCCCTCTACCAATAGGATGCTAGCCTTCATAACAACTGTCGCCAGGGGCAAGCGGTAGGTCATATATAAGCTGTTTGTGCGTATGAACACACAGAGAGTAACAATACAAACAGTGAGTGCCAATACAAATCATTCACAGTGCCGGTGCATAAATCTAACAAATTATATCTTAAGTGCCAGTCGCATAAATATAGCAGCAGTAGCAGTAATTCACAGTGCCACTAACTGAAATCTGTAGTTCAACTAAGCTGTATCATATAAACTTATATCTTCAATGCCGAAGATAAAATAACTTTAATAAATCGTGTGCAACATTAAAGGTCTTATTTATTCAGTTAAAATAACACACATAATTCCGTATCAATATAATTGGCGCTCGATCACAAGGCTATAAATACCAATTATATCATCAAAATACCGTACCACTTTAATTAGTGCTCGATCACGGGGAAATTATCAGGTGATTAAACGGTACCATTTCAATCGGCACCCATCGCCGACCAGTAATTATATAATCGACGCCCAACGCGGATCGATTAATTCAATACCGGTATCAATATAATTGATGCCCAACGCGAACCGATTAAATACAGTAACGTTTCGTATCGTGGATATTTTTCTTTTGGGGGGAATTATTACAATGGTCACCAGGGCTGGTAAATTAGGTTTAAGTTAGGTTTAAGACTCCCACTGGCCCACACCTCCATATTCATTATCATCAGATTGATCATCTCATTGCAGGTACTTGTAGACAACCTCCTGTGGTGAGCCCTGGTCAATGCTGTGTGCGACCAGAACGGCTAATAGTCTTCATACAGGCGACTGAATTGGATACCATGTCCACCCCGATCAACAATACTACACGCTAAAAAAGGCACGCATTTATTTTCTCTAAGGATGTATCGTATTCACACATTTATGTCTGGGTTGATAGGAGGTGGTTTTATGGGGGAGAGGGGGGAGCCACTCGCTCTGAAGGAGGGTTGAGGGTAAAGGGGATGAGGGCTGTTGAGGACAGGATTAGGGGTTTGAAGTTTTCAATAACCTTGTTAGGTCTTCCTAATTATTACCCATACAAATCTAGATGACTACTTTTCACCCATTTTTATTAGTGAAAGGTATTAATAACAGATCTAAACAGCGGTAAAGGAGGATGGGTGGCATCTCTTACGTCAGTGGGGTATGTTTGTAACACTCACTCCCTGTGGATACTTTGCCACTGGGTATATCGCTATAGCAGATACTATAATCATTATTAGGTGTTTTGTCTTTTTACACGGTATGGTACATTGCCTTGTTAAAATTGAGTTCCGCAGCATTTTTTATTAGCATCGCATCCTAGTACCCGTTCGGGTTGTACGCTACATTTCTCATTAGCATCCATCCCCCCTTTTTATTTCCTGAAACTTCATCTATCTTCCTTTTTTGAGATTATAAATCAGCTGTATTTGTGGTCTTCAAAATCCCCTTCTGGTCATCTATAGCATCACTCAATAAGCCAATTGGCGTACAACCCGAACGGATAGTAAAACGCAGTGCTAAACCAAAAAAATACCATTTCTTCTTATTATATGATCCATCCAGTTGAACCTTTCTCTGTAAAATCACCTGCAAAAATGTTATCTTTGCGTTTACTCTTCTTAGAACCTCTTCATTGGTCATCCAATCTGACCACTTTATCCTCTCTATTCTCCTTCAGAACCACACCTCAGAGCTTTCCAAATATGTATTCTCCTGTTTCCTCAGTGTCCCTGTTTCAACACTACTCAAAACAATGCTCTACACAGGACACTTGACCAGTGTTTTCATATCCAGGTCCAGTTTGATATTCAGTAGCATCCTCTTAGTGCTGAAAGTAGCTTTGCCCATTGCTATTATTGACTCTGTCTCCCGCGTACACTACACGTCCATTGCAATTAAACTTGCTAAGAGAAAGAGCTAAAAACTTTTAATAACTTGTTAATTAATTATAAAATATTTTAGTAAAATTGTAAATTTAAATAAAGTTATTAATAAAAATAGAGCTTTATTTAAATGTATATTACTATCAACATCTATCAAAATTAATCAACATCCTTTTCATAAGATATAAGTTTTCTGATATAATTTTTCAATAATTTGATAAACTGGCAGCTTTTTGTGCTAGTGACAGTCCGATAGCAATCGTAAGTGATTGATCACTATCTTCGTGCAGGCTTAACATTTATTTACACTCATAGGACTCTAATTGAATATAGATTTAATGACATGTATTCATTATTCGAGGGATATGCAGTAATAACAACATATTATTGTGTCAATAATGATAGCTGAGAGATTAATTTAATTACGTTGTGTCATTTATGACAGCTATAAGATAGAGTTACATTTTGTCAATCGTGACAGTTGTGGGATAAATGTAGCTACAATGTGTCAATATTGACATCCGTAGGATAAATATAATTGAAACTTGTCAATGTTGACAGTTGGGAAATAAATGTAATTACATTGTGTCTATATTGGCAGTTCTGAGATAAAAATAAAAATGATTAAATAATGATGAAAAAATGGCTATATAAATATTTTATCAATTCTGAGAACTGTTAGATAAATTAAGTTACAATGTGTCAATTTTGACAGCAAAAGATAATATATATTGCACCATAATTTGACGGGGAAACCACTAATGGGAAAAATAAACTCAAATACACCTGGTTTTAACAGAACCAAGGATTCCTAAGTATAAAGAGAAAACACGCAAGCACACCTAACTATGATATTCATTTTCAGTAATGTAATTTACACTACCTAAAGGAGGCCATCTACCGGAGTGCGACATAAATCCCACTCTATTACAAAAATAGTTTATTTTAAAATATGGTTCAACCAAAATGGAGGCGAAAGATATCATCATATTTCTTATAAAGATATTATTTCTTATAACATTTTAAACCTTAAATTTTGAGTTGTACTCATAAGTTTTTTTTAATGTTAACATGTATGTTTAAAGTTAAATGTCACACTTCTGGTAAATAATGAGAAACATAGAGATAGGTTTCTTATAACAAAATGTTATTTTTAATAAGACCGTAACAACATTCAAAGATCAAATTGAGAAATAATTTAGTGGTTATTAGGCTTCTGAAATGTCATTCATAATAAATACCATACTGTAAGGACATGTCACTTCAACTACAGTCAAATTTGCATAGAAATAATCTTATCTGGCAGTTAGAAAAATAACTATATCCACTTTAACGTATTCATACGTCTAGTCATGCCATATGCAGCTATCCCTTTTGCTTTATATTAACAATACCTACATTATATCCACTACCGTTTCCAGCCTGTGGCCTGGATCAGTTTTTTATTTAAGTCATATTTTCCACTACCGCCTAGCTAGGCCTGTTGTAGTTTAATATGCCTTACAATCTAACTTAAGACTAGGACAGAAACAACATCCAGTCCCCAGCCATTAACTTATCAATTTGAAAGGGTATCTTCATCATAATACATTTTAGGCCATTCCGGGAATTGAAGCCGGGGCCCTTAGCACAGTAGTCACACACGCTACCGACTAAGCTAATATGTCAGACTATTAACATTACCTACAAAATAGGCCTAATAAAATAATAAAATGGTATCAATGTTGGCTGCAAAATTGTTTTTTTTAAACGGTCCTTTATATGAAAATCATACTTTAAGTGGCGCCCATAACACGCATATAAAGGTGTGCAAGGCAGTTTTGAATTGTTTTTAATATTTAATAGTTGTTTTGTTGGGAAACCATTTGAATTATCTTGGTTAGTGAACTTTAATTCTAAAATAAACACTTTCTGGTAACCTTTCTTAATATTTTCACCCGATTGTAGGAAGATAGAGAGAGAAAGAGAAGAAAGACGTAGGAAACAAAAGGAGAAAGTGTTGTGTGACAGGTGGGACCTAGGAGAAGTTGCTAGACAGAGCGAAGGCGCGAATGCTAGCCATGTGTGGCTCACCAAAGCGGTGTTCTTTTATTTTCTCTGGTAAGCCGCATTGTGGGAAAGGAGGAGACTTGGAAAGCGGGGAGGATTAAGTTACTCCTGCCTGCATCTATTAGTAATGTGACGAGATTTCAAACGTGTTTGTTTGTGACACTCGCATTCTTTATTAGGACCAAGGGATTTTTTTTAACCTAATATACATTTTCTTGTATTTTATACATCTATGGTGACATGGGTATTAGTAGTAATTCTTGCAAAATAATAAATTACCTGCGGCAGTAAGATCGAGGTTCTAATCGTTATCGCGTGCGTTGAGGTAGTTTTTTCCTAAATGTTTTCCCCATCTTCCTCCACGTAAATGCGAATACCCTCTCTCTAAATCTTACTTTACTCATCTCTAGCCTATTAAAGTAAATAAGTGGATAGCCCGAACAGATAGAAAGACGCGGTGTACAAAAAGAAAGTACAGCTATTCGTATTACTGAACATCAAACATGTGTTTTTGTCTCGCGTCCTGCGTCTTACTGGCAAATATATCTGCAAATAAAATACTAATGATGTAGTGATGAGAAAGGTAGAATTTAGAGGAAGTGTATCAGTATTTGCGTGAAGGGAGAGTAGTAAACCTCATAAAGAAAGAAAAAACTTAGCGCACCCTACTGGGGTTAGAACCCCCACCTCGCCGTCACCATCAAATCCGGCAAGACGAGCCTGGCACTTTTGTAAACGTGCCCTATAAATGAAAAATATATCAAAAGATTCACTTTCATTGCAAATAGCATAGAACTGATTTTGAAAAAGAAAAAAATCTGAGAAAAGACTTTTTCATTTGGTATGTCTGCTGTGAGTCTATGCCTTGCTCACTATCCCATCTAACACCACATCGGTGGCCGCATGGTCTAAGGCGCACTAAACTGCCAATGACCGGGATATCAAGGTTCAAATCTCAGTCGGATGTATTGAAGTTTTTTCAAAATGGATTTCCACTCTCTTTCCACGCAAGTGTGGGTACATTTCGTATTAATGTAGCCTTCCTCATCCATAAAACATTAGCGTAGTGAGTATATAAGTATATAACTTAAACGGGTAGTAAGACATAGTGCTAAAACATATTGATTAAATGAGGGACTTTGATAAAACATAGTACCTAAACACATATGTACCTACCCAACAAAACACCATCGATTTACTTATATTTGCTATATTCATAAGTTACGTCATTTTGAAATTATTTTTGTCAATAGCTAACTAAGTAAATGAGTTATTTTGTTTGTGGTTGTCTTTCAAAATAAACATTCAATGTGGCAACTACACATTTCAAACTGGCATACTTATATCAAAGCTGGTAGACCTCTATCAAAGCTGATAAACCTCTATTAAACCTGACACATCTCTATCAAAGCTGATAAACCTCTATTAAACCTGACACATCTCTATCAATGCTGATAAACCTCTATTAAACCTGACACATCTCTATCAAAGCTGATAAACCTCTATTAAACCTGACACATCTCTATCAAAGCTGATAAACCTCTATTAAACCTGACACATCTCTATCAAAGCTGATAAACCTCTATTAAACCTGACACATCTCTATCAATGCTGATAAACCTCTATTAAACCTGACACATCTCTATCAAAGCTGATAAACCTCTATTAAACCTGACACATCTCTATCAAAGCTGATAAACCTCTATTAAACCTGACACATCTCTATCAAAGCTGATAAACCTCTATTAAACCTGACACACCTCTATCAAAGCTGATAAACCTCTATTAAACCTGACACATCTCTATCAAAGCTGATAAACCTCTATTAAACCTGACACACCTCTATCAAAGCTGATAAACCTCTATTAAACCTGACACATCTCTATCAAAGCTGATAAACCTCTATTAAACCTGACACATCTCTATCAAAGCTGATAAACCTCTATTAAACCTGACACATCTCTATCAAAGCTGATAAACCACTATTAAACCTGACACATCTCTATCAAAGCTGATAAACCTCTATTAAACCTGACACATCTCTATCAAAGCTGATAAACCTCTATTAAATCTGACACACCTCTATCAAAGCTGATAAAGCTCTATTAAACCTGACACATCTCTATCAAAGCTGATAAACCTCTATTAAACCTGACACATCTCTATCAAAGCTGATAAACCTCTATTAAACCTGACACATCTCTATCAAAGCTGATAAACCACTATTAAACCTGACACATCTCTATCAAAGCTGATAAACCTCTATTAAACCTGACACATCTCTATCAAAGCTGATAAACCTCTATTAAACCTGACACACCTCTATCAAAGCTGATAAAGCTCTATTAAACCTGACACATCTCTATCAAAGCTGATAAACCTCTATTAAACCTGACACATCTCTATCAAAGCTGATAAACCTCTATTAAATCTCTGACACATCTCTATCAAAGCTGATAAACCTCTATTAAACCTGACACATCTCTATCAAAGCTGGCACACCTATATCAAAGCTTTCAAACCTCTATTATTATTATTATTATTATTATTATTAATAATATTATTATTATTACTATTAGCACCGCGTCTTACTACCCGTTAGGGTTATACGCACTTACGCTAATGTGTAATGGTAGGGTGATTGTGAAATGAAATGGAGGACTTACAGTTTAATTTCGAATCCGAACCACGGTGGAGGCCTGGAATTCCTTACATTCACAAGTTGTGATTAATACACGTCTTGTCAAAGGTGAAGGAAGGATTTGGTAATCAGATAAATCTGTGCCGGGACAGAGGATTGAACCCCGGACCCCCAGCACAGAAGTCTGACACCTTACCCTTAGACCACCAGGTCACCCATACCTCTATCAAAGCTTGCACACTTCTATCAGAGCTTAGTACACTTTTATCTAAGCTTGCAAACTTCTATAAAAACTTGCATACACTTATCAAAGCTTGTACACGATTGAGTTGGAACTGGAAAGGTAATATTAATAAATGAATGACTAAACAACCTATTATTGTTGTTAAGTACGGCTATAGCCGCATCTAAGAAATTTAAATAATTAATTAATTATTAATTTAATTAATTAATTAAAATTAAAAAAATATTTTTATATCCAGAATAAGGAGAAAAACACCACTTGGATATCTTTTTCAGGTGTTTTTTCTCTTGCATGAGTACTTCCCTTCAGGATTTAGTGCTTTGGCGTCCACCCAATGAACAAATAGATGCGGGGTTAGTATTGATTAAAAATTAGATCGACTAGGGTAGCCAAACGTTTGGACATTTATAGGAGTTTGGTAGGAAGAAACTTTAAGAATAGACAAATACATTTATTTGTCAACATTGACAACATTTTACTATATTATTAACGGAATTGTTAAGCTATTCATTAGGGGCAGCTGCAGATAACTTTACTTGACAAATTGTTTCAATAACTTTTATAGATGGCAATAAAACGTCTTTATATTTGTATCAGAATGTAATCTATTCCTACTTTTTAAACTTGAGGCACAGTCCCTTTATTTCTATAAATACAACAAATCACATCTCAGTGACTTATTTGATGTATAGATTTGCATTTCTACTTAAGTGATTATTATAACAAACCCTTCCATTCATACGCCATTAATTGTGACCTGGGTGGGGGAATGGGGTAATCACAGTCATGTTTGATGCTCTGTACATACCTCCCAAATTGTGGGAGCAGAAGATTTTAATAACTACAAAAACGTTAGCTGGTCTATTTTCCAAAATATTGAAAGTTCCTCTTTTGGATGGATCATCTAGATTTAAAGTGCAGGCAAGTATGTTTTAAATTGACAGGATTTATCTGTTAAATATTTCATGTCAAAAGATAGACGCAAAATAAGATACCAAATTCGTCACCATTGGATCAGTTTCAAAACGTTTATTAAAAATGTTTATTGGAGGGTTATCGACAAAGTGAAAACTTTATATTCGAGAATGTTTGCGCGATGGTCTTCACTCTTGTAGGGTTATTCTATTGCGATTTAATCGTGGTCCGTAAAATGAAAATTATGTATACCCCTGAGTTAAAAGAAGTTTTAAAAAAGCATTTGGTTTTACAAAGCTCTCGGGAAAAACGACCCAACATTCCAGCCAAACCTGCTGTGTTGTCCAATTAGGATAGGTTTAGTCTAGTACTCCATTTAACACGTCTTGGCTTCCCAAAAGACATAAGGGTGGGGATATAGATACCCCATGAGAGAAGTAACAAAAAACAAAAACAAAGCAGTGACGACAGTGACAAGACGGCAAGAACAAACAACTTGGTGAGAACAGAGGGGGCTTCTTTGGTTCTCGAAGGCGCGCTTTTAGGATCGTGAGAAATATTTTACTTTCCACCCATATTGAGTAAGATGAACCAATGCAGGGCATGAAGTTAGATCAAATGAAGAACTTTAGAGTAAAGCCATTTCAAAAATAAAAGGTAGAAATAATTCATCATCATCACACACACACACACAAAACGTTCTTCGTGTCTTGCTACTTGTCCAAGATGCACACGTATGAGGGTTCGGCCAGACTGACAATGGTGCGAGCGAGCGCGCAAGTGACTGGGTGGCCAAACTGGCGAGCGGCGCGCGTAATTAATGCATACTCTAGTTCATTAGAGAAGATGTCTCTGTCAAAGACACTTGGTACATCTCTGCTCCTCGAAAATTCTTACAAAAAATATTGTGTATTTATAAAAAGGAAAAAAGTAGGAGGCAAACGTTCAAATCTTGGCTCAGTGAACTGAAGGTGATTTTTATAAATTATTTATTGTTGAGGTTTTTTCACTACTCACTCCAAACTAGTGGTGATTCTTATTTGTAAAGGCCTACTTTGATAATATTGAAGCATTTAACATATCAGTTTTACATGTGTATATATATATAATGTATGGTTTATGATCTTACCAATTAAATTAGGCCATTAGTAGCAAGTGTGCCAAACTTATCGATAGTAACAAATGTCTTAATGAGAAATTTTCCTAGCACTCAATGAACCAACATACAATAATATTGCCTAGCACCTGTAAACTAGACTGTACCAGGTCGAGCGCGCGCTCGCTCACTCCAGTCTGGCCAACTCTCATTACATTATTATTAGCACCGCGTCTTACTACCAGTTCGGGTTATACGCTCTTACGCTAATATGTAATGGGTAGGGTGATTGTGAGATGAAATGAAGGACCTACAGTTTAACGTGGAATCCGAACCACGGTGGAGGCCTGGCATTCCCCACATTCACAAGATGTCTTGTCAGAGGTGAAGGAAGGGTTTGGTAATCTGATAAATATCTGCCGGGACCGAGGATTGAACCCCGGCCGCCAGCATAGAAGTCTGACACCTTACCCCTAGACCACCAGGTCACCTAACTCTCATTACAACCAATGTGTTCTATTTTATATTTTAGTCGCTCGCTCGCACGCTCCAGACTGGCCAACTCTCATTACAACCAATGTGTTATATTTTATATTTTAGTCGCTCGCTCACACGCTCATTCTGGCCACTTCTCATTACAACCAATTGTTCTATTTAATTTTAGTCGCTCCCCGGCTCATTATGGTCAACCAAACCTCTTACTACGAATTTTTTGACAGTGTGTTCCCTACCAAGAGTCATTTCAGTAACAAAGTATTAGCTACCAAGAGCCATTCCAGTGAGAGGGTGTTGCCTACCAAGAGCTATTTCAGTGCCGATTAACTGGGGAACTAAGCACAAGACTACGCTCAAACCAGAAAACGTAGAGAAGTGTAGTTTTTTGTATTATTCACTCGACAACAATTGAATTGAGTTCAGTTTAGTGGTTTTTTAATAACAAAGTATTTATTTTTAATTTTGTTATATTAAAAAAAATAGCTAAACAGTTTCTCTGGTTCAAATATCACGGTTTTCTAAAACACAAAAAAACGCCAAGGCTTGAGCTGTTATATAGCTTATCTGCAATAGGAGTGTAGATTAGTGACCGGAGAAAATTCGTTGTTGCAAACAATGGCCGGAAGTCACAAATGTCAACCTATTCTAGCATCCACCTTTCAAAACTCATGTCAGTGTACCTTGTTCAGAGTTGATACACTATTTGAGTTTTGCAATTCCCTTAAATTACAAGCTATCACTGATTAATAAAATGCATTCCCTTACTATTTCATATGCTAGGTCATAAACAAATCTTGTTATTTTCAGTCTTTTACTTACTCCAATCAAGAGAAAGTATTGTAAAGCTTGGAAAAAAATATTTCAAGATTAAGATGAATCCTTACGTTTTATGTGAACTAGAACCTAAATAAATGCTACGACACAATCGCACAAACGTTATCTTATTGTGTATTATGACTTCAAAGATAATATTACAAAATAGGTTTTGAGTAAACTTCCCTTAAGTTTATTTTCTTCATAAAAAATGCACCACCTTTTTAAATCAAAATAATCACTTTTTATATATAAATTTTAAATCAAAATGTTCAAATAAGTTAAGCAAAATATAACAAAAAAAATTATTTGTAAGCCCCTTGATTATTTATTTTTTGTAAAAATAAAAGCTTATCATGAAAAACTATTCAAAGATCACAATTTTTGAATTCAATTTTAAATCTCAATTAAAAACATATAAGAAATTTCTATAATTAGATAGTTGTAATTATGCCTAAGCTTCCCTTAGATGAATTTATTTTGGATAAATAAAGAACCATTATTATTGATAATTTAAAATAGTTCCCCAACACCAATTTTGAACAAAATATCTAAAGCCAATTTTTAAACTTAAATTTAATTTAAACTTTAAATTTATAATACGTGAAAAGCTAGGACGGTTACAGTCAAATTTCATCTAGAAGGAGCCTTTTAAAAATAATAATGCTGTCAAAATTGATGAACTTTTACTATATTATTAATGTTGTTAATAAGTACCGTATATGCTAATATTAAATATCAAAAGGGACAGCTACAGATCACATGACTTGACGTATGAATTCGTGAAAGTAGATCTAGTAATTTTCCTTGCTGGCAGATAAGGCTCTTTCTATGAAAATGAGACTTTAGTCAGACACCGAATACGTAACTACAAGTAAATATAAAATGTACTATTACAACAGTTGACCGGAAAAATTAACAAATGCATTTTAAGTGCTATATTACGCCACTTTAATGAGTACAACACTCAATCTATTATGAAGAGCACTTCGGAGATGGCGTCATTCATGGCATTAATGGACTCTAGCCAGGGAACATAAATCACAACTGATTTGATTTCTCTTTAAAAGCCTCTTGAAAGAGCAAGGTGTGAAATAAAATGTTGACGATAGTATAATAGCTTAGTCAGACATATTTACTAGCAGCGGTCTAATAATTAATCTAAGAGTCATGGGTTCAATTCATGGAAAGAGTCAAAAATATATCATGGTAAAATATATTTTCTTATCGTCACCTAAGGTATAATTAATGTTTGGAGAACTGGTAGACTTATTTTTGTTGTTTTTAGTGTCACGTTTTACTACCTGTTTAGATTACGTGCGTATGTACTAATTACGATAGTTAGCTAGGGATGAGAAGGGTTGAATTTAGAAGAAGTTGTCCCACATTTGCGTGGCGGTAGAGTGGAAAACAATTTTGCTAAAAACCAAACTCAGTACACCCGACCTGGTTTCTAATCCCGATCTCCCTGTCATCGGCAGTTCTTTCTATTGCGAGAGTAACGCTTCAAGCCATGCGGCCACCAGTTGGCTGGTTGGTTGTTCTTACTATACAATTAAATTATGCTTAGTTAGAAACGGCCTGTCCAAAATAACGTTTAGTACGGTATTATATAGTTATATTTATTTAATAAAATAAATATATATTTTCCAAACCCTTCCTACACCTCTGACAAGACATCTTGTGAATGTGTGGAATGCCAGGTCGCCACCGTGGTTCGGATTCCACATTAAACTGTAGGTCCTTCATTTCATCTCACAATCACCCTACCATTACACATTAGCGTAAGTGCGTATAACCCGAACGGGTAGTAAGACGCGGTGCTAATAATAATAATAAATATATATTATTTTATGAAAGAAAAATGTATTTTACAAATTAATATATTATAAAAGCTATAATGCCGTATTTTATGAAAGATTTGGTAACACCTACATCACATTCCTTTAATAGTTGGTACAGTAGACAAGGGACAATATGAATTAACAACCGCCTGTTACAGGATCTGAAATTAAAGATACGGAAAAGTAACGAAAATATTTACGAATGGCCTAAAAAACTAGGTTTTGTCACCAGAGTTGCTTCTTTATAAGAAACTTGCACTTTAAAAATGATATAAGTGTGGGATTTATGTCATTTAATAAGATATTATGTTCATATCATACAGAAGAAAAAAATGTTTAACTGCTTCTTATGTTTCAATTGTCCTCAGTTTTTTTTAATAAGACCCGAACTAAAGTTTTATAATGTAAATATTTTATAAGCGTATAGCCCGAATGGGTAATAAGACGCTGTGGGAGAAAAAAACAACAGATTTTTAATTAATCGTCATCGTTATGTCGTATTTATTTCATCATATAAATTGTATGAAATACATAGGACAGTGTAATAGTGCCATTACTGTGTAATTATTATTACTTTAATTAAACTATTAACACGTCGGTAGTTTAACGGGCTAGTAAGGGTAGTAAGTAGTATAGGGTTGGCATGAGTAGAGTAGTTTTAGAGGAAGTGCATACATTAGAGTTAAAGGGTTGGTAAAAGCAAAGTGATAAATCACATTTAAAAACCACCCTCTACTGCACCCGGCAGAGACTTAAGCCATGATCCCTTCATCAACAATTAGTCCATTGTGATCCCGACAACTTGAACTACAAGAAGGCAATATCTTTGATAAATGCATTATTATTAAGTTAAACATAGCTTAGTTGGATAGTTGACTTAGGCTAGAACATGGAGCCTCTCTAATGTAATTAGGCAATAATAAATAAATGAAATAGGAAACCAAGAATAAAGGAAAATAAATTAGAAGTAGAATAATAGGATTAGACTTAGAGTATTAAGGTGTCTAGTCAGTGTACATAAAATAATTAAAATACTAATAATACATATATCAAGAGGCGTATGTGTGTTTAAAAAAAATGATATGCCAGTTTGAAAAAAACTTCAACTTCATATTTTAATACAAATGTATGTTTCCCAATTTTTTATGGGCTAGATTAAATCAGTCGGCAGGCCGGATACAGCTCGCGGGTCGTAGGTTGGTGACCACTGCCTTTAGACCATGCATGATCATCGGTCTAGGTCTTATTGTAGAAACAGTATATAATTTGTAATTGGTACGCATGCGTATTGACGTATATCGCAAGTTGTAGCCCTGGGGTACTTCTTATAAGGGTGCTTAAATTAAACCTAAATTCAGTTAAATCCCTAATAATAGGGCGGAACATTTAACATTTATTTGTCAAACAAACATAGAAAAAAGAGGGTTTAAGTTAGTATTCGAGAAACCTATGAAAACCATTGCAATGAGCGTCTTTGGTTGTATTCTGGTTAGTGGATGGCCCGTCAAATCAACGGTGGTTTTTTTGTCTCTAATTCGTCCTAATGTGTGAGAAATTAACAGTCCAATTTTCATAAAAGGGCCTTTAAAAAAATTACAAACCCCTTACGGTCAACATTGAAAGCATTTTACTATGTTATTAGAGCTATTTATAGGTATTATAATATATATCAAAAGTGACAGACGCAGATATCATTACGTGATGACTGAATGTATAAAATTAGATTTAGTAGCTTTTATAGATGTAGGATTAAACGTAGCTTTAGTAGCTTTTATATATGTAAGATTAGGCCCTTACCATGGAAACTACCCTCCAACCGCAGCCTATGAGGCTCCTGTGTAGTGAGTGCCCTATGAATAATTTTATAAGCAAAAACAGCCCTTTAAACGATCTTAAGAAGATGAAATTTCAGAAATTCATAGTCAATAACTGAACATTTTATTTTCTTTAGCTGGATGTAGATGTCCATGGTGATAAAAATTGTATGACAGATTAGATAGCACCCGAGAACAGAAATTAACTATCGATAAAGTTGGTTTTGTGCTAGCAAGATCGACTTGAATGGGGAGGTCAAGGTTTTGAATCCTTGATATGTTAAATTGTATTTTATATTGTAGTTTTATAGTGCTTATCCAAGCTAATGCTAGCGAATTTTCTTAAAACTAATGGTTTGGTTTTTAATCATATTAATAGAATTGTGTGTATTTAAAAAAAAATCTCTTCCTAATAATTTAAGAAACTGTTTGGTTATTGCCAGTGGAATTAATGTTCACTTAATATATTTTTTTTCAGTGGTATTTAATATGTGCTTTATGAAAAAAACTATATGTATCAGAACACAATTTGTGGTTCTTCTACCAAACTGTACTTATTTTACAGCAATGCGTTTCTTTTACAACATAATGCTTATTTTACAACACTACGATTATTTTACAGTGTGATACTTCTTTTACAGAATTATGTTTATTTTAGAGCACTATGATTATGTTGAATCATTGTGTATATTTTACAACATTATGATTATTTTACAGCACTAAGCTTATCTTACTGAATTGATCTTATTTTACAGCAATGTGCTTATTTTACATCATTGTGGTTTGTTTACAGCATTTAGCTTTTTTTACATCGTTATGATTATTTTTAAGTATTACGCTTCTTTTGCAACATTGTTTCTTTTACAGCATTAGGAGATGGGCAAACTGGGGAGTGAGCGAGTAAAATATAAAATACAACACATTGGTTGTAATGAGAGGTGGCCAAACTGGAGCGAGCGAGTACGCTTGAAAGTTATAACTGGTTGTATTTTTCAAGCGCACGCACTTTACCCGGAACTGTCTAGTTTACAGGCGTTAGGCAATATTATTGTATGTTAGGAAAACTTCTCATTTTGACATTTTTATTACTATCGATAGATTTAGCACATTTGCTATTAATGGCCTAATTTAATTGGTAAAATCATAAACCATACCTATATATACACACATATATATTGTGTGTGTGTTTTGTAAAACTGATATGTTATAATACTTCAATATTATAATAAAAGTAGGCCTTTACAAATAAGAATCACCATTAGCGTGGTAGAGGATGGGAAAACCACAAAAATAAACAACTTGTCAAAAACCACCCTCACGCGCTCACTCATACGCTTGTCAGTCCGCTTAGGCTTGTTGTACTGAATCGTTAATATGAAATTACATATATTCTCTTTTTCTTTTAGCTGCGCATCTTACTACCCATTTGGGTTATACGATTATGTACTAATTACGCTAATAAGCTAAGGATTAGGAAGTGTAATTTAGAGTAAGTGTACCCGCATTTGCTTGAATAGAGAGAGAGTAAGAAACAATTTAGAAAAAATCACCCTCAGTACACCCGTCGGGATCGAATTGCGATCTCCCCCTCATTGGTAATCCAGTCTACTGTAAGAGTAATGTCTTGGCCTTAGACAAAGCAGCCACCAAAATGGGTTACTATCCTATATATTATTTCTGTTGTCAACATCTCTTTTTCTCAACTAATACAAAGCCTACAGCGATGAATAAGGTATCAGTGGATAGGATTGTCTAACGACTTCTGACATAGCATACTCAGTTTACGTTTAAATCAGCCTGTCAAAGACAGGCTTAAGAACTGGTATATATTATTTATCAAAATGACAGATTATTTTGTTTAATTATAACGTTTTACCTAGATGGAAAACATAATTATTGAAACGTTTTAGAAAACCTATTTCAGTTGATGTTTCTGAAAAATATTTCATCATACGAATAAGAAAAATGTAGAAATTACATGATATTTAAAACAAGTACCTTACAAGAGACATAAATAATGAATTTGTGACAATAATAAGCGCACAATTAAATAGTTTGCATAAAATTAAACTAAATTATTTTATAGTTTTATTGAATAACAGAGTTAGAAAAAATAACTTTGGCGGCAGTGAAACCGCGTACTAATAAAATCTCACGTGTATAGTTTCCTATGCCCAGACCTAGTAAGTAAACTTAATTATGTTTGAATCATAAAAATATTGACCACCTGTAAACGTTTAGTAAGTTTAAGTTTCACTCTTGTTATTTTGTAAAATTAATGTTTTGTTTTTATGCATGTTTACTTTCGCATATCAAGAGAAAGTATTGTAATTATCAAAAAATATATCTCGAGATTAGGATGAACCTTTTCGTTTTATGTGAACCCGAATAAAAAAAAGTGGATTCTACAATTCTGTCTTTCCCCATGTCTGTTTGTCTGTCCCTGGCCTCGAATAAAAAACAGTTTGATTGGTTTCGTCCAAATTTGATATTTATATTTTATAGGGCTATATCTCAAAAATATTTTTGAATTTTACCCTAGCCCTTAAATTTAGGGTAGATTACTGTTGAGAGATTTTTTTAAATCACTCTAATGATTATATTTAGGGTTTATTTGATATGATGAATAGCATTAATGAAGTGTAGTTTACTGATGGGTAATTTTTGAATACTAGAAATATTTTTAAAAGAGTGAAAATTATTTTTTAAATATATACTGGGATTGTATGGTATGAAAAATAACACTGTAAACTGGTTTTTGGAAAGAAAACTCATTTATGGATGGTTTACTGATGACTGATTTTTCAAAAACTTAAGATTTTATAATGACTTTAACAATTTAGTTTAAAATATATATCTTTGAAGTGTTAGACATTACAAATAAAACTGTATATGTACTTGTTTTGGGGGATTAAATTCGTTTAAGAATAATTTACTAATGACTTTTTTATATTAATACTAAAAAAAAGGATACAGTGATTTGGTTCAAAATGGATTTCTGTTATTTTTTTACATATTAAATAGCTAAATATATTAGTTCAAAACATTAGGTAGATAACTGTAGATCGATTTTGTAAATTTGGAATATTTTTGAACATTTTTATAAAAATAATATTGATTTTGGTCAAAATTAATACAGTGGAACTATTTACATGATAATGAATACACACATCTTTTTTAAAAAATCAATTAATTTAATGCACTTGACAAATTATTGAAAATAACTCTTTTAAACTAACCAAAAAGATTGAGTTCAAAATAGGTATTTGGGAAGAGGTTTTCATGATAGATCAGGATACTTTTTTTTTCTAATTACAAAAATAATCTAAGGTTAGCTTACAACTTATTTTTTAAAATTTAAAATCAGTTAAAAATAGTTGAAGAATTTCGTTCAAAGTTTATTGAATCAATAGTTTTTAATGTGTTGTTTATCGTGATGTGTTTGTTTTTCTCAGTAAAACTTACTCAAGGGTGGTTTACTGAAAACACATTTTGAAAATTTTCTTCGGAGGTATAATACACAATATAGAAAGTTTGTACGATTGTGTCGTATAAGTCATTCACGATGCTAAGTTTATCTGGATGACAGCTCAAAATGTTACTAGAAGTAATCCCTAATATATCACTACGCCAACAGCTGACATCTATCACTTTGGATGACTGTAATGAAAACAGATGGTAATACATTAATGTGATAGTTAACCACAGAAATTTAGGACAATATTATTTCTATATTTATTTGAGGTCGGTCACAAAGTTTATTTATAGTTTTATTCCCCTTAAATAATATTAACACCACTTTCACAAAAACTTCTAACGAACATAGCTTCAAAATGGCGACTGACGAATCTAAACCATATGATTGAACATAACGGTAAACAAGTTTTTTTACAATGATGCAGACACGCAGTTGATTAAAATATTTTATTCAGTTAAATATTTCAAAATACGATAAAATAATCATAAAATCATTTATTGTATGTAAAAAAATGACAACAAATTTCTCTTTTCCTATTTAAATACGATGCCTGTATTAAAAGATAATGATGTGTGCACTATATTACACAAAATCAGTAACGTTCCAAAACGAAAAATAAGTACTTTTAATTATGTTTAAAATATTGTTTCGATTGGATAAAAAGAAATTATTTAAAAAAAATGAAATATTTATGAGAAAACTTAAGTTTACGTTATTTTAAATGTAATATATAACAGGTAATTAAAGATATTTACATTTATAACAAAACTGTGATCTTTTACAAGTGTTGGCAACCCAAAACTAAACATATGATTTTCGAACTGTCATCCAGGTAAAAACCTATCGTGAACGGAATATACCATTTATTTGTTCAGTTTACATTACAAAAATAAACACATTAATAAAAAATGTGTGTATATATTTAATGTGCTACATTTTCTGTAAAATAATGTGTTTTACAAAGTATAAGGATTGTAAAGGATGCAAAACTATACACATAATCATTATGTACCCTTAGACCAACATAGACACATAATCGCTATGTACCCTTAGACTAGCATTGTAACAATACAATCTTCGTATTGTACAATTAATGCCCCACCCAACTGATGTTACACGTTCTATCGCCTAAGCCATACTACCCAATCCGAGAAATCTCGACGTATCTTCCAAATATCCTACAATAGTTAACTTCTCTATTGTAGTCCAAGGTAGCTCCAAGTATTATACAACAATTAGCATTTCTAATAAATTCAACATCAACCTTCTACATGATAAAAATGTTCAACACGTACCTTCTGATCTCCAAGAAATGCCTCACTAGTTTATTATTATTATTATTATTATTATTATTATTATTATATTATTATTATTATTATTATTATTATTATTATTATTATTATTATTATTATTATTATTATTATTAGCACCGCGTCTTACTACCCATTCGGGTTATACGCACTTACGCTAATGTGTAATGGTAGGGTGATTGTGAGATGAAATGAAGGACCTACAGTTTAACGTGGAATCCGAACCACGGTGGAGGCGTGGCATTCCCCACATTCACAAGATGTCTTGTCAGAGGTGAAGGAAGGGTTTGGTAATCAGATAAATCTTGCCGGGACCGAGGATTGAACCCCGGCCGCCAGCATAGAAGTCTGACACCTTACCCCTAGACCACCAGGTCACCCACTAGATATCAACCCAGGTCAAGATGGCCTATATCGAGGCGTAGGGCGACGGTGGCTGGAGGTGTCCGTATTTGAAGTTCTACCCGTCCCGAGAATAACACTAGTAATGGGCGATTTGGTTCCAAAATACCTGGCAAGAAACCGACACGTCCTGTATTCCCTCTGGCGGAGGGTTGTAGAAACTATCACCTGATGTCTGATGTTGGAAGTCATCAGTCAAAAAGATGGACTCCAAAAATATCGTAAACAACGGCAATGCGAAACGAGAGGTCCAATCAGCGACCTGGAAGCCTTCTGAGACTATGGCGCGATGACGTCATACCTTCTTTCTGCGCGGCTGACTTAGAATTTAAGTGTCCCCCCTTTCCTTTCTAGACTCAATATATAGATGGATGTAAGGTGTGAAAAGATATGACTTTTCTATTCAGCGTTATCGAGGAAGCACGTACATTGGTATAATATATTGTTAGGGAATCAGTGTCATGGAGGAATTACGTTTGTTTAAAACTTGTAATAAAATCTGTGTAGACATCTATTTAGCGTCATGAAAGAGAGCCCAGTAGATATGTTTATTTAAATACTTTGAATTTAATCGGGCTGACGTCGAATCTTGGGCAGTTCAGTATTTTGTTATTGTCATTAAGTTTGTTAGCTGGATAATGGGCGGGCTGTATGCTAAATTCATAGTCACCTTGAGAATATTGTTAGGGAAGTTAATATTTAATGTAATTATGTTTCACAGTTATGCTAAACTTTGGGAGTTTGGGAACATCTTAGTTATTTGTGGGTGTTGTTACAGATTGAGTTGTAATCTTTTGTGGTGGCGTTAATAATTGAAAGTTACTATTTTTTGGCAGCGCAACTTCTTTGCACTTGCTTGTCTTGGATATAGATGATATCCATCATAGTATTGTTGTTAGGTTATTTTAATATTTATTATGTTTATTCAAACCTGCCGCACAATCTCATCTCTAGAGTTGTGTGTTAAGATTTCGCCTTGGTTTATGAATCTTGTATATTTGTAAATAAAAAGTAAAGCTTAAAATAGAGGTAACGTAAAAGTAAGAGATTTCCTCGTACTGAAGTACTTTAAATTTGCTATTCTTATTATAGCGTATTACCGGCTGAGATTTAGGCCAATTTTTTGTAACAGTTTAACAAAAGACCTTAAGTCTTCTCTTTGTTTATGTACAGATAGTCATGTTGTCTGTACGTAGAAGTTCTACCGGTTGCCTGTAGACAGGCGCACGTGATGATGCAATGTTTTTCTACACGATAGTAGCTACTAGAAGTTGTCAATTAAGGCCACATTACATATTCTTTGATTGTTACCATTTATTTGAGTAAATTAAAATATTCTTTATACATATCCAATGCTTTTCTATTTGTCTTATTTTATAAAGTTGTTTATTACTCCCTCCCTTTCTTGTAGTTTTAGGGGCCTTACCTATAAGATCGACGGAGGGGTTGCAGCATAGACACATAATCACTATGTACCCTTAGACAAGCATAGACACATAATCACTATGTACCCTTAGACAAGCATAGACACATAATCACTATGTACCCTTAGACTAGCATAGCCACATAATCACTATGTACCCTTAGACAAGCATAGACACATAATCACTATGTACCTTAGACTAGCATAGACACATAATCACTATGTACCCTTAGACTAGCATAGACACATAATCACTATGTACCCTTAGACAAGCATAGACACATAATCACTATGTACCCTTAGACTAGCATAGACACATAATCACTATGTACCCTTAGACTAGCATAGACACATAATCACTATGTACCCTTAGACTAGCATAGACACATAATTCACTATGTACCCTTAGACTAGCATAGACACATAATCACTATGTACCCTTAGACTAGCATAGACACATAATCACTATGTACCCTTAGACAAGCATAGACACATAATCACTATGTACCCTTAGACAAGCATAGACACATAATCACTATGTACCCTTAGACAAGCATAGACACATAATCACTATGTACCCTTAGACAAGCATAGACACATAATCACTATGTACCCTTAGACAAGCATAGACACATAATCACTATGTACCCTTAGACTAGCATAGACACATAATCACTATGTACCCTTAGACTAGCATAGACACATAATCACTATGTACCCTTAGACAAGCATAGACACATAATCACTATGTACCCTTAGACAAGCATAGACACATAATCACTATGTACCCTTAGACAAGCATAGACACATAATCACTATGTACCCTTAGACTAGCATAGACACATAATCACTATGTACCCTTAGACTAGCATAGACACATAATCACTATGTACCCTTAGACTAGCATAGACACATAATCACTATGTACCCTTAGACTAGCATAGACACATAATCACTATGTACCCTTAGACTAGCATAGACACATAATCACTATGTACCCTTAGACTAGCATAGACACATAATCACTATGTACCCCTAGCTTAGCAAGTATACCTTAATTTTTTTTAATTTAACGCCGCGTCTTACTACCCGTTCGGGCTATTCGCTTAAGTATTAATTAGGCCAATGGATTAGAAATTGGGAAGGTTTAATTTAGAGGAAGTGACCCACACTTGTGTGGAAATCCGTTTAGGAAACCTCCTCAGACACCCCCCCCCCCCCCCCCGTTCACCCGACCGAGATTTTAACCTCGATCTCTCCATCCTAGGCAGTCTATCTCAACACGAAACTAGCGCGTTAACCACCTATGCCACCAAGGCGGGTCATACTTTAAATTGTTTCACTATGGCGTGACTCAGATAAGGTCATGGTATACTCCATCAAGGTAAGACTGTAACCTTGCTGTGTAGACGGAGTGTAGCTATAAATGATTAGAAACATAATCTTCATACACAAAGATGACTTGGTAAAATAAACAGTAGTTCACAGACACCAACATTAAAATGTATTGGGATTGTAGTAGAGTAGGCCTACATAAGGCCCAACATTTTTACAGTTCATCATTCTGTTCATGTATCACAAAAGAAGTTCGAAGTGCCGACAATCGACGTCAATGCATGCATGACAGTGACGCAGGATTTTTTGTGCGCCTTCGATCAATGATGTGTCTTTGATTTGAAATAGGTTTTTATACCCGTATGTACACAACGTTTACACTGAAAGGTACCACACACTTACCTTACACGCTTCCACCATGGCGTAGCTGAAGTTATGAAGATAGTGTAGTCCGTTACGGTATGACAACTACCTTTTAAGGTAAATAATAATACTTTACACAGCGTATCATTACCCGTACGGGTTGTACGATTAAGTACTAATTACACTAATGGATTAGGAATTGGGAAGGTTAAATATAGAGGTAGTGAACCCGCATTTGCATGGAGGGAAAAGGTAAACCATCTAGGGAAAAAATCACTAAGTAGACCTGACCAAGACCCCTCTATCTCTGTCTTCTGCAGGCCAGTCTAAAGCGAGGGTGATGCCTCGAACCAATCAGCCACTAAAGCGGGTATAATTTGTGTTTTAATTTCCCACTACCCGCATGTAAACAAAGGCGTGTGTAGGTCTAAATGGTTTTTATTACTTTATTTTCTCATATTACAACAGGTAAAGTCGTAAATTCGCCTCAACTAAAAAAAAAATGCATTTTGAAAAAAAGAAGATAAAAGAGATCTAAACTCAAGGACACAAAAAAGACTAGAAACCACCAAAAAATTTCAGGCAAGTGCACTGAACCCTTTAAATCTTAAAAG
The DNA here is from genome assembly GCA_039000515.1 of Timema cristinae. Classification (NCBI taxonomy): domain Eukaryota; kingdom Metazoa; phylum Arthropoda; class Insecta; order Phasmatodea; family Timematidae; genus Timema; species Timema cristinae. The sequence goes on along the minus strand of JBCFYV010000012.1, from coordinate 24,722,190 downwards.
ACGTTTTAAAAAACAAAAACGAATTTGCAGCTTTATATTTTGTTTTTTGTCAGATTGAATGGGAGTATAAAGGGGTGTTCTTTTTTAAACTACATGGGTGGAACAAAATAAGAGGGTTTACAGTCCTATTTTCATATAAAGGACCTTAACTAACGTGGAGAAACTCTACTAGATCTACTTTCACGTAACCATATGTGAATTTATGTGATCTACAGCTGTGACTTTTGGTAGGTTATTATCAATATCCATCAAGAGAACACTAATAACGTAGTGAAATGTTTTCACTATTGGTCCCAGAAAGGTGTATATTTTCTATAAGACCCCTCCTATGAAAATAGAACTGTAGTGACTATGCCAGTCACCGCTCTGTCACCAGTAGGAAATTTCGCTACAATGTAACACCATTCTGGAATAGAATACATAATGGCAATATCTACCAAACCTGACAGAAACTTACTGCAACATTAAGATAAAGTTTCTTTATTATCATTATTATTATTATTATTTTGTAATATTTCAAGTAATGTATTACATTCTGTATGAGGTAATACGTTTTATAATCATTTAAGGTGGGATTGAAGGGAATATGAGAAAAGGCCAGTATTTAATATTTTTTGGCCCAAATGAATAAAATAGTGCTTCAATAAAAGCGTTTGTTTAGTCTTCTAGACATTATATTATCAACAATTACCTACTTCGGTGGCCGTGCGGTCTAATGCTTCACTCTCGTAAGAGACTGTCGGTATCGGGGTTCGAATCCCGGTCAGATGAATTGAGGGTTTTTATTTAACGGTTTTCCACCCCCTCGACGCAAATTCGAATGCACTTCCTCTAAATTTAGCTTTCCTAATCTCTAACTTAATAGCGTAATTAGTACATATGCATATAACCTGAACAGGTACTAATGTGTGGTATTAAAAGATGATTATATTGGTTTGTTGTTGTGTCTTCTACTTTCTTACTGCTATGCTATATATACCACGAAGATGACACATTCAAAACGGTATAATTACCATAATCAAACGTATTTACTTGAGCAAACTCTTAATGTGTCCGTCTTGTTTTTATCCGAAAATCGCCTTAAACTGGCTTTTGGTGCATGTTGTAGATTTTACGTTACATCTTTCTTTTTATGGTTCTAAAAACGGATGTTCCTTTTATGTAAATAAGAGTTGGTTAATTTAATAAAGTTTTTTCATGTTAAAAATGTTACAAAAATGCAGATAGAATCTTTTAAATATATCAAGTAGATTGATTTTAAATCATAACAAAACAGATAGTAAAATTTTGCTTAGAAGGATCTTTTATAAAATAACTTTTTTTTGCGTCTAACATTGATCACATTTTACTTTTTTATTATTGGTTTATTAAAGGTATTGATATTATTTATCAAAAGTGACCGTTATAGATCATATGTCCTAACATACAGATATATGAATATTGTTTTAGTGACTTTCATAAATGTCAAAAACTGTTTCTTCTTTTCGAAATAGGGTTGTAACTTCTTTACATTCTTTTCTTTTTTTAAAAGGGTAATAACGTTAGCATAAATTGTTTGTCCTTGTCCGTGAAATGTGAATAATGCTATGAGAAGAGATGCACATCCGGTCGTTAGGATGTGACGGAACATTTGACAAGGGCGAACATCCAAAAGAAATGGGTGTTATCCCACACACTCTTGTTCAGGAAGAATACAAAATTTCACTCTTAATATATATATATAACATCATTTTATGCAGCCATCAACATCAATTTGCATCCACAATTTCTGTTAGATCGATTGAATACGAAATGATAAAAACAAACCACTAACAAAACGCTTCTATAGCCCAAGACGAGAATATTTATTACCTCATTATTAGTCAAATCTATGCCGCCGGTAAAAGTGTTTCAAAAAAGGTTATCAAATAGATATAACACTTTTTATTCGTCTGTGAAGATAGACCCTTTAATTATGTACTACGTCACCTGAGGGTCCCAAGGTAAAAGTAACCAGCACCGAAAAAAGGGACTGTGACGTTTCTTAAAGAACAAAAATGAACAAACGAGTCCTAATGAACTTAGGGGCTTATTTCTAAGCTTTCAGTGCACCACAACTTTCTTCAGGGGGAAGGAGTGGGGTCAGCGCGTCTTACTAACTATCCGGTCATTCGTATATTCACACAAATGAGGTAATAATAAGGCAGAGTGACCTTAGCGGAAGTGTTAAAACATTTTATTTCATTAGAATATAACCGAAAGTGATAGTATGAAACGAGGTAGACTGGATAGAACTAGCTAAAGATAAGTGTTATAAGATAAGGATGTAATGAGGTGGACTGGATAGAACTAGCTCATAATAAGGATAGGATGTAATGAGGTGGACTGAAAAGAACTAGCTCAAGATAAGTGTAATAAGATAAGGATGTAATGAGGTGGACTGGATAGAACTAGCCCATAATAAGGATAGGATGTAATGAGGTGGACTTTAAAGAACTAGCTCAAGATAAGGATAAGATGTAAAGAAGTGAACTGAATATAACTATTTTAGGAAAGGGAAAGGGTGTAATGATGTGGACTGTAAAGAACTAGCTCATAATAAGGATAGGATGTAATGAGGTGGACTGGATAAAATTATCTCAGAATATAGATAGGTGGCGTAATCAAATGCAGCTATGAACTTTAGAGTTCCTAATTCCGTAAATAAGTTCACGCAATTACTTAGAGAGAGAGAGAGAGAGAGAGATATGAAAACTATTTTGGAAAGATGTACCACCATACACCCAGTTGAAATAACAGGAAAACCATACTGACGCCTTAGTCCACGTGGCCACAAATGCTTGTTTAGATCATTTAATTTTGAAAATAGTGTTTCATCACCCAGAATGTTTTAATCCCTTGCTCCACCTTCTACTCGTCCACGCTAGTCGCATATTTTAATTATTATGAGAGTGGGTAACCCGAACAGTGCTAGTCCTTATATGCAATTGTGGGTACACTCTATTTAATATCTACCGTTCTTATTCCCGCTCATATATATGGACAGTAGGGAATTGTTTTTTTAAGAAACTCCATATATACTGTATACAAGAGGTGCCTGATGCCATTGTTTGAGCGCCTTTCCCCGAGTGTACAGTAGCCCCGTGGCTTCTTTGGTGCTGAGTGACAGCTCACAGCTGACAGCTTTAAAAAGTTACCAGACCAAATTATGTATCCCTAAGCTGAACCATATGATCTGCAAAAACATGTGTTTAGCAGTTGTCACTTCTGACAGTCAAAATTTAGGTATATACCTAAATGTTGACTGTCAGAAGTCAGCTTTGAACTGTCAGCACCAAAGAAGCCAGGGGCTACTGTAGGTACCTAAAACTAATTGACCGAGTGATGCAAGGTTCTGTTATAACCTAAACCTATGAAATCTCATCTTTGTACGGATGTTTGTTCCGAGACATCTGTCAAATGCGTGTACCAATTTTAACGAAGTTTGGCAAAGACATTCTTTGAACTCTGGCCAAACAATGTATTTACACTAGGTCTACCCTAACCTAGAGGGACTATACCACGACCTTCTCTTGTAAGATACACCATAGTGGAACAACGCAAGGTGAGCCTGAATGCAACCTTACAGGGTAGAGGAAGGAAAGACGGTTTTTTAATCTATTCATCTGTTTCCAGGTAGAGGCGTTCCAAAAGATATTTAATTTAATAGTTCATTTCTAGTGATGTGAATTTAAAAGTCTTAAGGAAGTGATCAAATATCTTGGATGATTTTTTAAAAATTGAAGCTATTGCAATAGAGATGTCTAAATTAGCCCCGTGAACAACAATTATTCCCTGTGAATATAATGTACAATAAATATAGTATTCGTTTGTTTTCTGTCTAACTTTACAACTAAGGAAAAATATCAATCACAAATCCAAGGATAAAATTACTATAAAAAATATTTAAACTTGTAATCCAAGAAAAAATGTTAAAACTATATGCACGATAAAAACTTGACATTATTCTTTGAATGATGTACTTGACATTTTTAAATGGAGAAAGAGCGAGGTCTGCAGTTCACAAAACTATTAGTAAGACTGTAGAAACGATAAGAACATGGAGTGAGTGAGGTCTACTGTTCACAGAACTACTAGTAAGACTATAGTAACGATAAAAACATGGAGTGAGTGAGGTCTACTGTTCACATAACTACTAGTAAGACTGTAGAAACGGTAAGAACATGGAGTGAGCGAGCTCTTCTGTTCACAGAACTACTAGTAAGACTAGAAACGATAAGAACATGGAGTGAGCGAGCTCTTCTTTTCACAGAACTATTAGTAAGACTAGAAACGGTAAGAACATGGAGTGAGTGAGGTCTACTGTTCACAGAACTACTAGTAAGACTGTAGAAACGATAAGAACATGTAGTGAGCGAGCTCTTCTGTTCACAGAACTACTAGTAAGACTGTAGAAACGATAAGAACATGGAGTGAGTGAGGTCTACTGTTCACATAACTACTAGTAAGACTGTAGAAACGATAAGAACATGGAGTGAGTGAGGTCTTCTGTTCACAGAACTACTAGTAAGACTAGAAACGATAGGAACATGGAGTGAGCGAGCTCTTCTGTTCACAGAACTACTAGTAAGACTAGAAACGATAAGAACATGGAGTGAGCAAGCTCTTCTGTTCACAGAACTACTAGTAAGACTGTAGAAACGATAAGAACATGGAGTGAGTGAGGTCTACTGTTCACAGAACTACTAGTAAGACTGTAGAAACGATAAGAACATGTAGTGAGTGAGGTCTACTGTTCACAGAACTACTAGTAAGACTGTAGAAACGATAAGAACATGGCGTGAGTGAGGTCTACTGTTCACAGAACTACTAGTAAGACTGTAGAAACGATAAGAACATGGCGTGAGTGAGGTCTACTGTTCACAGAACTACTAGTAAGACTGTAGAAACGATAAGAACATGGAGTGAGTGAGGTCTACTGTTCACAGAACTACTAGTAAGACTGTAGAAACGATAAGAACATGGAGTGAGTGAGGTCTACTGTTCACAGAACTACTAGTAAGACTGTAGAAACGATAAGAACATGGAGTGAGTGAGGTCTACTGTTCACAGAACTACTAGTAAGACTGTAGAAACGATAAGAACATGGCGTGAGTGAGGTCTACTGTTCACAGAACTACTAGTAAGACTGTAGAAACGATAAGAACATGGAGTGAGTGAGGTCTACTGTTCACAGAACTACTAGTAAGACTGTAGAAACGGTAAGAACATGGAGTGAGTGAGGTCTACTGTTCACAGAACTACTAATAAGACTGTAGAAACGGTAAGAACATGGAGTGAGTGAGGTCTACTGTTCACAGAACTACTAGTAAGACTGTAGAAACGATAAGAACATGGAGTGAGTGAGGTCTACTGTTCACAGAACTACTAGTAAGACTGTAGAAACGGTAAGAACATGGAGTGAGTGAGGTCTACTGTTCACAGAACTACTAGTAAGACTGTAGAAACGATAAGAACATGGCGTGAGTGAGGTCTACTGTTCACAGAACTACTAGTAAGACTGTAGAAACGATAAGAACATGGAGTGAGTGAGGTCTACTGTTCACAGAACTACTAGTAAGACTGTAGAAACGATAAGAACATGGAGTGAGTGAGGTCTACTGTTCACAGAACTACTAGTAAGACTGTAGAAACGATAAGAACATGTAGTGAGTGAGGTCTACTGTTCACAAAACTACTAGTAAGACCAGAAACGATAAGAACATGGAGTGAGTGAGGTCTACTGTTCACAGAACTACTAGTAAGACTGTAGTAACTATAAGAACATGGAGTGAGTGAGGTCTACTGTTCACAGAACTACTAGTAAGACTGTAGAAACGATAAGAACATGGAGTGAGTGAGGTCTACTGTTCACAGAACTACTAGTAAGACCAGAAACGATAAGAACATGGAGTGAGTGAGGTCTACTGTTCACAGAACTACTAGTAAGACTGTAGTAACTATAAGAACATGGAGTGAGTGAGGTCTACTGTTCACAGAACTACTAGTAAGACTGTAGAAACGATAAGAACATGGAGTGAGTGAGGTCTACTGTTCACAGAACTACTAGTAAGACCAGAAACGATAAGAACATGGAGTGAGTGAGGTCTACTGTTCACAGAACTACTAGTAAGACTGTAGTAATAACATGAAGGGAGTGAGGTCTACTGTTCATAGAACTACTAGTAAAAAAGGTTCTTGACGCCTTAACGCCAGCACAGATCGTGACTTGCGGATTGTTCACCACCTTGACGAGAAGAAGACTCGATCTATCTCCCAGGTTTCTGTTTTGGAAGTGATAGAGTCAGCTCTACTAGAGACTCGTCAATGCCATCCGGCCATATACTGTAGTGGCTTAAATCGCCTACTGAGTATAAATGACCTTAGTTTGTGCCTAACTTAGTCCCAAACTAATTTCTTCGACATGTCTTCTTTTATTGTCTCTGGTCGAGAGCGTCAAACAACAAGATGTTACCTGCTTGCTACCCAGTAGTATTATTATTATTATTACTAGCACCGCGTCTTACTACCCATTCGGGTTATACGCACTTACGCTAATGTGTAATGGTAGGGTGATTGTGAGATGAAATGGAGGACCTACAGTTTAACGTGGAATCCGAACCACGGTGGAGGCTTGGCATTCCCCACATTCACAAGATGTCTTGTCAGAGGTGAAGGAAGGGGTTGGTAATCAGATAAAACTGTGCCGGGACCGAGGATTGAACCCCGGCCGCCAGCACAGAAGTCTGACACCTTACCCCTAGACCACCAGGTCACCCCTACCCAGTAGTAGGTGAAGTTAAGATATTTTACTTTTTCTCGTCATCTCGGTGAAAAAAGTAGTCCTATTGTGAACTTAAAAAACTAGAACTCGAGAATTTGATTAATGCCGACGTTTCATGACCCCCTGTAACTGAAAAGGTTATTTTCACTATATCGTCTGTATCTAGGTCTAGAGCCGAAACAATTTTACTGACCGGGCTAAAACTTGTTATCCAAGGTGTTCATAGGGCTCCTATGGGGAGTTTATGGATCTAGATATTCAACCCTAAAATTAAGAGTAGTGTACTGTAGAGCAAAAAGAGAAAAATATATTTTCTTGAAATCCACGTAACGATTTTGATTAATTTTGTATTTAGGTACTTTTTAACATTACAAACAAAATGGCTAGGCCTAATTTCATTTTGCCTTGAAAATGAATTTGAGGATACTTTATATGTGAGTACATTTTCAATTTTCATTATAGCTCCACAACTATTCGCAATACGAAATAACTTGACACTAAAATGTTGTAGTACTATTAAAATTTAAAATCTTTTATTTGAAAGATATTTTTATGAAACCAATATTTTCTGAGCTATAAGCAAATATGTTTATACTTACATACGTTTTTATTAAAGTCTTTAAATGTGAAATTGGTTGTTATTCTCTTTGGTGGAGAGAGTCCTATCTTCTCAATATTTATGTAATAGTGTGCCTTATTTAATTTAGCCTCTTTTCTAGAGTATTTTTGCAACAGTGAATATTATTTAATTTCACCAAAAAAAATCTTACGAGTGTTTAATAAATGTATTTACTTTATGATATAAAAGAGAGAAAGTATGTGCAGTTGATAGGTTTTATTGGTACAATGTATTTTACTAAATAGCCTTGTTTTTTTTCAAAAGTAACCCCAATTACGACCACCATTTATGAGTCAAAGTCACTTAACTCAGGCCATGTATAAATATTATTTATTCAATTTATCAATTAAAAGGTTGTAAAACTCTTCCAATCTTACTTTTTTATTAATTATTGTGTAATTCATTTTACATATTAAGTCTGGAAATAGATTACAATTTTAATATATTATTTTGTCCAAGTCTTCGTTGCAACTTGAATTTCCAATTATAAAATAACGGACTTCTTATAGTAATCAGATTGTACCCGAGCTATTCACAAATAAACACTAATAGGGTAGGAATAATAATGATAGAATTAAGGAAATGTAGCCTCGTTTGTGTGGAAGGAGAGTGAAAATCATTTATAAAAATAGCCAACAAGAATTTTAACCCATTCCTCTCCTCATGGGCAATCCAGTCTCTGTGACAGTGACACCCTAGACAACACAACTACATAGGATTATATACCTTGGTAATATTCAGCAATTTTTGCAGTTATATCAGTGAAGTAAAACAAATGCATTCTTGAATAATTACAAGAACTAGTGGACACGTGGACAAAGACATAGACAGGTTTCATCTGGTATGCATATTATGAAGTGGAGGCCGGTTTTCAGTACCGGACGGGTGCACTGTGGTGGTTTTCCTGAATGTTTTTCTTCTTTTTTTAAATACAAATACTGGTACATTTCTTATAAACTCTATTTATTCGTCCATACCCTATTAAGTAGGCCTATAAAATTCAAAAAGCCAGGTTGGGTGGTAAGGCTATATCTATATATAAATATATTTAAAAATATGTATAGAAGGTCTATGTAATTAAGAAAATCTGTTCTCTTGACATATTTAATCTACTAGCATTGAAGTACCCGGCTTTGCCTTGGAGATCTTAGGATCAAAAGTGCAAAATGGGCAAAAAGGGCAAAAAATAAATCAAAAAAAAAATTTAAAAAAGGTGTAAAGGGTATTACGTAATAAGGTAAAGAGCATTAAAAGAGAAAATTGTAAGAAAGGGAGTTATTTTAGGGTAAAAAGGTATTATTTTAGAGTATAAAGGTGTAAAAAGGAGAAAAAGGGTAAAAAGTAAGTCTGATCGAAATTATTTGGGCTATTTAAACCCATTCACCCCGTTCACCCATTGTTTCCCCGTTTAACCCTGCCATTCCTTAGCCCCGTTTACTCTTTTCACCCCATTTACCCTTTATGCATCTTTTTACCATTATGGCACATTTATCTTTTTATCTCTTTAATCTCTTATACCCCAATACTTTTATATTTTATTTATTTTTACTATATTTATTTTGCCACTTTACGGTTTTTGCTCTTTTAATAATTTTACTATTTCTACTTGTTGTGCTCGTTTAGACAATTTTTGCTCTTTTGGCCTATTTGCCTTGATTATCTTCTTTGGATTTTTAATCCTTTTCTAAAAAAGTTTATTATATTTACTTTTAACTATTATTTGCACTATTTACATACTTTTAAAGTACCCGGCCTGGCCCATGAAAAATATTTTAGTGTGAAAAGGTGTAAAAAGGTGCACATAGCGGAAAAAATTGTATAAGGTAAATCTGAAATTTAAAAAAAGGGTTGCCTAAAAATAGTAAGTATAAAAGTTAAAAAGTGTATAAAGGGGGTCAGATGTCCAAAAGATAAAAATGCCACAGTAGGTCAAAAGATATTAAAAATGGGCCATAGTGACCAAAACAAGAGGTAAAAATGGCAGAGAGGGTAAAAGGAAATTCAATTAAAATTTTAAAATGTTGGCTATAATAGCCCGTATTGCACAACTGTGTAAACTGTAGTACAAAATAAATCTGGAGCATTAAATGTGCCCCTTCATTCTTTATTTTTTAATTAATTTGAAAAAATCAAATCAAAATTTTAGAATTCCGGCATCGAGGTACATATGTTCGTTCACAAGAGCAACTAATTTTCACATTCCAGACTTCTGCGTGCAGTAGATATCGTGCAACGCTCCTGACAGACATACAGACAAACCTAATCTCTTTATTTTATTAATATAGATGAGATTTTGTGTTTGCTGTCGTTTTTGTGTGTATAATTACCCTCTCTAAATTAATAAACTCAGGATATTTGCGTATAGCTTGAACTGATAGTAACCCTAATGATTTAAAAAAAGCTTAGGATATTTGGGCAAGTATTTGCAGAAGCATTTAATACCAAAATGGTTTATGGAACAATATATTGAAATGAAAATAAAGAAAATAATGATTTTTTTTTAAATTAAATCTGTGCTGGACAGGCTTGAAGGTGCGGGTAGAGTGAGCGTTGTGTGTATGTAGAAGCGGAAGAGGTGAAGCATCATGATGTGAACAAGTAGCCTAATAGGATGCACAACTCATTGTTGATCCGCTACAACAAGAAGAGGGGAGCGCTCAAATCCCAAGAGTTAACTATGGGTACAAATGTTTGCCGAAAAACAAGCGCAGAACCGAAATGTGGTCACGTGACTTGCTCTAAACAATCACAAGACTCCCACCTCATCGGCGCAAGATGTTCTGCTAAAGTTCAATTCATCTCTACTTCGTCCACTCTGTTCGGCACAGGAGAACCAATCAAATCTCAGAACCAACCATCTCAAATCAATGTACATGCGTATTTGACAACGCATGCGCTGTACAGCCGGAAGCAAACAAAGTTTCGTTGGCTTTTGTGAGGAGTTGTGAAGTATCCATTAATGTGAAGCGTGTATATTGATGTATTGGATTGTGCCACGACACAGCGTTATAATTTGAAACATCATTCGAGAGAATAATCTAAAATATATGTTTATCCACTATAAAAGAAAATATATAAATAATCAGTTGTTTTAAGTTTGCGTTGCAATGCACACAACATACATTTATTTTAACGTGTGAATTGCTGCACCACTTAAGTAGATTCTACTTTCTATTTTCAGAAAATGTGTGGTTTAGGGAGAGGGGGGGGAATTTATAAGACTGTTCTTCTTGAGATGCAATCCTCATAACGTGTGCCCTCTAAATACACCAAGGCCACACTATACCATCTCTGGACAGTAAAACTCGTTGGCTGGAGTCCCGATTAGCTCACAAAGATGTTAAGTCGTCACGTGATAGGAAGTCCACTACTATAAATGCCGTCTCCAGCTTGCTTGTGTAAAAAGCATTAACATGTAGCAATCTTGTGCGTATAAAAATCAACGTAAGTCAGAACAAAAAGGTTTTTATTATTTAAATTTTTCCCAACACGTATGTTTTTTTGTGTACCATTTCTTACAACCCACTCGGGCTATAAACATATTTAAAATAGTGAGTTAGAAATGAGTAATATATAAGTTTGAGGAAATATACCTCCATTCGCTTGGAAGGATAGTGGGAAACTACATTTTTAAATATTAATGCACCTTGCAGAAATTCGAACACCAATCTTCACATCATGTGACAACCATCCTGCCAGAGTTCAGCATTTAAATAGTTTGCCCATTTAGCCAGGTAAAATAAAACAGCAATGTGTTAAATTCAACCAAATGGGCTATTAAGGTGTTACCTATGAAGTGATAAGTGTGGATCGGGAATGTTAAAACTACAGTGATACATCCTTTGTAGAAAACCTCAAACTACCCATCCCCGGCCATCCAGTCTAATGAGAGTTTAACGCCTTAGACCACGTCACCACTGATGTGTCTGTTTACGTTTAACATATACGATTTTGTAAAATAATAATAGTAATAATAACAATAATAACGCTAATGTGTTTTACACCTGTTGTTCTAGTGTCACCCGCCTCGGTGGCGTAGTTGGCTAACGCACTTGTCGTGTCGAGCTCGACTGCTGAGGACGGGGTGATCGAGGTTTGAATCTCGGTGGGGTGAACTGAGGTTTTTTCCTAAATTGTTTTCCACTCTCCCTCCACGCAATTGCGGGTTCACTTCCTCTAATTTAACCTTCCCAATTCCTAAATCCCGTAATTAGTACTTAAAGCGTATAACCCGAACGGGTAGTAAGACGCGGTGCTAAATATTATTCTAGTGTCATGAAAGGCTTTAGATTTCATTAAAACAACGTGTACACCAATGTCCACGTGTATTATTTTATTTTTCTCAATTTCATGCTTAAAATCTTTTCGAACATTAAAATACCTGTTGATTTCATCTCAATCTCCCAACCCCCATATTTGTCATCAGTCAACGCTTAGAATTATCCAATTATTTATTTACCTCACTCACTTATTACTCTCTCTTTACCTCCCCCACTCATCACGTGCTAAACGTTCAACTAACCTTGATGGTCTCTTGTTAGTGTAAGGTTCTGGCAGGAAGAAACCTTTTAGAAAATACTAACATAATTTTTTGCCATTAACATTGATTGTACCTTATTATTATTGTTATTTTATATGTATTAACATTGTCTTTTGAAAGAAGCATCTGCAGCTCACAAGACTTGACGTAGGAATACGTTGAATTAGATCTAGAAATCCTTATAATTGTCAAAAAAGGTTGATTCTATGAATATTTGACTGTAGTACAGGATTGATTTTAACTTTACTATCAATTATATCTGTCTTAAGCACGCAAGTTTGTGTCAGCACCAGACTTAATCTAGAAACATTTAACATAGGCCTACTTAACTCTGAGGAATTATCTAGAATTAAACCAGGTAAACAAAAACCTATAACTTTCTAACCACATATCTCTATGGACAATAATCGGTATATTCGAAAAAAATGTATTGCTGTTCATTAGACAGTAGCTCTATCACATTATGTTCATACCTGTCTTCATCCTCTCTCTTAAATACCCTTTTTCTTATGTTTTTATTATTTCCTTAATTCTTTTACGAATCTTGTCATCTATTTTACTTCTTTGCCAATATATGTTATTATAATTTTATTTTTGTTGTTGTCTGTTTTACTCATTCCATTTGAACATGTAATGTTTTTAATTTAATCTAGTAACTAAATGAGTAAAACTCAATGGATCCCGATAAAAAAAAAATCAATATTACCTTTCCTCACCTCCATCACCCCGCCACTTCAAGCTGGGAATTTAATATTATTTTATTTTCATACGATCCTAATTTGATGTGTCAGAGTTTTTAAATTCGACACACAGCCAAGGGGAACAAAATAGATTATTTTAATTGTTCATATTTTCTAAACACCTAAGATGCTGGTAGACTTTCTTTTTTTGAAATACACAGGAGTTTTCCAACAAATGTTGACAATAAGTAAAATATATTATTCTAAGAAAACGATGAGATCTAATTTTCTTAATAAATGTGTAAATTAATTTAGTAAAACCACAAAAAAGAAAATCTATCACTTTAAATCTTAAGAAAACAAGGGTGCACTTATTTTAAAGTTATGCACTGTAGGATTTAAAAAATATATATGAAAGTTTAAAAAAAACATAAGTTTTTAAAATTTAGATTAAGGTAATGATTTTTTTAAACATTTATGGAAATTGTACATAGTATTTTATATTGGTACCTACCTCGGTGGCGTAGTTTTGTGTTAAGCTAGACTGCTGAGGACGGGGAAATAGAGGTTCTAATATCGGTCGGGGGGGGGGGGGGGCCTAAGGGTCCTGCATTTTTTTCCAATCTCCCTCCATGCAAATGTGAACTCACTTCCTCTAAACTCAACCTATCCATTATCGTAATTAGCACCTAAGCGTATAACCCAAACGGGTAGTAAGACGCGGTGCTAAATAATAAATTTTATATCTGTATATGTTCAGTGGGCAACATGTAGCCAGGCCTTAATTATATCTAACTCTTTATGTTTCAAAATATTTTGTTAGAGTTGTCGGTCCCAGACTAAGATGGCAGTGAAGTTCCTAAATGAAGAGGAATTGAACAGAAGATGCAATAAACTATAGCGATAACTTGATAGATTGCTTAGTGGGTGCCATCGCGTTAACAGACAAATCACATAGCACTAAAACAGGACACGTTCCAGTTGTGCGCTGGTATCTACTATACTGTGATGCGATCATTCATAAGACTGATACTAACCAGAGGTGTACCCTAGACTTAACAGAAAAGGGGGGAGGGGGGGGAGCGAAGAAGCGAGGGGACCTTCAAAGGCGAGTGTTGTGCTTAGCTTTCAAATTTCCACTCTTTTAAAGAATACAGCCTGTATCGAATAAATGTAATTATTTAGAACCTTTTTTAATCAAAGGAATCATATTATTAAAGTTAGGACACCAAAAGCACCCAGTGTTGCGGTGAGTGAATTTTATATTATGGAACATTTGGTGATCTATACTTATAAAATAACATGTCCTGACTTGACTGACTGATTCATCATCGCCGAGCGCAAACTATCAAGGCTACAAGCATGAAATTCGGACTGTATATTCATTTTGTTATGTAGGCACCCACTAAGAAAGGATTTTAGAAAATTACACCCCAAAGGGGTCAAAATAGGGGATGATAATATGTATGATAATATGTATGAAAGTCCGTCATTTTGAAAGTTACATAAACAAAATTTTGTATTTCGGTTATTGACGTAAAACAAATAAATACGTGTTTCAGGAATTTTGGAAATTTTATTTAATAAGGGTGAAAAAGGAGGTGAAAGTTTGTATGGGACTTGCATTATTTTTGATCTGAGGTCAAGTTATGGTCATCAACGTAACGTAATATTTTAAATTAATCTGTAAATACATATGTATATTTTCGTATTTGTATATAATCAACTTCCACGCGAGCAAAGCCGCGGGCAACAGCTATCTAGTATAATATAAACATTATAAGATATAAATAATGAATAACTTTTTATTATATTTTGATCATAATATATTTGAGAGAAATTAAAGACATATTTATATTTAACACTGGGTTAAAGGAGAAGGGTGGGGGTTATAAACACTGGCACGATTATAAGTATATATCGTTATTACATAAATTATAAATATATTACTAACACACATATATTTTTCAATATATTGCTATTGATCTTTCAAATGGTCAAAATTGACCAATTTAATTTTCCTCAAGTCTCACATACACACATATTTTTTCAAGTATATGAAGATAAAATCCATACTGTTGAATAATCTTAGAAAAAATATTTAAGAATTTGGAGCAGTTACAAAATTCGTTTGTATAAAATACTTGGCAAAAGAGTATGCCCATTTGGTTTTGGGTATACGATTTAAACTAAGCTTTGTTTCTAGAATAATTATGCTCGTAGAGCAGGCTATTGTAATGCTAAACTATTTTTATATAGAACTTCTTGACAAGAAGTTGGAATTTTTTTCCAAAAAAGATTTTTAAAAAAGGGGGTGAAGAAATGATCTAAAATCATCTACAAATTTTATGAAACAAATTTTATTTAGACGATGAATGACATTTTTTGCAAGCGAATGGAAAAAAAATAGTTTAAAAAATTCTGGCCGTTTATTAAAAGTTTAAAGAATATCTTTAACGTAAAATTATCCTAATTTGATTTAAAAAATTAATAAAATTAATAATTTTAAATTTTATTTAAAAACTCGTTAACAACAGCTTAACGAGATGGATGTCAGTAATAAATTTAAATAGGACTCCATTCTGGTAATAAGCGAGGAGAATACAAAAAGATTGGGATCGAATCATTGATAGTTGCGACTTGTTGAGTGTTTACGTACTCAGACCCACAAACAACTGCACAAGGCTAACTTATTTTAATTTTTTGACTCCAGTATGAAATTCAATCGAAACCATTATTGTATAGACATGTCTATATCCTTTTTATCTGTCAGAAAACATAAATTTGTATGGTGGTTGCAGGAGATATGAGCAGTTGAGCTCACTTTACAAACGCACATCGTCAAGATTACATCGAGTGAAAATAGAACACACCTAGAGGAAGTACTGTGAAGCGTTGTGTTTCGTGCATAGTAATCATTCCATTCATTTTACAGCTGTTGTCAAAATACTCAGATGATCAAAACATTTTTGGAAGTAATTAAATATAATTTTGAGAGTAGACCGCGTTTCTTTCTATTTTTTCTCGACCCCTCAGAGAGAGAAATATTGTGATCATACAAAAACATCTAATTCGAGATTTTGGATAGATGTTGACGTTTCATGACCCCCTGAACTCTAAAAAGTGTTTTTCGCGATACCATCTGTCTGTCTGTCTATATCTCGGACTAGAGTCGAAACCATTTTCCAATCAGGCAAAAACCTGGTATTTAGGGTTTTCATAAGATTTCCCCTAGGACTTCTTGGCATTAGATATATAACCCTAAAATTAAAGATGGGTTACTGAAGGGGGGGAAATAGAAAAAATCTATTTTATTGAAATTCGCTCTAATGATTTTGATTAAATTTTGTATCTGAGTATTGTGTAACACGATAGCTAATCTAATTTTCCTATGGAAAAAACTTTAAAGGTAGCTTATTTACATTAACTCAAATTTCCTATTTTGATCAAATCTCCGCAACTATTTGAGATTCGAAATAACATATCATTGTAAAATTGTGGTACTATTAAAAATAAAAATATTTTATTTGAAATATATTTTTATAAAACCAACAGTTTTTGGGCTATAAGCAAAATTATATTATTTTTTTACGGAATACTCTGAAATTGAAATTGATTGTTATGCTCTTTGGTAGAGTATTTCTGCAACAATGTATTTTATCTCGTTTTACAACTCTTAAAGCTTTTAGTAAATGTCTTTATTTTAAGATAAACGAGAAAAAACTATGTGCGGTGCATCGTAACATTTATTTTTAACTCTTTAAAATAAGGTTCTAGCTATAGGCATATGGTTGACTGATTACAAGGTCACCAATAGGTAACAGCACATGTTTATACCCGGGTGTTTTAACCAGTGTTTGTTTTTTCTGTATTTGTAAGGCAGTTGTGGTGGGTTTTGGTCATAACACCTCTTATCCTAATAAGCTAAAGATTAAATACAAAAGACCCAACCCAGGCCGCGAATGTACCATTCAACGAAATATAAGACTCTCAATATCGCAAATGAGAGATTTTACACTCTCACGGTAATCGAACACAATAACCTTATATTGGTGTGCAGATTAGCTGACTGAGCTAAGGTGTAAAAACTTAAAACATTATGTGTTTATGTTTTTTTAAGGACAAAGTGGCTGGAACAAAAAAAAAAAATCACGCCACGTCTTACAACCCATCCGAATTTAGCTACACTAATGGTAGCCCTTTAGAGATTTGGATAGTAACATTTTATGGAAACTGGATCCACGTTTGCAGTGTTAAGAGATTGGAAATTAATTTAGTTTAAACCACCCTCATCCGATCGAGATTCGAGCTCGAGCCTTCCCATCATGGGCAAACAAGAAAAGGCGTATGCTTACTTGACGTTTGGTCTGCGTGACCACAGGTGTGGATGAACGCATTTAGAATGAGCTCGAAAACACTCGTACAGTACCTCACTTACTCTTGCAATGCACAAACATACAAACCCGTTCTAATCGAGCTTAACCTGAGCTTCTCACAGGTGTTTAGCCAGTGACTCAAACAAATGACACCTCAACGTTCTCGAACAGCGTCAGGCCAGCCATAAAAAGTAAAATGCCCTATGGACGTTTGGTGAAGATTGTACCCGCATGAAAACAAGGTGAATACGGCTACCATAGCTTAACACAATAAAATACATAGGCCTATGTTCTTCAGCCCATCTAAGTTAGTCTCACGTATATCTCCTGAGCCAAGGCCACAGACAAACAATATACCCAGACACTAAACCTCCAGGTTAAAATGATTGAGCTCCTTTTGGCAGCTTGAGTCCTTCAACACTAGAATCACTGGGGTTAGTCCTATTATCACCCAGCAGTGACACTAGCGACGCACAGTGTTGAAGAACTCAAGCTGGCAAAAGGAGCGCAGCCAAAACCCCGTAAGGTTGACAGTCTGTTTCTTACTTGTCTGTGAAAAAGTGCGTTGCTAGAGGGGGGACACGTCCCCCTTTCCCCAATAATTTACTCAAATGGAACCGTCTTATTACCGTAAAAATAAAATGAATTGTTTTATTCATAAAATTAAACATGCACGTTTTCAGCAATACATAAATTACTAAGGTACCTTTTTTTTAAATGACTTTTTTATGACTTGTAGAACTAATTCCGCTATCATAGCAATCATTAAAAACCACATGTTATTTTGTTTAAAATTTGGCTGTTCTATCTAACTCTTTATATAAACATATTTATATCGTTTGGCAGAAATGATCTAGAGGGACCTTGACATCCAGGTTCGTTCGCCTGATATGTAGACTATTAGTCGCGCTTGTGGCACAGAGCGTTGCCCAGCGTAGAACATATGAGGTTTCTACACGTCGTACCAGCAATGAGATGATGTGATGATAGTTATTATTATGTTGTGAAGCCGATGTGAGTCTTAACCTAACTTAACCCTAACTAACCAAACCCTGGAGACCATTGGGATAATTCCTCTAAAGGGAAAGATGCCCAAGTTACCATCCGGGAATCGAGACCGGGACCCCTAGACTCGTAGCCAGGTGAACTGACCACTACACCACGGGGACGGTCCCCAAATAATTAAGAGCTAGTTATGTATGTCTTCTGAGTTATGTGTTCCAAATTGGATTACACAGTATTTAAGTCACTTAATGGAAACTATTGGAACAAGTAAAATAAAAATTGAATCAATCGCAACGAGTCTACCTAACGACAGAAATTGGTGTATAGGTTTAAAACTTATAACAGACTCAGTTAGGATTCCACAATGTGGACGGGCTTGGCTTTCTCAAAGAAAATAGTGTTGATGCATTTTTTTTTAATAACTTATGTATATTTTCCCAATCCAGTGGTCTTTTTTTATTTTATAAATCATAATTAATCAAGCGTATAATTCAAGATCCTTTCAATAATAAACAAACACAATACAAATATATCTAATACATAAACTAAGGATGGGTCCTACGAATCTTAAAATTATTGAATCCTTCTAATCCCAGATTATACTTAAAGCTGTTAGGATGCTTACTAGTTGTTCATCCCAACAGAGAGTTATAGAAAACCTACATCCACGCCCCAGTACATTAATTTATCACTTAACTCTCCTTTTTTTTTTTTAGCACAGCATCTTACTACTTGTTTTGGTTATGCGTATTTATTAATTACGTTAATGAGTTAGGAATAGGGAAGGTTGTAATCAGAGAAAGTGTACTCGTATTTGTGGGGAGGGATAATGAATACACATTTAGGAAAAACCCTACACGACCTAGATTTGAACCCCTATCTTCCTGTCATTGGCAATCTAGACTATTGCGGGAGTGACACCTTAAACCATGTAGCCACTGAAGTGGGTTACCAGTTAATTTAATGTGAACTCACATAATAACAACAACAAAATGTCAACATATAATTTAGATTTAGATTTTCTAGAACAACCTGAGAGTTACGTAGTTTGGACAGAATTAGAATTTAAAAAAAACTTCATGTGGGAAAATTAGCTCCTGGTACTTTCATGTCTTCTAAGATTCTGAATTGAGATTCGTAGGTAGAATGAAGTTCCATATTAAAGAAAAAGAGAATTCGACCCTTTAAAATAAACACAATAATTTTCATTGCGATGTTTAAACACTATAATATAATGGATTAAATAGCTGAGTTATTGTATTTTTTAATGGCGGTTGTAGCCGCATCTAAATATCATATTATTTACATCAAAGACTCAGACTCAAAATATGAGTAAAGATTGACCCAGGGCACGAGATTACTCCTGGATAGCTCAGTGATTAGAGCAATGGCGTACCAAGCCAAAGGTCCCAGATTCGATTCCCATGTCCTGGTGTCATTTTATAATCTAAAGCTTTAGCTCAGTCGGTATCGTGTCTGCCTTTTGAGAAAAGGGTCCCGGGTTCGATTTTAGCGTGGTGTAAAAATTATCATTGGTTAAATATGTGTTTACACTTTCAAATTGATACATAAACGGCCGGGGAATGGTTGTTGTGCATGTCCTAGTCTTAAGTTAGATTATAATGCATATGAAGCTAGCCCTAGCAAGCCGGTAGTAGAAAATATATGGTTTGAATAAATAATTGACCCAGTCCACAGGATAAAAAGAGTAATGGATGCAATAATTTTAACATTAGCTTGCATTCCAGATGACGGTGACCTGGTGGTCTAAGGGTAGGATGTCGGACTTCTGAGCTGGGGTCCGGGCTACAATCCTCGGTCCCGGCACAGATTTATCTGATTACCAAACCCTTCCTTCACCTCTGACAAGGCGTGTATTAATCACAACTTGTGAATGTGGGGAATGCCAGGCCTCCACCGTGGTTCGGATTCCACGTTAAACTGTAGGTCCTCCATTTCATGTCACAATCACCCTACCATTATACATTAGCTTAAGTGCGTATAACCCGAACGGGTAGTAAGACGCGGTACTACTACTAATAATAATAATAATAATAATAATAATAATAATAACACTGTATACTAATTTTTTGAGGATATATATATATATATTTAAGAAATATATATATATATATATATATATACATGGTGTCTACTCAACTTGGCCAATGAAATCCCCGACCTTTTCCCTGATTTCCCCTGATGATTTCCTAAAATTTCCGACTAAAAAAAAGTATATCACATCCTTCTAACTCACCCCCTCCCCACCCCCCTCGTTCTTCTATTAATCTTTTTTATAAATAATAATAAGATGTAAAATTTGAATGATTTTTAAAAATTTGTATTAAAATTGTTTACTAGGAATTAAAGATACATTACACAGCTACAAACAAAAAAAATGACATAATTTACTGATTTAATGATTACTGTTAATCATTTTCCCGGATTTTTATTGTGATTTACCAAATTCCCGACTTATTCCCGTTTTTTACCGATCACTTCAAATTCCCGGCTAATTCCCGTTTTCCCTGATTTTCCCGGATGGTAGACACCCTGATATATATATTTATTTAGGATATATATATATATATATATAGGAAATATATATATATATATATAAGTACTTTTTGGAAGATTTCTAATTTTTTTATTATGTCATTTGTAAGCCATTATTAAGCCAATTTTTTCTCAAAAAAATAGTATACAGTGTTATTTGTGATTTCAAATATCTCCAAATATAAATTTTAAACAAAATCATTGGCCATTTTCAAATAATTCCAAATGTTACGAAATAAGTTATCAGTCAACTAATTTTAATTTTTAGGAATTTAATTAAAATCATTACTTAATCACGAGCTATAATCCATTGAAATATTAGGTTTGAACAAAATCCATTAGACTATTTAAGTAATAGTCTCAAGGGTGGTCAAACCTCCAATTTAATATTTGGAGGCGTAAAAACGTAAAGATTAATTATTAGCTAAAAGTAGAAAATTATCATAGTGTCCATATGAGAAAGTAAAAATTAACACTTCATAATATTATAGTGTTTCAAAATTATATTGTTTTCCTTGACTTAAAATAATCTTCTAAATTTCGTATAATTTTAGAGAGACCCAAATCAATGTAATATGTTACCTGAAGAACATCAGAGGTCATCTTCAACGCAGGCGGAACGTCAACGAACTCACTTGTAGGTAAATTAAATTGTCGAGTAGTTGTGAATTACGCCTGATATTTTGTATCACTTTCGTTCAACTGTTAATTGAAATTATCAAACTTCCACGAACATAATAACCAGATGACGGTGCAGTCTTGCATGAAATGCAACGAGGAAATCAAGAGAATATATTCCACAAATCATATCTACCAAAATCAAAATAGTACATCGCACGTAATCGGCGCTTAAAATTTTAAAGATAATGTTTCAACCATAAATGATATTTTCCTGCATTAGTGGCCACGTGGGATGAAGCGTCAACCTCGTCTGGTTTGGTATTATGGTTATGAAAAGGTTGGGGTTCGACTCCCAATAGGGTGTACACTGTACTATTAACCATTCTCCACGAAAATTAAGGTACCTTTCCTCAACAATACCACATTTATAAATGCACAGTATTTATAAAGAGTGGAGTGAAGGTTATATAGTGATGAGTTGAATAACCCTGTACTAATCACAAGACAAACTTAGGATAATCAATTCTCGTAGATTACGGTGGGCAGGCCATGCAGCGCAAATGGAAGATTCTAGAACATTGTTCGAGGTACCGACTGGCAAACCTTATGGGAAGACCTAAACGCTGATGGGAGGATAACATTAGAATGGACCTGAAAAAGATAGGGTATAATGAGGTGGAATGGATAGAACTAGCTCAAGATAAGGTAGGTTGTAATAAGGTGGACTGGATAGAACTAGCTCAAGATAGGGATAGGTTGTAAGGAGGGGAATTGGATAGAACTATCTAATGATAAGGGTAGGGTGTAAGGAAGGGGATTGGATATAATTAGCTCAAGATAGGGATAGGATGTAATGAGGTGGACTGGATAGAACTATCTCAAGATAGGGATAGGGTGTAAGGAAGGGGACTGGATAGGACTATCTCAAGCTAGGGATATAGTGTAAGGAGGTGGACTGAATAGAACTTTCTCAAGTTAGGGGTAGGGTGTAATGAGGTAGACTGGATAAAACTTGCTCAAGATAGGGATAGGGTGTAATGTAGTGGCCTGGATACAACTAGGTCAATATAGGGATAGGTGGCGTACTTTTGTAAGAGCTGCAATGAACTTTCGCGTTCCCAATGTCATAGAGTAATTACAGTATGTACTGTAAGAAAAATGCAATTGATCATTAAGTTATACTTTATTACTTACAAAATCTTTCTGTATATTAATGAATCAGATAGCTGAAGCTATCATCTAACATTTTAGTGAGGCTTAACACCACTTAGATATCATATTCTGAAAATGAAAAATGACACCTGGACACGGTTCGATTCCCGTGTCCAGTGTCATTTTCAATTTTCAGAATATAACATCTTTCTGCTTCAAAGAGAGATAAGTAAATATGTTTACAGCAGGCATAAACATTAATATATTTTAAATTGCTTATTTTGTAAGCATAAATTCCCCATTTTATAAGAGTTCTGTTCTACTGTGAGCCCTTCCTTTATTAAATAGTTGAGGTTGACCAGATTAAATTGAAAATAGTCACATTTTTTAAATTAAGTAATAATTCACAATAGGCCTATGGACTAACACGTCTCATTATGTATTGCATTTGGACTTCTATTTAATATTTTAATTCATTCATTTAATTACTTGCTAGTTCCAAATTTTAGGTTTCTAATTTATCTAGACTTTGGTAGAATTTGAACATGAACATTGAGTTTTCTCAGTAGACAAACCAATCTATTTTTAGAAAATGCATGGGTATGTTAAAACATATATTCTAGTTCGCAATGGCAGTAAACATTTTATTTTCGTTCAGTGACTTCTGCTATACTTTTTAGTAGTTTTTTAATTTTACCTTTAATGTAAACTTCTTTGCACTTAAGTTAACTGAATGCTAAATTTAAGGTATTTTTTTACCATAAAAGTTAATTATGCTTCAATGACCCACAAATAAATAGCCAGGCATTCTGTGTATTAGTTTCTAGTTTATTTTTGGATATTAAAAAAAACACTAAAATAACTATTGCTAAATAATATGTTTGCACAAACCTTTGGCGAAAACCTGTGAAAATACTATACCTAAATAAATAAACAAAAGAAAAAAATAGTGAAAAAGTAATTCACAATCCTATAAATAATTCTAATAGAAAATGCAAACAAATGGTCCTTGTTTATTGATGAGGGTGGATTCTAAAAATAGTTTTTGAAGGGTATCGAAGGATATTTATTGTATTTTAGAACAATATTTTAGAAATACACTTTTATAATGTAAACTTATTCATGAAGGAAATACGATTAAAAATAAACAATATTGTCTTAATAAATGAGATCGCACATTAAATACAGATGGCAAAGAAAGATGTTAAAAATGTTCTTAAGGCTCAAGTACAATTAAAATGCTGGAAAAATAAAGTACATAAATCATCTTTCCAGACATGTCTGAGATTCAATGCGAATGCACATATCTTAGAAGCGGAATATGTGTCCTTATTGCACAAGTTGTATTGAGAGAGGTAAAAACAACAAACGAAGTAGACTCCCCAGGCAGTTTCACGAGTGAATGGTCAGAGTGGAGCGTAGGAGGCCTGGGCTAGACTGCCCAACAATGGAACCAAGGTCCAAACTGGAATATACACCTGCGTAACGCAGCCATTCACCTCGTGTGCACCAGTATGAGCTCGTCTGACACTTTAGACTGTCAAATGTCACCTTCATCAGCAATCATTGTTAAGGGAGGCTTCAGGACTGAATCATACACTTTGGGAGGAATGACAAATATAAACTTCAATGGTCATTGTTGGGGAGTGTGACTGATCAAAATTAAGGCTGTAAAATACCAACTTACCACAACAATAATTGTAGGTTAAAAATATATTTTTTAAAACTACATGGCGTCATGAGCTATAATACCAACTTCAACAATAATCATTGTTGAGGAAGGTTGTAAGCTATAGATTAAAATTGTAAACATAAATTTCATTAAATGTCGTTGTTGGATAATGTTGAACGATAAAAATGAGAACTATCAAATATCAACTTCAACGTTAATCTTTGTTGGTGAAGTATGAGAAAGAGAAATGAGATCTGTCAAATATCAACTTCTAACAATAATCATTGTTGAGGGAGGTTGAAAGACAAACTAATATAGCCTACTGGACCGTCAAATATCAACCACAATCATGGTTGAGAAAGGTTGAAATGCAAACACATAACAAATCTTTGAAAAAGGTCAAATCAACTTCAACAATTTATTATATTATTATTATTATATTGTTGAAAAAATGTGTAAAAACTTCGAACGAGTTGTGCGACTAAAAAACTGATCGCATTCACCCCTAGAGAATCAAAGAATTATAATTGCCTTAAATTATTCCTGTTAAAGATTTTATAGACTGAGATAAGATGTTCAAATAAAACTCTGAAAAAAAAATTATAAAGGCCTATATATTTTAACAATGAAATTTAAACATTAAAATTAAGGTCCTGTACATTTATTAACTGAAATTTTATACAAGCCATGAATCAAAAATTCAAACAATTTATAAAAAATGTTGTAAAACTTATTCTTGTGTCTAAAAAAAACACAAACGCAGTTGAGACATAGATAAAAAAAAATCTGTTAGTACTTACCTTAGAAGACGCCCTAGATCCATCCTGGTGGATTCGCCGAGAAGCGCAGCACCACAGACGAATGTGTTACTTCACGGAACGGACAAGATCACGGGTCTGCGGGAATAATACTGCCCCCCTCCCGAAAGAAGACTTCGACTCCTGGGGACACGCCTGAAGTGAAGAGCTGGGGGAGCCACGACTGTTCACCCTAAGAGCTACCACACGACTGACTGAACCAGGAGACTCGAGGACTGGAGGCTGCAAGGTTCGTTTCGAAGGATTCGAGGACTCGCTTTTGAGTTGAGAACGGCGACAGAAAGAGCGCGCGCTTTCCCCCCCTCTCTTCTCTTCCTTCACTTCTCTGACTCGGCCAGTCGGTGTAGTGTTTGTTGGTCTCTCTCTCTCTATATTCAGGGAAAGGAAGGTTGGGTGGTTCGGGGGATGATAAAGGACTCATCTCCCCCCCTCCTTTTTTCTGAGGAATGAGGGGGGAAGGAAGAAGTGAAGGATAACAAACTGTGTTTTTTTTTCTCATCCGCCTTCACCCACGCATCCATGATAAATTAGATCGGACGTATGAAAATGTGTATTGTTTATCTTTCAAATTTTTAATTGCTTAGCAATGAAAAAATTAGGAAGCCAAAATAGAAAATAATCAGTTATATATGAGTAAAACAAAATGTCACAGCATAGTTAGGATAGTAATAAATACTAAATCAGTATCACTAATTAGCGCTTCATTGACTTGGATTTTATTAATCTTTTTAAACTTAATTTCAATAGGTTATAGTAACTATTTTATCCACATATAAAAATAATCGAAGAATAA
Source organism: Timema cristinae (assembly GCA_039000515.1). NCBI lineage: Eukaryota > Metazoa > Arthropoda > Insecta > Phasmatodea > Timematidae > Timema > Timema cristinae. The sequence continues at coordinate 24,696,556 of JBCFYV010000012.1, read as the reverse complement.
ATATATATTTGAGGAAATGATTTATTTTGTTAAATTATTATGGTGAATTCTAGATAATTAAAAACAAATTTTCTGCCGTATCAAATTAATTAAAACTATATTTTATTGAACAAAACAACCCTTTCCCCTCTTTCAGTTAAAAACAACTCATATTAGACAACAATTAAACCAATTTAAATGTATATCTTTCAGCCAATTGACGTATTTTTTAAAATATCAAAATGCTAATCATTTAAAGACGTAAATAGAAATCAATGCAACACTTATGTAAAGCAACGAAAATAATTTTGTTAAAAGATAATAATTTTAAAATATGTTAAGTAACACATAAGCCGATGAAGAAAATAATATAATGAATATAATATGTTGATATTTTTTTGTATAAAACCAATATGGTTTATATAATTCATACAACCTTTTAATTAATAATATTTTGTTGGTCGTATTTATCGTACACTTTACCGTTCTGACTTTATCAGCCCACGACTCACACACTTATTTAATTCCAAAACAGACACAGCACTTCGTGTCACTTGCTTTCAGTTCATCACTTGTGTTGAAACTTGAAAGGGAAGTAAGGGCCAATGTAATCAATTAGAGTTTTTAGACCTTCCCGAGAATCAAATTTGGGATCTTTAGCTCAGCAGAGAGTAATGATAAATTCACAGTACTAACATTGTATACATTGATAAGAGTGTGGCTCCAAACGCTACGCATCTTCACCGCAAAAACTATCAAATTACTAGTATTATTACTACCGTATTTAATGAGCACTTTTGAAAAGTATTTTTTTCCTCAGAAGACGACTTAATCAACTAAAAATACAGGAATAAGTCAGATTAACCCAAACATAAACTATATTAGGCCTCCGGTCGAATAAGACCATAGTTTCCCCTGACTAGCATTCGGTTTCCCTTCCCACTCGTCCATAAGGGCGAAGGAGACAAGAAAAGTGTTCACAAGGCTGAGAGAGTTAACGGTAAACACTTCTAGACAAAAGAATAAACCATTGGATCAATGGGACGTGTTTTTTTTTTTGTGCCCTTCCCCCAAAGAATCGTGGACTTTCGACAGAAACAAGCAAAAAGAGAAAATGTAGAACAAAAGCTAAGACGACAAAAGCGTAGTTCAAAGCGAAGGTCGCTTCAAACAAAACAAAAAAAGAGTAGAGGTACTGGACGAGGTTTTCGTGTTGTGTCAGCCGGTTTGTTGTGTGTTCTTACTTAACTCAGTAGATAAACTTGTGCTGAAATAATTATGGTAAACTATCACCAAATAATAAGTGAAATAGCAACTACAAAATATTCGACACTGATTCACAAGGTGTTTTCTTCCTATAGTTCTGCGAGTAGTCAATATTATCAATTTTTAATTTCAGAAAATAATTGTGTATGCAAAAATAAGAGTCTTATTTTATTCTTTGAAACATTACTGCATAATTTATTAAACTAGATATGAATTTATCTATAAATTATATTTTAAACCCCTTTCTTATATATAAAAAAAATTAAAACAAATATTTTAGTTTTATTTAAATTTTAAAGACAAGGAACTCAATGTTCAATTTGCTAACGTAGGAGGGCTGGTTTTTCTTCTGCACATATGTGTGTACTTTAGAGCGCTGAAAACTGTAACCTGTGCTACTATACTATCCAAGATGTGCGCAAGTTTTTATGATCTCTAATAGATAGTAATAGTAGTAGGTTCGTTCCCATGGGAATAGTTGACTTGTACTGAATTGAGTACTCAATTAAGTGTGGCAGCACCCTCCGTGTGTAAGAGGCATGATTAATTATCAGGGCCCTGACGCTGATGACCTAAAAATTATCAAAAGATTACCCATAAAATTACCTAAAGATTATAAAATATTCCTTCAAACCTAACAAAAAATGTCGGAAAACATGAAAAACTCGTGATGAATTCATAGGATTTTAGTGGTCAGTGGCCAAACAGTATATGGCACCATTCTCATAATAATAACGATAATAGGGAGGTAAAAGTTCGACTTTAGGCCGGGTGCGTTAAGTAGGTGTTTTAGTAATTATTTTTCCCCGTGGTTTTACCACCTTCATTCCTTGTTTCGGGGTGTATTTCTTTTAAATCTCTTCCTCATCCTATCACTTAAATAAATATGTTAATAACCTTGGTGTTATATATTAATATATATATTATATATAATATTATATATATATACATACAGTATATATGTTTTATATAATATATTATACAGTATATGTATTCATAATGTAACCTAACAGATACCCATTTTGAACTGAATAACTAAATCAATTTTTTTTAAATTTAAAATTAAAAACAAATCATCAGTAAATCATCCTTTATCGAATTTTGGCCCCAAAACCAATTATACAATGCTGCTCTTTGTCATGTCAAACAAATACTAGATAATCATTTTAAACAAAATCGTTATAGCTAACTTTCAAAAATTTGTAATTAAAAAAAAGCATTCATTAGTAAATTAGCTCCCCCTAATTTGAGGGCTAGAAACAAAGGTTTTTAAAAAATCAATTAAAGCGTTTGTGATCCATTGTAGGGACGGACAGACGGGCAATTATGGGGACTGATATAATAATGTAAAATATACTTTTTTTTGTGTGAGCTCACATAAATGTGTTACAATACTTTCTCTTGATATAAGAAAGTAAAAATTCCGTCAACTCTTAATCTGAAAATTTTCCTGGGTGCATTGTGGAATGGTGGCTTATCACTTACAAAATATGCAGCTGGGTTCTGGGAGGGTCACATAGAGCCTATACATGAAGCCATCAAATAGTGTGTTGTTGGACGACGGGAGCAGGAGGCAGGAAGTGGTTAGCATATACTTAAATTAACCTTTGAATTATTTTAATTATATTGATTACCAAACCCTTCCTTCACCTCTGACAAGAAATCTTGTGAATGTGGGGAATGCCAGGCCTCCACCGTGGTTCGGATTCCACGTTAAACTGTAGGTCCTTCATTTCATCTCACAATCACCCTACCATTACACATTAGCGTAAGTGCGTAAACCCGAACGAGTAGTAAGACGCGGTGCTAATAACAATAATAGTAATAATTTAATTATATTATTAAATATATACCATGTTAAATCTTTTTGGTATATTCTTTTATTAAATACTTATACTTATACTTAGCACCGAGTCTTACTACTCGTTTGGATTATACACATAAAGGTGACCTAGCAGTGGGGACTTCTGTGTTGGGGGTCTAGGGTTCAATCCTCAGTCCCTGCTCAGATTTATCTGATTGCCAAACCCTTCCTTTACCTATGACAAGACGAGTATTAATCACAGCTTGTGAATTTGTGGAATACCAGGCCTCCACTATGGTTCGGATCCCACGTTAAGCTTTAGGTCTTCCATTTCATGTCACAATCATCCTACCATTGCACATTAGCTTAAGTGTGTACAACCCGAACGGGTAGTAAGATGCTGTGCTAGTATAATAATAATAATAATAATAATAATAATAATAATATAATAATAAATAATAAATAATAATAATATGGTATTGGAATTTAAAGGTAAACATTTGACAGTAAAATTTTCGTATTGTTAAATTCGGAGGGAAGAAAAATAATTTGATAATAACATTGAAATATTGACATACAAAAAAGTTTACGTTAGTGATGCATTCAACCACCAAGCGCTGTAGTCTATACGTGAGTGTAAAAAGATAACCGGAATCGCTCTTATTACTTTATTATAACTTAACTGCCCATGTTTCTCGTGTTGACTAACGTCCTTGGGATGGATTAAACTTAAGTGGAAACATTAAAACTAGGAATATCTTGAGCTCTTTAGATTTGTTCAAATAGCTGAATTTTTCAAGAAAAAAGTTAATTTAAATTTTTTTCTAAATGGAAAATTGTCTGTATATAAAGAAAATGGTCCACCTCTCATCACTAACCCCAATATGACGTCTGGTTTGAACTGTATTACACAACTAATTTATGTTTTATGCGTGAGGTAGACGGGATCAAACTTTAAACAAGGATTGATTAGTATTAAAGAAACACAATAATGGATAAATAGTGAATTATGATCCTTCGATATTGAAGAATTAGCAGTCTTGTATCGAACACGTTGAACTAATGCTTTAATTTAGTTTTCCCAGCTAAGCAATCTAGATTTATTTTGAACGAGAAAAGACCCATAATTCTTCAAAATATGGGTTTAACGCGTGGCTAGCATGCTGTACTTTGATCCAGGTGGCTGAAGCTTGGTTCCGACCACATGCGTGACCAGTAAAAACAAGTACACCAGAGAAACGATACTTTGTCTAGTGTAGAGAAAACAGCTTAGAAAACAACTTTTCACACGGTCAAAATTAATAACATTTTACTATATATTATTATTAGTGTTATTTTGTATAGGCCTTTATTGATAATATTTATCAAATGCAGGACACATGATTTACGTATGAGTATATAAATGTAGCTTTAAGGTTTTTTACAACTTTTTGTTATTGTTCTTGCCGCCATGTTTTAAACTATATTCATGCTCCATTTCTACACCAAGTGATTTTAAATGTTATTTTAAAAAGATGCTGTCACAATATTACAATCTTCATTCCTTTATCTCAGAATATTTAAGGGACAAATTATGATATACATGAATAGTAATATTAATATTAATTTCAATTTCAATTCCCTTTATTATAGTGCTGGCCAACAGTTGTGAGACCTATAACAGGCCAGCACTGAAAAGTACACACGTACCTTACAAATATGTATAGTAAAAAAATAATAAAAAAATAATAACTAAATAATGATACATATTGATGAATATAATAATAATAATAATAATAATAATAATAATAATAATAATAATAATAGAATATTAGTTTGAAAAAATCTAGCTGGCACTGATGTGCTTGAGAACTTCACACAAGTGGGTGTGCAGACTCAGGAGTCAGTCCCCCCTTTTTTTTATCATGGGTAGGACAGGGTTTAAGTCTCGTCCATATATACTAACATGGTATTTCCTAAATGGTTCCCAGTTCTCTCTCCGCACCAATTCGAGTACATTTCCAAATTCTACCTTCCTCATCCCTGTCCCATTAGTGTAAATATACGGATAGCTAGGACGGATGGTAATACGTGGAGCACAAAAAGCAGATTCAATCAGTGGCGTGACATTGAATGACGAATGGTGCCCGAAATAATCAACTCGCTCAATGAACCAAGTTGACTGACTGTCTGGTCCGATATTGACTTCCAGAGCAGTCACATGAGGGGGGCCTGGTCCGAGCCCAAGATCTAGCATAACAAAGTTAAAACTGTAGTGGATTAAATAAAATAAAACATGTATGATAAGCAATAAAATATATATCCATACTAAAGAGTAAGTGCACAAGATGGGGTTTCCTACGGAGGAAATTACTGGATTGTCACAATCATTGGTTCGGTACAGTCTTGCCCTTCGTTTCAAAGTGTTCCGAAGTTTACCGAGGTCTATTTTTTTGGTCTAGTTAAATTTGGCACATGAAGAAAGTCGGGAAATGATTCAGGTTGGATTTAAATTTAGTCATTTTATCATGGACATAGAATTTGAGTGTTCGTTTAAGTTTTAATTTGCGTTTATAGCTTTTGTTTTATAAAAAATGAACGTACAAATCTGAGTTGGGCAGTGGAGAAATAGCAGTGAGAAAAGGAGTAAGGCCTTTCTCCTATTGGGAAATAATTTGTGTGCCTCTCCCCCTAATTGGAATAAACTTGCCCCTCTCTCGATTTATTTCACTCTCCTTTGATATTATTGAATGTTTGGCTGATAAATAGTATCAAACTCCAAGTATCTCCTAGAATCATTAAATTTTCAAAAATTTGGCAAGGTAGGGAAACTCCAAATATTCACGAGACGCATTTAATTAAATAAAAGAATACAGGCGAGGTTGACTCTAAATATCTTTCAGAGGCATCCAATTTAAAAAGAATTCTGGGCGTATACCATTCTAAATAGTTTCTAGAGGCATATCATATGCTAAACATTTCCAGGCGAGAACCACTTCAAATAGTTTTTAACCATAGGGATCCACTTACTAAGATTTTGAAGGCAAGAAAATTCCAAATAACATCTGATATCTTACCTTTCCAAGATTTTCTGGAAGAGGCCCACCCTAAATATCTTATTAATACCTCAAATAAAAAAAAAAATTCAAAGCTAAGACCAGTCCAAATAGCTTCTAGAAACATCCAGTTTTCAAGAACTTTGGGGGAAAAGACAACTTAAAATAACTTATATAATAGGTATCTAACTTTCTGAAAGATTCCAGACAAATTCCACTCTAAATAATTTGTAGGCACATTCAATTTTTTTTTAATCTAAAAAAGTATCACTCCAAATAGCTTATAGATAAGTATAGGCTAAAAAATTAATTCAGATGAGGGTCACTTGAATATTCCCCTAGGCTAACCAGGCACCCCTCTAGCTTTAGGGTCATAAACCTTCGTAACCCCATTTTATTTGCTGAGATAATCCCCCACCCCCACCCCCGACAAATAAGGTTTGACCACCCCTGTTACTGGGGCTGGTTTGAGAACCTGGTGGGCCGACTAACAGTTGAACTAGGTTAGGTTTAGAGAATGAAAGAACTCTTGTTGGAGATGGGGGTCAGTGCTCCACGAGTTAATTCGTGACACATAGGGGAGGGAGGGTACTATTTTAATCTTGAGTGCACTTTGCGATCTGCTCGGCAATCAAATCATCGACAAGCTGCAATTTAATACTTGGTAGTTGAGGCGGTCCACTCCTCGACTTCAACAAGACCATACAGAGTGGACAGACTGAGACATGGGACTTTCATAGTGGCTAGGGTGAGCCACGGGACTTTCATAGTGGCTAGAGTGAGACACGGGACTTATATGGTAGAGAGAGTGAGACACGGGGCTTATATGGTAGACAGAGACACGGGACTTTCATAGTGGCTAGGGTGAGCCACGGGATTTATATGGTGGCCAGAGACATGGGACTTTCATAGTGGCTAGGGTGAGCCACGGGACTTACATGGTAAACTGAGACATGGAACTTTCATAGTGGCTAGGGTGAGACACGGGACTTACATAGTGGCCAGTGGGAGACACGGGACTTTCATAGTGGCCAGTGTGAGACACGGGACTTTCATAGTGGCCAAAGTGAGACACGGGACTTTCATAGTGACCAGTGGGAGACACGGGACTTTCATAGTGGCCAGAGTGAGACACGGGACCTATATGATAGAGTGAGACACGGGACTTTCATAGTGGTCAGTGTGAGACACGGGACTTTCATAGTGGCCAGTGTGAGACACGGGACTTATATGATAGAGTGAGACATGGGACTTATATGGTAGACAGAGTGAGACACGGGACTTTCATAGTGGCCAGTGTGAGACACGGGACTTTCATAGTGGCTAGAGTGAGCCACAGGACGTATATGGTGGCCAGAGTGAGTCATGGGACTGACTGACAAACACAAATATACGACACCTAGAAACAGAGAGAATTAGTAAGAAATAACAACAAAACAAAATAATGTGCTAGAAAAGTAACGCTTGTAAAATTAAATTTTATATAAATGTCGAAGTTTGGGAGAGCTAAATATTTATATGCTAGGGATGTAGCCACATCAAGTATCATATTCGTGATCTATCAATTCCATGCGTCCAGCACAGAGTCTGCCTTAAAAGATATAATATGAAGAATGACCTAGAACAATCGATGAGGTGTATCTCCATGGTAGACCATTGATACAAAAAATCAAGGTTCCCGGGTTCGATTTCTGTGTCAATGTTTAATTTTTTTTCAATTTACAAACATGAAACATACTAGCCTAATCTAACCTAAACTGACAAAGCCAAGGAAATAAATAGTAGGATTTCGGTAGAAAGGAACTTTTAGAAAATATAAACCTTTTTTCGCGGTTAATTTTGAGAACATTTAAATTCATTCATAATATTATTTCATAGGTATTGATTGATATTGTATACAAAGAGGCACAGTTTTATATCAAATGTGTTTACGCATATATATATATATATATATATATATATAATTTTCTTGCACTGCGTCTTACTACCCGTTACGGCTATACGACGCATATATAATAATTACACTAATAATTTTAGGGATTAGGAACGTTATAATAAGAGGAAATGTACCCGCATTTGCATGAAGGAAGAGTGAGAACCTCGGTGCACCCAACTGAGATTTGAACCTGGATCTCCTCGTCATCGGCAGTCTAGTCTACTACAAGAGTAGCACAGACCATGCGGTCACTGAAGTAGGTGCTTAGATATTTGAAAATTGTTTTAGTAACTTTTATAGCTGACAAAAAAGTTCCTTCCAATGAAACTCGGACTATAAAAACATCTTCTGGATAATATGTTACATTTACCAACATCGATGGGTACGCGGAATAAGGTGTCAATATCACTTAGCATGATTTTCCATTGACTGGGAGTTTGGGGTTCGAATCTCAGCCGGATGCACTGAAAGTATTATTTCATAAATGGTTTCCCAATCTTCCTCTAAAACTCTACCTATCGCCTCCCTACCTTATTAGTGTAATTACATTAGAGTATCATGGATGGGTAGTAAGACCCGGTGCAAAAACATCCATTATTCCTCACTCAGAGAAGGTTCCCTTTGATAAAAAATAATCTCGTCTCCCCTGAACAAGTATACCAAGAGCTAGTCACTCTTTTACATGCAAATTCCTGCGGCGACACCCCACAAAAAAAACCGCTCGGGCAGACTTTTAAAGAGATAATGTAGTGGGTGGGCCGTGGGAATTTATTGTGCAAAGTGGTCTTGTTGGCTGCACTGGATCGATTCACCTGCGGTGGTCGTGACTCTAGATCACATCAGCGATTAGTTTGAAAAACAACCTCATCAACTTTAAATGTATATCATTAACTACACGCAATCTTGGTAAATGCAATTCATTAGTCGGCTGAGAAACTTCTTAAAGCCATTCAGAGCCCTTAGCTGATATCATAAGAATAAAATACTTATCATTATATTGAGTACGATAGATATATTGTTGACGTTTTAAGAGTTGGGCATAGCTTTGATATTAAACTAAATGTAAATTGTACGAGCTGGCTTTTATTTTCTACTTTTGAATTATTAATTTGAGTTGATGTATCTTTTAAAACAAATCGTGAATTTTAGATTAGGTATAAAATTATTTAATCCATTAATTGTAATATATATATATATATATATATATATATATATATATATATATATATATATATATGTTAATAGTAGGAAATCTTTGCCAAATTTGTAGCGCAAATGCGTTAAATATAATAGTCAGGAGTTCAATTCCCGATATGGCTAAAAGCTTTATCATTGATGAAATTGAGGTTTCCATAATTCAGTTGAAAGTCTGATATGAATAATTGGTTCAATAACTAGACATTAAATACCACAAATTAAATTTTAAAAGAATGATTTGTTTCTACTACGTTGGTAAAAGGATGGTAAAAAATTATATTTTTTAAAACTTTATTTTGTGAATTAAATACTATCATTATTATTTATTATTTAGCACCACGTCTTACTACCCGTTCGGGTTATACGCTTTAAGTACTAATTACGCTAATGGATTAGGAATTGGGAAGGTTGAATTATAGGAAGTGAACCCGCATTTGCATGGAGAGAGAGTGGAAAACCATTTAGGAAAAACCACCCCCAGTTCACCCGACCTAGATTCGAACCTCGATCTCCCCGTCCTCAGCAGTCGAGCTCAACACGACTAGCGCGTTAGCCAACTACGCCACCGAGGCGGTTTAAATACTATTAATTCCCCTGTTCATTTTATATCAGAACACGTCTTGTATTAAACAGAGCTGGGTTAGAGATTTGAATCCAAGCCGAGTACACTAATTATTGTTTTCCATATCTTATTTAACACGGTGGTGTTATCATCTATTCTCAATATTCAGGAAAAAATATCCTCTAACATTCCTTCTTCATCCTTATACCTTAGATTAAGCCGATAATAGCCTTGGTATTAAGCCTAATAACCCTAAAAGAAAGTATCAGCTCATACTGCAAATGAGTTCACTGTTAGCGACATAATTTATTTGAGATATTTAAGGTATTTCTGAACCAACTGATTATATCAGCACACAGCTTATAAACCAACTTAAATTTAGAACAGACACAACATCCAGCCCCCAGCTGTTAATTCAACACCCACATTTTACAAATGATACAATTTTCGGCCGTGCCAGGAATCGAATCCAGGACTTTTAGCTCAGTGGACTGAGTGACATAATGATCTTAAAAAAATAAGACGGGAAGTAAAAAAATTAAGGAAATGCATCAGCATTAGAGATAGGAGGGGTAGCTATCAGTCCAAACCTACCTGTTTTACAAATACGGATGTACTTAAAGGTAATCGAACTTTTGGGGCTACTTTATGTATTCAAACTGTTTGATCAAATAGTAAATTTATAAGCTTAAAACAATTTTGTATGAAATTGTATTTCTGCTATAATAGTTACAAGTGAAGAGTATTTGAAGAACATTTTGTTTTATTAAGGATAGTTTTTAATAGAAATCCTGAGAAATGAGTTTTAAAATAGCCAGCGTTCTATTGCATTTCACTCACACAGTAACATTTTAATGCACTTCCAGCGACTTATTTTAATGTAATTTTTATGCATGACTGTAATGTATTTTTACTTCAATTCTATTTCTTACAAGTGTACAGCAATTAATATCCACACTGTTTAATTTTATTTTATTTCACTCTATTTTAGCTTTGATTTACTTTATCTATGCCAATCATCCATTTTGAATGGTGAAAATAACTTACTGATTAATGCTTTGAATCTATAATTTTACAACTTTACTGTAATAAGATTTTAGTTAAGCAAATTTTTTACTTTGCAAAAATAATTTCAACTAGTTCAACTTGTGTATTGTTGCACAAATTTTATACCAAGGTGTTTTTTGATAAACTATTTATTTTTAGTGCTGCGTTTAATATAAGTTATACACGTATGTACTAATCACGCTAATGAAGTAAGAAAAGGGAAGGTTGAATTTTTATGTAGTGTAACCTAATTTGTGTGGAGGGAGATTGTAAAACAATTTAGGAAAGTACAACCAACTGGAATTTAAATCCCAATCTCTCCATCTTCGATAGTCAAGCTTATTGCGAGGATGACATCTTAGACCATGAGACCACCACAGTAGATAATATGTTTAGTATTCTTTGATTTTATGTAGAAAACGTGTTTTTAATTATTTATTTGCTGTTTGATTGAAAATAAAGTGAAAATGAGCTACTATCTAAAGGACATCTTAAGTTCGTCTGCCACTTCCTAAAGTGTGGCTGTTTATTGTTTAATCCAGGAACATCCTGTATAGTATCATTACATCCTATTACCCGTTCAGGTAATACGTGTACATAGATCCATTGTATTAGGGGTGTGAAAGGTATGGTTTTAGAGTAAATGCACGGGCATTTTCTTGGAGAGAAAGTAAGAAATCACTAAGGTAAAACCACCCTCATTAAACCCAACCGGTATTCAAACTCCAATCTCCCCGGGAGCGGCAATCCAGTCCAACACGAGAATGACGTGTTAGACCATACTACCATCGATGCTGGTGACGATGACTAATGTTTATGTGCGCTACAACACACAGTGGGAGAGGGGGGGAGGGGTTGTCGCCATGATAAGCAAGGGAGGAATGAAGTCAACCTTGTATGGGGTGTCAACTATCCATCCTGGTTCACACTAACTAGGACAAATGGTGCTATTTTTATTGTGATGGCACGATGGCACATGGCTGCCAATGAGGAGACTTCATGCCAGAAGGATTTCCGCATTTATTTAGTGCCACGTTTAGTGCAGTATAACTCCCCTTCCCCTCTTTCCCCTTCCTCGCCCCTCTTAACCCATCGGTCAAGTGACTTTAAAATAATCTTCAACTAGAATGACTTCGCAGTAGCTTTAGATAATTCACCAATTTTTGTTTGCAGTCAACTTTGAAAAAAATTACTTTATTAGTACTATTTAAACTACTTTGAGACTGTTTGTCAGAAGTAAAAGTTGCAGGTAATTTGATTTAGCAAACAAATACGTGAAAGTGGTTTTGAGTAACTTTTATATCGGTCAAATACTTCAACTTCGTATGGCAATCACACTTTATGGCAGTAAAAACAATATTTAATTATTATAAAATTTACTTTCACATTATAAGTTATTTTTATATGACATATGTTATAATATAAAATAATACTAATGGTATTAACAGCTAATAATCTGAATTGGTGATAGAATGGACTAAGGTTTCAATGTTGTGTTGGACTGGTTTGTCTGTGATGCGGTTATGAGGGGGATCAGGGTTCAAATCCCGGCTTGCTGTGCCAAGTTTAAAAAACAATATTACTTTTCCACCACGCAAATGCATTTATATTTATCCTGGAAGAGTATAGCCCTTTCAATTACTAAATATAAAACAGCAACAAATAGTTTAGTAATTAATATACGTGTTTAGGCCCGTATGATGTGACACTTTGGTGATTTGGGAATTAACAGGTATAATAAATATTTTAAGAAAAAATCTAAGAGGTTGGTTAACATGTTCCTACACGCAACTCAATGAAATAGAAGATAAGTTGTTAAAATCCGTCAGGTAAGGAACTATTTCAATTAAATTACTATCAATTATTAATTGCTGCTATCGTTTAAAATCCAAGGGATCACAAGAACATCATAATTTTGGATAAAAAACATGAATTTTTAGAACTAGTTCTTAAATTTTAATAATGTTTATATTTATTTATTTAGTCTTCTAAGGAACCATATATTATTATTATTAGCACCGCGTCTTACTACCCGTTCGGGTTATACGCACTTACGCTAATGTGTAATGGCAGGTTGATTGTGAGATGAAATGAAGGACCTACAGTTTAACGTGGAATCCGAACCACGGTGGTGGCCTGGCATTCTCCACATTCACAAGATGTCTTGTCAGAGGTGAAGGAAGGGTTTGGTAATCAGATAAATCTGTGCCGGGACCGAGGATTGAACCCCGGCCGCCAGCACAGAAGTCTGACACCTTACCCCTAGACCACCAGGTCACCACTGGGAACCATATAAAATACGATCCAATATGCATGCATTTTATGAACAAACAAGTAAATTTCAGTAAGAATTTAGAAAATTAAAAGTACCTAAGTATAAAAAACATAAAATATTTAAACAATTGGGCTTATTTATCTTATTTTCCATCTTGTATCTCATACAAGTTTGAACGCCTTCAGCCTTCTAAGGTATGTAACCCAGCGTACGAATAAGTTAACCAGGTGGTCTATTGCACAGGGTTTATTTCACAACCTATAAGTTTTTAAAGGTGACATCATTATTATTATTGATTAAATGTACTGTCTTATGACTGGTTTCTTCATTTTGCCAGTGAACTTAGACCACCAATGCACCCTGTCCTCTGCCTCCTCTTTCAAATCCCAGAATTTTCTTATTTTCTTCAAGTCATCCAATATTTAAATCCTCCTTTTTTTCTAAGCTCCTCTTTCCCTCAATCTTACCTTCTCGACATTGTTATCTTGGTGCAGTAGGCATCCTTTGTCGGCTTTCCAGCTACTTTGTTATCCCTCGCTGCAGCTTCGGGGGTAACTGATTGTTGTCACGACGACGGCGACGTTGTGTTCCGACCCGTGTGCGTAGGAAAAGGAAAAAGGTAGGCGAGACTGTTCCGGCAACGTTAGTCGCAGTGGAAAAGAAGGATGTCCCGAGGTGGGGTGGTAGGGTGCTTTTCCCGGCAACGTGAGTCGCGGTGGGAGGAAAAGGGATTATCCCTGCAACTTAGGTCGTGGTGGGAGGAAAAAGAATTGTCCCGGCAATGGGAGTCGTGGTGGGAGGAAAAGGAATTGTCCCGGCAACGCGAGTCACGGTGGGAGGAAACGGTATTGTCCCGGAAACGTGAGTCGTGATGGGAGGAAAAAGGGATTGTTCCGGCAATGTGAGTTGCGGTGGGAGTAAAAGGGATTGTCCCAGCAACGTGAGTCACGATGGGAGCAAAAGGGGATAGTCCCGGCAACGTGAGTCACGGTGGGAGGTAAAGGATGACGGCGGAAGGAGAGAGAGTTAAGACAAAATTGCTCTTTCAAACAGATGGAGCACCCGGGTTGGGTAGCCACTCTTTGACTGGCCTCTGACCAAGGAACCACCTTGTTAAATATCATCCCCTGCTGCCTGGCCTTGTCCAATGGAAGAAAGGGGAGCTTCCCATTTGCACGGAAAACGGGAGCGATAGTGGCCGCCAAACGAGCCAATAGAAAGAGGAGTTCTCACATTACATCACATCAGCAGGCTCCTATTCACCCTGAGGGGGAGCATGACCAATTGGTCACACTGTGTGGTTTTGAAATCTACCAGACGAGTTGTCACGTTTCGCGAAGTTTCTGAAACAAAGAATGACATATTATTAATATTGGTGGGGAAAACAAAAAGTATGTTGGGAAACCAAATAAGGGTTTTTAGAGTAACGTGTGGAAACACTACTCTATGGGGGGCTGGGTGAAAGCCTCCCTAACCACTGTTTGTCACATCTCATTTATCCGAGCCGGGCTTTGGGACGTCAATGGCACCCTCCAGGGTCAGTGACATAATTCCCAAGCCCCTGGATAAGAGTATTGGTGGCACCGTGAAGTTTGTCGTAGAAGGACTTAGCCAGCTTTCGGAAGTGGTCCTTGATGGTAGGCATATCCAGGTCGCGATGCAGAGTCTCATTCCGGACATACCAAGGTGCGTCCACAATAACCCTCAGACAAACGCTCTGGAACGCTTGCATCCTCCTCATATACGCGTCCGCCAGGGGGTCCCAAATGGGACACGAATAGTCGAGGATAGGTCTGAGCATCTGCTTGTACAGTGTCAGACCGTTATTTGTTGACATGATGCTACGCCTGTTAAGCAGTGGGCCTAGGATTCCCAGACTTTGCCTCGTCTTGTTGAGTCGCTCGTTACAGTGTCGTCTCCAGGTCAGTTTGGTGTTCAGCGTAAGTCCCAGGTACTTAACACTGTTCACCATCTGATCTGTTCTCCGAACAGCAGAAGTGGAACTGGCCGGTAGAACTCAACGTTAATACTTGACCTCCAGGTGGTAATCAACCCCTCCAACTGCGTCTGGAGTCTCAACTCCACCAGCTACTCATTCCACGACTCCGCTACTAGAGCTGTTTCGTCCGCATACAGTGCCAAATTGGTGTTTGGGGATTTATGAATGTCGTTAACATACAGACTGAAGAGCACTGGGCCCACGAGGGAACCCTGCGGCACCCCAGCCCGAATGCTTCTGACTTGGAAGGTGGCGTTCCCAAGGGTAGTGGAGAAGGTGCAGTGGAATAGATAAGATTGTACAACCTTAACTAGGTAGAAGGGCAGGCTCAGGGAGAGGAGTATGAAAAGGAGACCCTCGTGCCAAACACGGTCGAAGACCTTTGTCACGTCAAGAAAGACAGCACTAATCAGCCTGTTGAGGTTGAAGTTCCTCGTGGACTGCTCCACGAGCTAGATGAGTTGGTGAAACGTAGCGTGTCCCGCCCGACACCTGGACACGGGGATCTAACCCGGGACTTTTGGCTTAGTACGCCAATGCTCTTAACACTGAGCCATTCAGCCCATGCCCATTCTTCACTCATATTTCATGACAAAGTATAAAATGGACGTGTGGAAATCGTTAGCTATGTATAAATGATTAATTAAGACCACGAGCTATCAGATAACATAGGCACCTTCTATTGGTTGGGTGTTATTCTGCCGATAGTGCAATAGCAATCTATGAATGGGCATATGCATACAGTTGTAACTGTACTATTGGCAGTATAAAGACCTCCCGAGTCTAAGGTGTCTATGTTAACTGATAGACTGCGATCTTAATTGATCACATATACATATCTAACGATTTCCACACGTATATCACATACATGAGTGTAGAATAACCCTGAGCACGGGAGGATTCCTGGATATCTCAGTGATAAGAGCAATCGAGTACTAAGTAAAAGGTCCCGGGTTCGATTCTCGTGTCCATGTGTCATTTTTCAACTTAAAAGAATATTGAATTTAGATGCGGCTATAACTGTAATTAACAAATATAATATCTTGTATATTTAATTCATTTTTTACTTTGTGTTGTGATGTGCATGTGTATATGAACTGCTGGAGATAGAATTAATTCAATGCTACATCACTTCTTAGAACAACTAATATGTTATAATGTATATCTCTTTTTTTCCCTAATACTGCGTCTTACTACCCGCTCAAGTTACACGCATATGCACTAATTACGCTAAGGTGGTAAGAATGAGGGAGAATGAATTTAGAGAAAGTTTTCCAACATTTATGTAGAGGGAGAGTGTAAAACCATTTATGAAACCCACCCTTAGGACTTAGTACACCATCCAGAATCCAAACCCCGATATCCCATGATTGGCACTCTATTTTATTCCAAGAGTGACGCCTTAGACCATGAGACCACCGAAGTGTATTGTATCATAACTATAACTAGCTGCAAGTTCCTAGAGTTTCTCAGCTATAAAACAAATCACTACTATGTTAAAAAAACGCATTCTGATGGAAACAATATTGGATACCTTTATGACATCACAAACCAGTAATCGCGCGATTTTCGTCTTTGGGCTCGTGATATAATGTTAAGAGAAAAAACAGCTTTACACCCTTGCTCCAGTTGTGCGAGCTTAGTAAATACACTTAGTGTTAGAGTATAAAGAAATTATTTTAAAACAGTAGTTGGCCCGCGTCATTGAATATAAAGATAGACAAATTGTGGCTACCCTTTTTAAAAGACCCAGTGAGCGGCCAGCTCTGGGTTGTGGCCCGCCCGTTTACTACCCCCACCTACCCTTGAGGCGGCGGCTAGTTAGCTCTCAGAGAAAGTCAACCCTTCGAACATCCTGTTCCTAAGGAACCTGCTCAAGAATAATTATCCTGTGTTCCCCTTCTAGAAACTACTACCTGCGTCTGTGATAAATGGTCTCGACTGGTGATACATGATTTACCACCGGGATTCTAGAACACGATTCTGGCAGGAAGGGGATTAAAATAAAAAAAGATCAACAATGATAACATAACATTGTACTATATTATTAGTATTATTAAATAGGTATTGATGATATCTATCAAAATTGACAACAGCAGATCACATGAATGTAAAAAAATAGTATAAATAACTTTTATAGCTTTTCGAAAATGTTTCTTTCTTTCCAAATCACACTGTATATGTCTGTGGCATTTAAGTTTTCCCCAGACAGTTCCACTTGATCAATATCGCTTGACAAGTGCTTATTTTACGCCCTGGATGATCCCTTAAAAGAAATATTGAACATATAGTGTATTTTTTGCCAGGGTTTCCCTGTCGTAAAATAGATAGAAAGTTAAACTTTTATATAGAGGGAACGCCAAATTCATTCGTGACAAAGGTGTTTAAGATAATCGAAATTCAGATGATTGGATAAAGAAAAAAATATTATCTTTGGAAAAACACTTTATAGTGCTATATTAGGATTATAATAATCTTTAAGTTTCATTTTCCTAGTGAAAAGTTGAGACCTATAAACAGTCTAATACTGGACGAATACAGAACAAACAACACATTGCTGCAAAATAAGAATTACATTATCGTACAGTTCAAGGAATTACAATAAAACAAATACATCAACTACAAATAATAAAGAAGGGGAAAAAAATTAAAAGGGCCCACATCGGTGGCCACATGGTCTGAGGCGCTACTCTCACAATAGACTAGACTGTAGAAGACGAGGATATCAGAGTTCGATCACAGTCTGGTGTACTGAGGGTGATTTTTCCTGATTTGTATTCCCCTCTACCTCCACGCAAATGCGAGTACACCTCCTATAAATGTAGCATTCCTCATCATTGACACATTAGCATAATTAGTTCACATACCCCTACGTGTGGCCTAAAAGGTTAATGAGCCACCATGACCTAGCCTATATACTTTAAAGATTGTAAAAATAGGAGCAAGGAAATGTTCCCTTAGTTTATAATTGACAGTAAACAAGCCCGCTTATGATCCCTTGTTAGTGGTAGGTTCAGGTACAAATAGTTGTTTGCCCAATTGTAGTTTTTTTAGCCAAAAATGTTGTTGGACAAAATAAATAAAATTTTCTTCGCATTGTGATATCAACAGCAGTTGTTGAATACCGGTCGAGGGTGTCCTGGAATTTATTGACAACTATTTATCTTAATTTAAAAATGTCTCATCTAATGCCGCTGTGCTCATGAAATGTATTCAACAATGTTGATTTCACCTTACTTATCTAGGCCTACTCTATGCTATTAGGAACTCGAAAGTTCATTCCCACACTTACAAAAGTACGCCATCTATCCCTATCTTGAGCTAGCTTTATCCAGTCTACCTCATTACATCCTATCCTTATCTTGAGCTAGCTCTATCCAATCTATCCTACTACACCCTCTTAACGGTCCATTTGAATATTATTCTCCGATATACGTCTAGGTCATCCTAATGGTCTCTTCCCATAGGGTTTGACAGTCAGTACCCAGACCATGTTCTATGCTCTCCCTTTCTTTTACTACTACCACTAGTACTCTTTATTTATTATTTATTTATTTATTATTATTAATTTTCCTATCTTTTAGTAACTATTTATCTATATTATATTATTATTATTATTAAGTACCGCGTCTTACTACCCGTTCGGGTTATACGCACTTACGCTAATGTGTAATGGTAGGGTGATTGTGAGATGAATGAAGGACCTACAGTTTAACGTGGAATCCTAACCACGGTGGCGGCCTGGCATTCCCCACATTCACAAGATGTCTTTCAGAGGTGAAGGAAGGGTTTGGAAATCAGATAAATCTTTGCCGGGACCTAGAATTGAACCCCGGACCCCCAGCACAGAAGTCTGACACCTTACCCCTAGACCACCAGGTCACCCTATTTATCTATATTCATTCTCATTACTTACATTATCTATTTGTCAATCTGTCGGGCTAGCCTATCAAAGGGTGGGGGGTTGTCGGGTGGGAACGTTTAAAATGGTCAAACTAGTTGTGTTGATGGATTTATTTGAGACTAAAGTAGCCTACATAATGTGTACACCGACCGGTGTGGGTACTCTATTATAAAATGTAAGATGAGTCACACTTAGCCAAGGGCAATGTCATAATTCTGTATTTGTCATGTTTCTTAATGCGGATCATTTAAGAAACTGATATGTACAAAATTGTCAACTAAAGAGGCCGGATTATGTTGAACTTAAGTTCGTAAGCCAGTCAATTTTTGGGACTGTACTTATGGAAAGAAAATCTTATGTTTAACGTGAGAACGTTGGTAGGCGGTAAAAAAAATGAAAGACGAAATATATACTCAATTTGCTTTTTGTTTGCCGAGTGATGACTCTATTAAAACTAAAAATGATTTAAAAAACAAACAAGAAATGTTCGCTAGGTTATAAAAAAAAAGATAAATGTACATTCCAAGGTTTACAGTAAGGGTCTTTTAGAAAATACTTTTTTTTACGGTCAACAAGGATAACATTTTCTCTTTTATCACTGCTAATTGCTAGATATTGCTAATACCCATCGAGAGCGACAGCTGCGTGTCACATGACTTGATGTATGAATACATGAAAGTGGATGTAGTAGCGTATATAACTGACAGACAAGGCCCTTCCTATGAAAATTGTATTGTAAATCTATAAGTATAAGCTCTCAACAACACCGCCTCTTCTTTCTGATTTTTTTTTGTCTCACTCCCGAAACTTCCAAATGTGTCTACTTGTGCTTGCAGTTGCTATTTCTGTGACAGCTTCGTAAAAATAGTCTTGAGTTTTATGATTAATGAACGATGGCATAACGCTTGAATTCATTAATAAAAAATTCTCCATAGGGAAAAAATGTGTGTTGACGAATATATATTTAGAAACATGATTAGCTTGCTATAAATAAAGCTAAGCATTTGTTTGTTTTTAAAACCTTTATTCAAACTTCTCAGTGTCATTTTAACCGTAACATTTATACCCACCTATTTATAAGCTTAAAAATATCCAAATTAACAAGAAATACAATCCCATAGTGGGGGTTTATGGATCTTAAGATTTTCGTCTAAAACAAGCTTAGGTGGGAAAAAACGTGATCTAAGGTTGGCCAGTACTTTTTTAATTTTTATAGAAAAAAACTGTTTTGGCCAAAATAAATAAGCTATTGCTTTAGTAGATAAGTTGAGTTTTATTTTCTAAAGATATTAATTTCAAGAGTTCGTAGTTTTGTCATGAGCATATTAGCTTTTGAACATAAACTTTATAAGATACTAGCCCCCTTCCCCGTAAAAAAATATTGTAAAGAATCCTGTAAAACAAAGCTTCAAATCATCCATCATGTCAATTTAAAAACAAAACTTTTTTTACTTTTTTTTTTTAAATACAGTCCTACCATCACTGTATAGCCCCCTCCCTCTTTTTATCCTCCCTCCTATTTTCATCTCATTCCACTTTCCTCACCCCTACCACCCGCCCCCTTCACCAACTTTTTTTTCCAACGACTATATAATATACTATCGACATTTTTATGAGGAATAAATTAAATTTTCAAAATAAAATATAGCCTATGTTACTCGCCGATAATGTAGCTTTATATTGGTGAACGAATTTTTAAAATCGGTCCAATAGTTTTTGAGTTTATCCATTACAAACAAAAAAAAAATCTTTCCTCTTTATAATATTAGTATAGATATAAATAATATATTAAAAAACTGTTCAATGAATATGTGCAGAGAATTAAACCACTTATAAAGTAAAAATTATAAATAAAATAGTAAATGCTATCAAACCTGTTTATCAAGTTTCTTCAGGGTGAGTTCAACAAGAATCATATTTCTTCAGCAGGGTTGACAAATTAGTATGTTTTATAACTAGATAGTAGCCTACTATAATCAAGTGCGACCCAGGGGGAATTTATTCGCAGTGTTTTGGCTGTGTCCAGCGACGTCAAATGGGGTACTTTAAGTAAGGTAAAAGAAACCACTAATAGTTTATTCAATAAATGAAAATTCACGTTTCGAAGAATCTCTACTACTCATAACATAAAGTGTCGGCCTGCATGCCGTTTTCTCAAGATTTCAAGAATCGCTAAACTGATTGCGATGAAGTTTTAATATCTAGAATTCTACTGGGAAGATTTTAGGTTATTGATCAAAGGAATTAAATCAAATAAAATTGATGTTTTTCAAAGATTTGGTCTTAAAACGCTTGATAATTTATGAATTATCTTATTGAATGTAGAATTAATTATTTATCTGTATATTTCGATCACTAAATCCAAAGAGTAGTTAAAGAATAAATTTAAATAATACAAATGTAAATAATATTTTATTTGATTGTTTTTAATTCATGGATGCTTACAGGGAATAGTTTATGTACCTTGGCCAATCAAGTGTTCAAACTGGGCCCGGTACCAAGGGCAAGGCGCAGGCCCCCTTCGCTTGGTTCTACTTAATTTCAGTAGTGTTGGAACCTTATTTATTGGGGGGGGGGATAGGTAAATTAGTAGAAAAATAGTTTTTTTAGGCCATTGACCCTCTTGCCAAAGGAGGAACCGGGGCCTTTACTAGGCAAATGTTTGAAAGTAATAGATATTAGGACTGATTTCTCCATAAGATTTTTTTTATTTAGTGTGTTCTCAACTTGGAAATATTTGAAAAAGTAGATGTCTATTACAGAAACTATTTGAAGTGGCCGTCAGGATTTTTTTTTTTAGCTGGATGCTTCTAGAGGATATTTAGAGTAGTCTTCACCTAGATTAATTTAAAAAAATTATATGTATCCAGAATTTATTTAAAGTGAGCTTTATGCAGCAAATTTTTTAAAAATTGGAAGCTTTCAAAAGCTATTTGGAATAGTCTTTCTCTGACAATTTTAATAATTGGGCGTTTCTAGAATATATTTGAAGTGGTCCTTAGCTTGAAATGTTTAGAAAATTATGTCTCTAAAACCTATTTAGAATAATATTTTTCCAGCAAATTGTTGAAAAAATAGGATGTATCTAGAATATATTTAGAGTAGTTTTCACCAGGATTTAAAAAAGGCCTCTTATTACTATTTGAAATGAGCCTTACCTGTGACATTTAAAAAAATAAGATGCCCCTTGAAACTATGTGGAGTAGTTCTTACCTGGATTTAAAAAGATATTAAATACTTCCTATTACTATTTGGAATGGTCCTTCCCTGCAAATTTTTGGAAAATAGGGTACCCCTTGAAGCTATTCCAAATTGCATAAAAGGCCATTTTTCAGATTAATATTTGAAAATCTTTGAAAGGGGGTAAATAAATCTAGAAAGGGGTAAGTTTATTCCAGGAGAAAAGGTGAGTTAGTTTGAGTTGGGAATAGGTGGGGTTGGCAAATTATTCTAAGGGAGAGAAATAGCACCCTTCACTATGAAACCTCTGCTTGACTTGGGTTTATACATTTTTTTATAACATTTTGTCATTTTTACCAAACAAAAGTGATGTTCGCAGATTAATACGTAATTATTATTATTATTATTATTATTATGAACCACAATTAGTATCTACCATCCAAAAGAGAGGGTTCAAACACTTAATAAGGAAATTTTAAGAAAAAACACAAATAACAATCGATAGAGTGGGCTGGGTGAGTGAGCTTGTTATACCCGCTGAGTAAGCTAGATAACACCCAGCACACGCAATTAGAGATAGAAGAGGGCAAGTTCTCACGGTCGCCCTCAAAGGTCGATCAACACAGCCCAGACGTCATACCATATTAGTGATTACCTCACATGAACTACTTAACTTAAATTAACCGAAGGATGATACTTATAAAGAAGGAACGAATATCACCATCAAGAATAATTTATTATAACTTCTCAAAAAAGAGAACAAAAATAGATATAAATACATAAACAATCATCAAGTATGTAACGTCTTTACAACCTTATTCAATGGCCTCATACCATGAGCGCCAAATTTGAAAGCAAACATCTACGCTTACTCAGGAAAGCTCCAATTTGGCGTGAAAGCAACAAATAAACCTCAGCCTAACCTCGTACAGTTCAATAAGACAATTACCAAAATATAACCTATAAACATTATTATTAATACCTCATCAGTCCCAAAAAGGGGAAGGGGGTATATGATTAAACCTAACTGACGTATTACCAGATGTTGGTGTTGGATTGACCCATGCATTAGATTGGCCAACACCTCTCGTTTACAACCACAACTTCCTTTTACCCCTATGGTGCGCTGATGGCGGCAGGTAATTCATGTTCAAAGGTGAACATCAAAAACAACCCAACAAGAAAATATCCTAATACAATAAACATTAGCTTAATGAAACACCTTACGAGGTTTATATTTAAAGTTCATAGACAAGGTAAAATTATGAATGACATAATTTATAAGTTCAGCACCTAACTTATTAACCTTTGAAAATAATTAACAAAAGCAGGTTTTTTATAGATTACGCTCAATAATATAAGTGCACAAAACGTAACATCATAAATAGTATACATAACATAATATGATCCCAGCAACCTTTACGCAATTTAAATTTATTATGCCCGAAGTTTTACGTTCAATCATAATAGATCTAAAACTTAACTGTGAACTTTGCCTTGTCATTTAAACCAACACAAATGCCCAAAAGAAGTAAAATCGTAACTTGTTTCACTAACATATTAAATCTGAAAAGTCATAAAGTCCAATTACTATATGCATACTGCTAAGTGCAAAGTTTTAAGTTATATGTAGGCAGATATTTGAAGACGCAACCTAATGCCAGTATGAAAGTTTTAAGTCCATTTATCATGGAAAGTCACTAAAACGCAAGTTTGAAAGATCAAGTCTATCCATTATGAAATAACAACAAAGTGCCTAAACGGAATTTTAGAAACGTTAAAGATTTCATCTAAACTGAATTTAGCTTACATCGTTAATTTTGAAGCGTTCGCCTGTTCAGGCGAATTCCAACGCCAGCCCAAGAGTGGCTCACACTTCACATGGTTGGTCTTTTATATGCACAAAACACGGCTTGCAGAACATAGTCAAGGGGGGGGTACCAAAGAACGTAGACAGGGTGGAGAAGGTTCTAGGAGCCTCACGGATCTAGTAGAAGCCCGCTCGTAAACTTGGTGGAGTGTTACTTCTTTTCTTCTTATGGTCTTTGGGCAAGCAGAAACGGCGTGATGCATTCCAGTTGACGCGCCTCAGTCTTACAGGGAAGGTCTTGACGGCCAGGTGTGTGTTGATAAGTGGCTCGCAGTGTTTACATGAGCATGGCCGCTGACGTCTTGTAGAATTGGGTAAGTTTACAATTCCTAGTATTGTAACTTTAGCTAGCGGCTAATGTTACAATTATTAGCACCGCGTCTTACTACCCGTTCGGGTTATACGCTTTAAGTACTAATTACGTTAATGGATTTAAGAATTGGGAAGGTTGAATTAGAGGAAGTGAACCCACATTTGCGTGGAGGGAGAGTGGAAAACCATTTAGGAAAAACCACCCCCAGTTCACCCAACTGAGATTCGAACCTCGATCTCCCCGTCCTCAGCAGTTGAGCTCAACATGAAAAGTGCGTTAGCCAACTACGCCACCGAGGAGGGTTTGAAATGTTATGTTTATGATAAAATACTTAAATTTAAATTGAACATGATTTACTATACGACTCTCTTAACGTGCCAAATTTAATTTTAGGTCAAAACTAGAGTCAGTGAAACTTCCAAACAATTCGAAAAGAAAGACGAGACTGGACCGAATAGTGATGCGGATGCGATAAATGCCAGTAAGATCGTGCGTAAGAAATTCTATCTTGTTGGCTGGGAAGTATCATACAAACTACTAAAAGAAAAAATTGCCATAAAACTATAAAACATTATTTAGAAGACTGGGTTGGTCAACTGATCGACATGACTTTGGGAGACTTCTAGACAAACTTACATACAGACGTACAAAGGGATAAGACAACCACACGAGATAACCAACTGCTAGACAACCTCACACATAGGAGTACTCCTACATAAGAGGTTGTCCATCACGTTGCCCTCCTCTATATAAGATTGTCTAGAAGTTGTATCAAGTCTGACAAGACATCTTGTGAATGTGAGGAATGCCAGGCCGCCGCCGTGGTTCGGATTCCACGTTAAACTGTAGGTCCTTCATTTCATCTCACAATCACCCTACCATTACACATTAGCGTAAGTGTTTATAATCCGAACGGGTAGTAAGACGCGGTGCAAATAATAATAATAATAATAATAATGTATTAAGTCGTGTTGATTTGACACCAACCCCCTCCCTT
This sequence comes from Timema cristinae, assembly GCA_039000515.1. Classification (NCBI taxonomy): domain Eukaryota; kingdom Metazoa; phylum Arthropoda; class Insecta; order Phasmatodea; family Timematidae; genus Timema; species Timema cristinae. Next base: position 24,671,192 of record JBCFYV010000012.1, on the reverse strand, counting down.
TTCCAGCCTTCCAAATAATTGTTTTCATGTTGTCTACAGGTTGGCTGACTATCACATGGTCCTCTTGTGTCGGCTACTTTGTTCTATCATTTCGCCCATTTTGTTGTCTATTCCTTTTTTCTGCACTCGGGCTGGGCAAGCATTATTCCTTATTATGGATTTTCTTTTATTACATATAATTTTTATTTATTGTATCTAATTTCATCTAATATAATTTTTTAAACTATAGTATACTATAATCTGTATAATAGGCCTGGGCTCCTGTAACTCCGGGGCCCGGTACCATTGTACTAATAGTCCGTATTTCGAGTCCGGCCTGTCTGTACCTATATGTTCACTTACAATAAGAGAACTACGAAATGTATTTGAATGCTGTAGTTCTTTATATAATATGTTTAATATATACGTAAATGTCATAAGTAGGCCTGTGCGAGATCCGGAATTTCGGGGGCCTAGATTTTCCTGAAACTTGGGTGGGAAAAATTACACCCCTGATTTTTCGGATCTTCTCCAGAATTTCTATCGAGCTCTTCACTAAACATATCACCACTATCTTATTCACTCCTACTAGTATTGTCACTGTTATCCCAAACTACTACGAAAACAGTAATTTTAAAATTACTTCCTCAATCAAGGGTAGTGATCATATTATCACTTTTTTGCCCCTTAAATTATTCTATTTAATATACATTTTAATTAAATTCAACACACTTCAATTAATTTAAGCTAGTTGGAAAATGGGAATAAAACTCTGGACCTTTGGCTTAGTACGTCAATGCTCTATCATTGAGATATCCAGCGTTTGTCTCGCGTTCAAGGTATTCTTCTCTAATGGTTTTGTTCTGACAATCTCAACACGTCCAAGCTTCAAATTTTACTATAACTTTTTTTTTACTGAAATGACTAAAAATATCAATTTGAAAAATAAATATAAACCTAATTTGATTTGATTTTTTTACGGTTTTCTGTCCCGTTCTCCTGGGAAATTGTTTATCCCACCAAACAATTTCCCGAGGACAAAATAACATTACCACATAGGCTTATTAGTTTAAAAGCTATTTAAAAACTATCCATGTCTTCAAGGAGCTGTGTAGTGACGTTAAAAGCACTACAAGTGTTTTATTTACGTGGAAAATGCGAGGACTGACACAGGTGACTCTACTGTTAAACCTTCAGGAAAAAAAAAATACCCGATGATAGATATTCGGTGATAATTTTGGGGATTCTGGATTTAAATATCGATCCACAACTGCATGCAAGTGTAGCTAAACATATGGTACATGGTCCACACGGACTTTTGAATCAATCGTCTTCGTGCATACAGCAAAAATTACTCAAAGCGTTTTTAAAGAGCCACGACAGTGGGCATGATGGATATTCCAAATACCTACACCTTTAATAATCATTTCCAAATTGTGTGATAAAGATCCTTTTGCAAGGAGGCTTACCTTCATTGAGGTTGCTTTATATAGTGCTTGGAAAATTAAGAAATGCCAGTGCTGAAAGCAAGGTGTTTCTGTTGAGGAGCCCCAAAGTAATAAGGGCGATGTCCTCCGTCAGGTATATACCATATACCCTAATAGCACAGTTCGTTACTATTTGAGAATGCAACTCCATGTCATCAAAGGTCTAACTTCATTTGAAACTCACGTACAGTGAACGACGTAACCAACTAATAAGTTTGCAAAGCACTGGGACTCTTATTAGAGGATGAGCCACACTGGAGAACTTAAACTTCCATGAAGATATTTTTAATGCAGGTTAGACCAAACCAACCAAATTCTAAGATCTCTCTCAGACAAGACCTTGATGAACTTGAGTCTTCTCTTACATGAAATTTGTTAGGATTTATATTCAATAGAGACTATTTGAGAGAGACGACTAACGACAACAAATTTTATTACAAACTCTGAATATAAATTAGCCTCTATTGAACCAGACCAACTTACCGTATACATAAAGGTATTATAGAATGTTCAAGATCCAGTAGGAAAAGTGTTCTTTTAAAATGCGTCTGGAGGTAAAGGAAATAATTTATAAATGATTTATTCTTGACTAAGGTTTGAGGGATCTGTCGCCTTTTACAGTGGCTTCATCGGGTGCAGTCGCTACTTTGCTAAAAGGGGGAACAGTAAGTGTGACATTAATTTCACCTTTGCATTTTTCTGATAACCAAATTGCTGCAACATAGCTAAACACAGTTTCATATCAAAATTACTGTGAAAATAATCTCTTATATAATGGAATGAGAGTACAATCTATAATATAACATCCATGACGTGTCTGTATTTCCTTACAGAGGTTTTTTCCGTTATTCCCAGGGAGTTAAAAGGTTGAAACTAGACATGGAGTTTTCTAGGAATCTGAGAGTGATGTGAGAACCCCCCACCCAAAGCTGAAATATTCGAAAAGGGGTCAAATCTGTGGCCTAAAAAATTCCCATGTTTACCTTATGGACCAAGAAATCCAATTTGTCCGATCCCACTGAAATTCGATTTCCGGGGCTTTCTAACCCTGCTAAAAGCAACTCTGTTTAATTCTTTTTTTCTAAATTCCAGTTGGCTGACCTAAATCAATATCTAAATGATATAAAAACAAATCGAAAATAGTAGTTTCCCCATTTAATTTTCAAGAAATTTAATATTCGGGGAATGTGGGTGTTTCAAAGGCCGTTAAACAAGAGTTTGGCATTGATTTTTCGAAATTCGAATCAACTGACCCGCAACTTATGCCCAAATGGAAGCTAGGGAAAAGAAAGGAGGCATATAATTATAAAAGTCCTTTAAAGGAAGTAGAGGGAATACTCCAAATAACAAAAAAAAAAAGTGTTAAATAGCTTAGTAGTCGTCCATAAACCACGTAACGCCTTGAGAGGGCTCTAATGTGTACATGCTGTTACATTGGTGGAGGGTGGGGTGTATCAAAGTGTTACGTAACATATATCTTATACTCAAATTCTAATGTTGAAAAGCAATATTATGGTTCTTATAGATAACTTCCGAATATCTGGGGCGTTGGAAAATGCAAGTTTAGCACTTACTTTTTGTCTATTAATATTTAGAATGCGCTTAGGTCTGCCCGAGACTACGAACGCCAAGTATATTCGAAAATACATATTTTCATGCGCATGACAGTGACATGTTTATACTCACCGCACTTGTTTAAATTTGTCCAATCTACTGATTCCCTTACGTGCTTTTAATTAGAATGCAGCTGTCAGCCGAAGTGGTCTCAATTTATAAGTATAGTTGAGTTTGAGTATAATTTAGATTCCGACTGCACATTTTTTATATAGGCCGTGAATAATCGCTTGTGTTTGAACAAACATAAAAATAATTTCTTCAAAAAGAGGAGACTTGTTCATTGCTTGCGTATGAAAAGCTATATACAGAGAAAAAACAACTGTGGATGAGTCTCAAAAGAATTAGTGAAGTGGAAAGAAGCAGAAGTACAGGATTTATCTCAAGACAAGTTTGAGGAGTCCATCATTATGTTATTTCTTCATACCAGCAGAATGTTATGAAAAGTAAAGCTTCAAATATCATTAATTATTTTCAAAATGTAGGTGTATTTAAGCCTATACCTTTTCCCTTCTGATAAATTAGTGTGTATGTATATAAATGAAACTATTATACACCCGCTACGGTGGTTACATTGTCTAAATTGTCATTCTTTCAGTAGACTAGACGGTCGATGTTGGGGAGATGGGATTCGATTACCTGTCAGATTATTAGTGTAAAACTAAAATAACCAAAAGAGATTGAACATTAAAATTCAAAAGTGGTGCACGGGAAATGGTCAGGGCTGAAAATTTCCAAAATTAAAATTATCGACCATTTATCGGTGAAATACAAAATTGATTTTTGGCGAGATGGTAAAGAGACGACACCAAAAGCATTAAACTTTTAAAATACAGAATAGGTGGGTGTGTATGTAATGAAATGAAGGACGGGAAGAAATTTCCAGAATTATAGAAAAAAAACACCTCCTAGTGTGAAATAAAATATAAATTTATCAAATTATGGAAGTTTTTTTAATTTCAAAAATTAAGATCGGGGTTGAAAGAGAGCTAAGAATTTCAAAAACTAATATAAAAATGTTTCTAAGTATGATATTAAATTTTAAAACATGTAAGCCATTAGTACAACCTTCCCACATAATCAAAAATTTAAACAATAATGAAAATATCAAATTTTAAAACTGGTTCAAAGAAATAGGATCTCAAAATTTTCCAAGCAAATGGGAAAAAAAACCTTCTTGTTGTGGAATAGAATGGAAATTTAGTATGTAAGTAAATATACTTTCCCGGATAACTGAATGGTATCTGAATAAATAGAGTTTAAAAATTGAACTACGGGAAATGCAAGGGCTTTAAATGGACGCAACTAATCTAAAACACTATTTATGATGTTGTTGAAAATTGAAATTAGACAAGCACTTAAAAGAACCCTATCAGACCACAAAATAAGTCTGAAAATGAAAATGTGAGAGCCGAAATGGATTGGGAGAAATTTCTTCATAACTATTTTTAAAAAAAACTACCTTTCAGTGCGGAAGAAAATTTAAATTTGACAAATTGGTAGAATGATCACCCAGAAAATATCAAAGTTGAAAGTTTTGAAAATTAAAAATAGGGGTCCAGGAAATGGATAAAAAGTGGGGGGCCCTCAAAAATTCTAAAGTAACAGAAACAAAAAAACAAAAACAATATTATACAGTTTTAATTTTTTAAAGGCAGACGAAAAAGCCTTAAAAAAAAATACACAAAAGGTAAAGATTAACTTAAAGGGGATCCATAGCGCTACTCTTACATAGTTAGATATCGAAGGATAAACTATCACATATACAGGAGTGACATATTGGAAATAAATAGCTTCTGGTGGCATAGCTTGGTGAACCATGGTGCTCTTTGGGGAACCATGTTGCTCGTTTATTACATATGTCTCTATTATTAGTCTATTATTTCATTTAATTATTTTATTGTCATCTTAAATTAATAATGAGGTTATTTTAGTTCTTCAAATGAGTACAATCTCTCTGGAGAAGACAGGCTTAAATAGTAGAGGTGCATAATTCCTCATGTGAATATCTAGATAGAGCTCTGAGAGATTTCAAAAGCAACAATGTGCTTATAGTCAGGAGAGTTCCGACAAACTATACCAGTCATTCTGAGAGTCACTAGAGATGACTGGGTCAACGCCTGCCTAAGAAGAGCTTACATATGCCCAAACTTTGTGAAATTTTCTCTGTCAACCAACATGCCTGTGTGAAGACAAAAACTAGACTTATTTGTTGATACATTGCTGAAACTCGGCAGTGTAGTCTTCACATATCCTGAATAACTCGCGGATATGAGTCATGGGTAAGGACATCTAGGAATTAGTCCATTTTATATCTATTCCGATATGTTTTCTGGAAAACAAGCCTCTATCGTGGTTCCAGGAACAAGCTATTTTTAGCACAAAAAATGAATACAATGGTAAAATTAACGACTGTATTTTAGACCAGTTTGTAGCGCCATCGGGGTGACCTGGTGGTCTAGGGGTAAGGTGTAAGACTTCTGTGCTGGCGGCCGGGGTTCAATCCTCGGTCCCGGCACAGATTTATCTGATTTCCAAACCCTTCCTTCACCTCTGACAAGACATCTTGTGAATGTGGGGAATGCCAGGCCACCACCGTGGTTCGGATTCCACGTTAAACTGTAGGTCCTTAATTTCATCTCACAATCACCCTACCATTACACATTAGCGTAAGTGCGTATAACCCGAACGGGTAGTAAGACGCGGTGCTAGTAATAATAATGTAGCGCCATCCCAAACTTACATGTCCATAGGCCCTACCTATCCTGTATAATTTTTTAATTTCCTTAGTCCATTCAGTTATCCTTTTATGCTCATCAATTAAAATTTGAGCTCCCATTTTTGTTTATTTTGAAACCACCTAAACTGAGTGATGAGGCCCATAACAGGTAAAGAGTCTGTAAACGTTTATTATAGAAGCGACTGTTGTGACATGTATACTATGGGAGAATGGGTAAGTATATGTAATTTTTTTTATCAAGGTTTTCCACGCGATGACCATCAACACAGATCAAGGATAAACCCCCAAGGTGGCATAATTAATTCAATTATCATAATATTCTTGGTATTCATTTTGTAATAATTAATTTTTATTTTCTAGTTCAAACGGGAAAATGGGATTGATTTGCTGCCCCTCCCTTAAAAAATTAGGAGCTACCGACGCTTTTGTGTATGCAATTTGTTAAATTAGCTAGACGTATGATACAAATATGTACGAAACGTAGATACATTTAATATTCTAAAAATTGTATGGATCCATTTTAGAGTCAGTAAGGTCTGTCTGGGCCACTGATGATGGAGTGATCGTGTTTTGAATACTGCTTAGGTGTACTGAGAGGAGGTTTTTATAAATTGTTTTAAAATATCTCTCCTCGTAAATGTGGGTGTACTTATTCTAATTTCAACCTTCCTCATACCCAAGTCATTAGCGTAATTAGTACATATACATATAAACTAAACAGTTAGTAAGATACAGTGTTAACAAAAATTGTATATCTTTCTGGACTGCTCAGAAATTGAGTGAGCACACAATTCAGGATCTTTAACATCTTCCTCTGATGCAGCTGTTTTCGGTCACAGTACTCTCTCTTTTTCGCAATTTTTTAATAGTAAATATAACCCCCCCTTCCAACACCTCCGCCCCTTTTTTGTGTCCTTTGATCATAGCCAGGGTTTCTTGAACTTGGCCTCACCACCACCAGTCAAAGAACTTTTAAAAAACACTCACAGCTCTTTTTTTTTGCCCTGTGTTAACCAGATGGCTGTAATATATAAATAGCTACTACTTTTCACTCACTCAATGAATGATTGCAAATGTAGTAAATTCGTGTGACGTGAAAGTATATGTGAGCTGACAGAAAGAGACCAGTTTGCCAGGATATTAGATGCGAGATTACTACAGAGCAAGAAAAAAAAAATAGTAATTTTCTTAATTATTTGCTCGGTAAAAACAATATTACAAACTCCATATGGACATTTTTGAAAGCTAGGAAAGTTACTAAATCTAATTTATTTTTTTGTATTCATACATCAAGTTATGCGATATGCAGCTGTCACTTCAGCTGTTACTATTAATTCAAATAAAATAAGACTAACAAAATTGTATAGATCCAATGAACATGAAATTTCTAGAAGATTCTTCAAATATCCATCCGTAAGGAAATTAAGTTACCTTATAGATGTTTTCCATTAGGTGAGACAGGAGTTTAAGTATATCTTGTGAGCGAACATAAAAATCTATCAAAACATAAATTATAAATTGATTTCCTTACAATAATTGATAGCTGACAGTACCAAAACCTACCATTTGAAGTCCCATTTTAGTTTATTCTAACAGTAAACAGTCTCTCCTCATCTCCTTCACTAAATAGAGATGTATAATAGGCAAGTTTTCAAATTGTATTATCTGTTCTAAAACATTTCTCTTTCATATAGATGGGTCATTTGTTTCTCATTAAGGTTGAGTCACAAGTGTAATAGTGAACACTTTACACACAGATGAAACACAAACCCTTGTCTTAGATGGCAGTAAAGTGTCCCCCCCCCCTCCTTAAAAAAATCATGTTTTTGTGATTGAAATCGCTTGTTCTTCATTTGTTCTGTATTGGTCCACAAAAAATGTTGTTTATTCCTTTTTGATTGACCCACAAATGTTGCTTACATATTGGTAGGGAAGCATGTTGAACAATCATGCTACGTGGAAGAGTTATTGATGGAAAGATTGGCGTGTACTTTTTTCATCAGAAACTATCTGTCGATGAATAATTTCTATGATGTCACTCATTGGAGTGTGGAGTATAGCATGTATGACATCATCAATCTGGTCACCAATGGTAATCAGAAAAGTGACATTAGCTCAGTCATTTATTGGCTGATTTTATTCTTTTAATGACTCATATGAAAGATAGTTAAAATATATATGGAAAAAGTACTTGTAGTATTTACTTTAAAGAAACATTATTTAAGATATCTATGCAAATATAGTTGTGAAACTCAACGATTCTACTTTTTTTGTATGTTACCAAGGAAATATAATCAGTTAATATTTCTTTTTCTATAACAAATAATTTTTATTTTGCTTTAAGTATAACAATCCATCTAAAAATATGGTAGGAGTAATGAAATTTGATTAATCAAAATCGTCTAAACAAAAGTGTGCGAGTTCCATAGACTTTGAAATGTGTTTATTGTGTCAACATCAATTATTTAAAAAGGCTTTAGTTAAAGATTCAAGTAAGTTACTAAAAAAAAAACTTTTTTTATGCAGGAAGAGTTTGAAATGAATGCAAAGACAGTGATTTTAAGCACCTCTAAGAACACTTTAGAAATATTATAGCTGAAGAAACAACACAGTTAAATACCTGGTGGACTACAGGTAAGATACAAAATATGAGCAAAAAATGATGATGCTTCCCACAAGTTCAGTGTGTAATAAGGACTTTTCCTGTACAAAATTACAAAATACAACACAGAATTTTAAAAAAAAAATCTTTTTTTTTGTGTGATAGACCTGAAGCTAAGTAAGAGTCATCAATTAATTCTGTATCATTTCAACTGAAGAGGCCGATAATAAGCACTATGATGTTTGTATATCAAAGTGAAAATAACTAATGTAAGTTGAAATTGAGTAGATGCATTAATCCATAAGATGCATGTGCATATAATCTAGTATTCCACAAGGAATGTTTCACGAAAAACATCATCAATATCTTCCAAAGTACTGAGGGTAGTAGTTTACTAGACATCACTCAAAACCCCAGAGCACTTGCACAATATTTTATAGCAGCCCCAAAGCTTCATCGTATATTGGTTAAGACATCAAACATGGCAGGTATTAAAAGGACAAACACCATCACACAAACATAATGATGGCACTAAAAAAAAGCAATATTTAGGGAGGATATTGCAATAAACAAATTATATGTTTAGCCTAACAAGTGGGAAATAATTTTTCATATGAAGGTACCAAACTAATTAATATTACAAACAAGACTACTTCCTCAAAATGGAAAGACTAATGTCAAAACAAGGATGATAAATTTATGAGATTCAATCAAGAGGAGTGAATTAAATTTTTGCTCACATGCACATAGAAAACTAAACATATGAGTCAGGCATTGTTAAGGATTTAAAATCATACTGATCACTCTTTGCTTTGCTGCTTGTTGCAAGCAGATAACAATGTGACATGGACCTACGCAAGACAAAAGTGTCTATGAATTTTCTGCTGTACCAAGATCACTTTTTAATTGTGAAGGTACTCTGCATCTCTGTTTTAAAAAGAGTTAACTGATTAACATTTTGAAGTAAATTACACTACCACCACAAAGCAGCTGCTCAATTCAAAACCAAACCACTTCAAAAGCAGCTTAGATCAGTACTCCCGAAGAAATTTTTCTATAGCAGTTGTTGATATAATGGCAGAGCTTCAAGCATTAGACAAGGATAAAGGCATTCAAACATGCAAACATTCGGATGAAGCATTTATAAAGAAAATAGAAACTAAGTAACTAATACTGGGACTACAATTAAGTGCACCTTGTGTTCAATACATACATAGAACAATTAATAAAAGATATAACATGCCAAAAGAGTGTGTATGGAATTGTATCTTCCAGCTATAAAATCACCGATAGCACAAACATAGTCAACGTTACAGTGCCAAAACTACTGTCACATATTTGTACAAAGGTTGAACTAACTGCATACCTGGTTAAAAAAGTTCAACATGGACATTAAACGAAGAAAGACTTTGTAGTTGCATTGTTCTTTGGACTACAGAGCTACAGAGACTTCAGAGCACGAAGAAAATACTTATAATTCTTCATGTCATCAATGCCACATAAAAAGCAACAAAACTGTATACGAGTATATTTGTACAAAAACATATGTTGATTCATAGAATAAGATGATATCTGAAACTTTCCAGCACATATTAATTTGTACCTGTATCCAAAGACGTTATATTGAGTACATATTTTATACAATTCACTAGGACCATTGAAGGCTTATGCACGTCCAGCTTTTTATGCCTTGTCTGAATATGATTACACAGGCACTTTGTCAGGAAATATAGACTTTCATAATGCAAAGCTATCAGTGCAGCGACAAAGGTCATTCTGTTGGCTCTTTGTTCAATAGGAGCCGATGACACAATTCCTGGTGGTAATAGAATAATTTGTCTACCAAATTTACCATCTCAGTCCAGGCATAGATAAATTTTAAGAGTTGTGTTGGTATATATTTTTTTAGAAACAGAAGCGCTGAGAAAAGTTAGCACAACAAGAAGTGCTTTCATAGCTTCGAATAAAGAGATTGAACTACCAAGTGATGGTTTGGAACCAACACTGTAATCCCCAGCCAATCATTCCATCCTTTGATGGACATAGCTCGACCATGGCAAATGACAAGTAGCTCCTGTTCTCTATGAAAAGCCGTGTGCTCCGGGCTCTTCTCAAGTTGATAAGATGGTCCTGCATAAGGAAAAGATATCGTCCAGCATGTAAATGTTCTGTAAGCAACCTAGTGTTGGTGTGTGTGGTGTGTGTTGTGTTGTGTGTGTTGTGTGGGGGTGTGTGGAGGCAGAGTCGAACAATATGACAAAGATTCACTTATTGTACCAAAAGAGGTAGCAGAAATTAGCATGTTTGGAGGATTATTTAATAATACTGCTGTGTTTTTATTATTATTCAGATCTGCACTCTTAATTTAATCAATTTTATATTAAATATGTTATTTATTATAGAAAAATATTAATTGATAAAATTCCTCAGAAGGATACAGGAAGGCAAGAAGGAACCAACAGACTTTTTGAACTCCCTTTGGACACCGAATTTCTTCCACATGGTGTGTCCGAGGCTATAATACACAATATGATAAAGTTTGATGATAGGATAAATGATAAATTTAACAGGAAAAGAGAAATACTTTCTTTGCATAAAATAATAAGTGAAGGTGGAAGAAAATACTGACTATAATGATTGAAATGATAATCTAAATTATAAAAAATGTTTTATTGATATTAAGTTTTAGTAAAGTATCTTATATAATATTAATTTAGAATAACTTAATTCTATACATTCATCTAGAATGAAAGTAGCTAACACACAGGACGCATCTTTTATTTTAAAAACATATTTACTATAAAGGTGATAAAATAATTCCACAAGTGAAAGAGCCTTTCCTCAAAGATTCTAGTTTATTTAATAAATAAATTCTTAACAGATAAAAAAAACAATCAATAATTTTAAGCCCTTTTATCATCAAAAGAATAATTAACATTTGTAACACTATTAAATAAACTTTGCCTAAGACCAATACAAATAACATTTTTAATGAAATAATCAAAACTTTCCATAAAATTATTCTAACCATCAAACTTAAAACAAAAGTCAAACTAGTATTTTCATGAATATAGTAAGTATAAATTCATCGACATACAAAGACACAAAATTCTAACAAGAAATTTTTAGTTTTAAAAACCTTTTAAATTTTGTTCCTATAATGGATATGAGAAAATAAAATTGTGTTTACAAACTGTAACTAAAATTTATCTTTAATATAATTTGATATAACACAGTAATATAAAAGAAACAACAAATATAAACTTTGGAAAAGGAAAAAGAAAGTAATTTTATTGGGAATTTTACTTTAGTGCACTAAAATGTAGGCCTATAACAAGATTAAAACTATAAAATTACACCAGCACTATGGCAGCAGTTCATATAAGAAACTTGATAAATACTATTTAAATATGTAGTTTTATCCAGTGCCGGATTAAGTTATTTGGAGACCCTGAGCTTTTGGAGAATTTAGGGCCCTTTTTACTTTTCTACTGTAAGAGGCCCAAGCTTTATATAATTTGTTAACTAATGTGTAAATAATGTGTAGAAAGATCCATTTAAACAAAGTATTTTTCAGTTTCTTTTTAATTTAACATCTTGGCAAAACTCGAATTGAAAATAAATAATTAATCTTACAGCTACAATCAAACAAACACGTATAAAAGTAAACAACCGTTTCAAGCAGGAATATTAACTTAAAATGCATTTTTCTTTGCCTTAATATTTGCACAACATCGTCAAATGACAACTGTCTTGTAATATCATATTCCAATGACACGCAAGACGATTAAGCCTTGATTCAATCACTGTTGATTGTAATTTATTTTTAACTAAGGTATGTTTTGAAAAAGAGAATTATCAAATACAATTTAAAAGGAGTAAATATATTTGTAAAAACATCAATAAAATAGATATACATATATTTAGCGATAGCTTGACAACTAATTACATAAACACTCTTGATAAAGTCATAATACTGTGAAATTTTTAGTGTTGAATATTAATCAAGATCCTCACTGTAAAAACCTAAACAGTTATCAAGCAAAACTTTGCAATAAATTAAAAACTGAAAATGAAATTGTTTGTAAGACAGTAGACGATTATTAAGTCTGCTATATAACTTATCAATCATCACATAAAATGTTTCTACTTCAAATACCTTTTACCTTCTTCAGTGGCCAAATGGTCTAAGGTATCACTCTCATGTTAGACTAGAATGCCAATGGCAGGGAGAACGGGATTCGAACCCTGGTATGGTGTACCAAGAGGGCTTTTTCCAAAATGATTTTCCACTCTCCCTCCAGGCAAATGCAGATACCCTATCTCTAAATTTAACCTTCCTAATCTCTAAATCATTATGGTAATTAGTACACATCCATATAGCCTGAAGGTGACCTGCTGGTCTAGGGGTAAGGTGTCGGACTTCTGTGCTGGGGTTATGGGGTTCAATCCCCGGTCCCGGCACAGATTTATCTGATTACCAAACCCTTCCTTCACCTCTGACAAGACGTGTATTAATCACATCATGTGAATGTGGGGAATGCCAAGCCTCAACCATTGTTCGGATTCCACGTTAAACTGTAGGTCCTCCATTTCATCTCGCAATCCCCCCACCATTACACATTAGCGTAAGTGCATATAACCCGATCGGGTAGTAATACGCGGAGCTAATATAATAATAATAATAATAATATAATAATATATAATAAGCTGAACAGTAGTAACCGTGCTAAAAACTAGCTCGTTCAATGGCTATGATGTGCTAATAACTCAAGAAGGTTACACTGTTAACAAGTCTAACACTAACTTTATATAGCCTAAAGTACACATTTAAAATAATGGCAACACCATTTGGTTTGGGAGAGGAAGTTCATCATCCAAGTCTGGTTTCAAATGTCTTGATAATATAACTCATTTACAAGGAGAACTTGATAAAAAGACTTTGTAGGCAGGAAAAAAATGTATGGCTTCGAGACCAGATTCAACAGCACTTACTTCAACTAAGTTTAATAAATAGCCTACACAAGGTACAAACTGGGCAAATTTATTTCCCTCTTGATTTGTGTTTGAAAGTCTCCGTAATGACTTGACATGTTTGCATCTTAAGACCACTCTAGATTTACTTAAAGTAATATCATTAATGTCTAGAAACTATTTTACATCACTAAACAAAGACATCCCAATGTGACTTTCAATAAACCTAAAAAAATAGAATCTTTCTTTGACTTCTCTCAAATAAAGGTACCTGTATACAAATGACAACTGATCTACATGACCAGAGTTTGGAGAAGAGTTGATTATCAATAATAGTATTTTGATTGTTTTATGTCACCGACGATTGAGTTCAACACCTTTTCTCCCATTAACAGAACTAAATATTCGCAAATTGTTTTTGATAAATATGTAGGCTTTCCTTTTGCTTGATAGGCAAAGTTAGCAAAGTGCTACTTCAAAAATAGATCAAACTAAGAAATTAGTTCAAGGATGTTTAAGTAATTGCCACAGTGTGTTTCAAGACCTCGTACCAATAATATGAGTCTATAGTTGTATGCTTAACTTACTCCTCCTGTTGACCTTGGTGGTCTTGTGGTAAAGTGCTCGCCCCAGGGACCCAATATTTGTGGGTTCAGACCCAGTTGGGGTAGAGAGATATTTATTGAGCAATAAAATCTACAGCACAACTTCCTTCAGAGTGGAAGTAAAGCCGCCAGTCCCGTGTCAATTTTGACATGTAAAAAAAACTCTGAGTGGTATTTTAAAATACCTTTCCGGCAAAATTGGTAGAACTTTACACGTTCACTCACAGAAATTCTGTGTGCTGATATAACCAGTTGGTTCAGAACGTGCAGGCTAAGTACCTCAAATAAAAAAAAAACAATGAAAAAACTACTTATCAACTCGCGAGGAACTATTTTGCCCAAGCCATGAATTAATAGCATTTCTATGCTTTAAACCATTCTCATGGCTTCCCAGAGCTTCTTCAACATTCTTCCAGTTACAAAAACCAAATGTACCAAATGGGAAACTATATTTGTTAATTGAAGCAAATAACTTGCAATGGTAACATAAAACTCTTGACAATATATGGTGAATATGTAAGCCAAAACCTTTTAACAGACACTCCATTTTGAATTTTTCGAACAAACAAACTGATAGATACCAGTTTTGAGATTTGAGCTCTTGTTTTAAGGCAAGATAACTTTAATGAACGATTTTGGAAATGTTGAGGTCCAAGTTGAATATATTGTACCCTAAATTCATCATTAATGCACTTAGGGAAACAACCTAGTCTATTTTATTAGAATCTAAAACATATGCAGAAAATTAATTTTAAAGTGGGGCTCGAAGAAATAGAGGAAGCCGGTATTAATAGAATACCATACTTTTAGTTGTAGATAAGATGTATTAAATGTGGTCATGAATGTAGTGAGATTACTAAATCACACTGGTAAAAAATTGAAACTTTTTTTCTGTATCTGGTTTGTAAATGGATGGATATAACTAATTTTCGAGTGCCGAGTTCAGAGGAAAAATCAAATTCTCTATATTACATCATATTTCCAAGATACACAGGACTAATACAATGACAATTATACAACATTATCAGCTATTTACAATTTTAAATTTAAAAAAAAACATAGCCCTCAGAACACACTTATGTTTTCTTGATAGCATAAAAAACTAATTTAGTCAAGCATATCCAACCAAAAAAGGAAATTAAAACAAATTACAATAATACATTAAGCCATGATATTAATATTAACAAAGTTTATTGTCAATTTTCTTTGACAAACTAATTTAAACCAATAAAAAAACTAAAATATCACATAACATGATATTAATAAAACAAGTTTTGTCAATTTTCTTGACAACTATTAACATAAAAAACTAAATAAATTAGATGTATTATATTACAAAGTTTATTGTCAATTTTTTGTGACAAACTAATTTAAACTAACAAAAGCCACTAAAATAATACACATTAGGTGATGATATTAATATGTACAAAGTTTAATGTCAATTTTCTTTGACAAACTAATTTAAACCAACAAAAATCACTAAGTTTAGTGTCATTTTTCTTTGACAAAATGGGATGACGATGCTTTTCTTTTGTAAGGTGTTTCATCAGTTTCCCTAAAAAGAAACCAACAGTATTCACCCATCATCGTAGGGTTCCAGTGTTCTTAGTAACGATGCTCCATTGTCAAGATATCTTGGTGAAAGTATTCACCCTGTTCATCAATAACAGCAACACAATTTTCTGAGAAAAAGTCAAGATGCGAGTGTAAAAAAATGACATTCTACATCCCATGTGCTTGTAGTTGTCCAATAAACCACTCACTATGGAAACATATTTATGGCTCTTCTGTTGCCCGAAAAGTCGTAAACAATGGCTTTAAAAGAGGACCAACAGCTAACTCGATATTTGTAAGCTTAGCATCAAAGGTTGGATTTTTCAACGATGACCTAATTTGTGGCCCAATAAATATACCTCATTTTAGCTTTGCTTCAGTCAATTTGGGAAACATTTTTTTCAAATGATTAAAGACCTGACCTTATTTATCAAGAGCTTTTACAAAGTTCTTCATCAAGCTAACTTTATATGAAAAAATAGGCAAAATGACTTTACTCGGCTCAACTAATGGAGTAAATTTCACATTTTCCTTTCCAGCAATGTATAATTTCCTCATAGGCCATTACGTGACTTTGTAGTGGTTCTTGGTGTCTCGGCTGTCCACAAGCAAAAAAAAAATAAAAAATATTTTGTGAGTCCACTCTGTAAACCTGTAAGCAGTGTGACAACTTTTAAATCACAGCATATCTGCCACTCATAATCTTTATATTTGATTCCATCCATCAGCAAGCAGATCCATACTTTAATAAGTTTCCTCATGTCCATCACATGAACCAAAGGCACTGATGGAAGTTTGTTGCCATTATGCAATAGCACTGCTTTTAAGCTTGCTTTAGATGAATCAATAAATATTCTCCACGCATATGGATTAAGTTGAACACCCAACTCCATCATCAAACCATTCACGCCTGTGCAAACACACAGTGAATTCTTCATTTAAAAATATCCAGACGAACAGCTGTTTCTTGTTCTAAAACTAATCTTTGTACCTTGCTCTAGAAGGTTCCATTGTTGCAGTATAGAACCCAACAGTTCAGCTTGCTGTCTAGAAAGTTTCAAATCACGGATCAAATCCTTCTGTTCTATGAAATGAGCAATCTGTCATGAGTTTCAGGGATGTACTCTTCCAAACGTCGCGCATCTTCTGATTCACTTTCCTCCTATGGTCCAGATGCAGTGGTTTGCAAGTGACAAGCACGAACAGGTATGCCTTCCCCATGAGGCACAGGCATATCAACTGAAGAAACATGAGGATATTTAATTGTATGTTTAGTTTTACTGGAATATCCTTCAATATTTGTCAGGCAAAAATAACAGTCCATATGATCTTTAGGCTTGCACCAAACCATTGGAACAGCAAACAACATGACTCGGCGGTTTCCTTTCATCCATTCTTTAAGAGTAGTTGTGCAGGTTATGCAAGCAATATGAGGTGCAAAGGGTTTATCCTGATCTCCAAGGGCACAATCAAAGTATATTTATAAGCCTTTTTAACTAAGTTAGTGATTGGCTTTTTTGGGTTTTTGGAGTGAACTTACTACATACATAGCAAAAGTTATCGGGGTGGTTTACACAACCACGGAGTTTAGCAATTTCCAATACATTAAGAACACTGTACTAACTATAACTTAAAAATATCAGAACGTCTCACTAGTTCACACAGGAAAAAGCACACACGCAGTAACACAAACTAAGGTATTGATAAAGAGAAATATACAAAGTGACTAATACCATCCAAGTTTCAACACGCACTAAACTGCAGGGGTAACATGGCTAGCTGAATCTCCTCTTACGGCCAATGGCAGTACCATTCCCCCTCAACTAAATATCCCTACCATCTAGTGACTATTTTTAGAACTTCTTCCATCATATATTGCATCTAAATACAGAGTTCAGCCAGCATAGCCAGTGATAATTCATGAAAAAAAAGACAACACAAGCAACACAAATTTTAAAAAAAAAAGTTAAAATCTCAAATATCTTAAAAACCTTACATGACAGAGCATTTCTGAAGGCAGATTTATATTCTACAACAAAAAATACATGTTAATTGATGTATCTATCACACACCAGATTCAAAGTGGCTGTTAACCAGTGTTATTAAATATTTGAGATTTCTAAGTGAGAGTTGGTGAATTAGGTGGGGAGTTTCATAATTTCCAAAACAATATAAAAAATTACTTCTAATTGTGGTATAAGAATGAAATATGTTAGGCAGGTATAAGAGACACCTCAATCACTTTGGAAAAGAATATTAAAAAAATATATATTTAAAACTCAAAACGAAAGATAATAAAATGTGGGCATGAAGGTTGCTTCCAAAAATTTCCAAACCTAATAGAATAAAACTCTTCCCGTAGAGTATAAGATTAAAAAAATTCTTGAAAGCCACAGTAAAATCATTAATAGAAACCCAATGCGCGGATGCCAATAAATAATATAACATTATGAGATTCATTAAAAAAAAAAAAAAAAAAGTAGGTTTTAACACAACTTTTGGAATAGACCCATTACCTGTATATAAAAAAGAGGTTGATTCTAATTCGCTAATAAGTGTTTCTTCAGACAGTACAGCACTAGTAGGTCTGTTTGCAAATATACATATATTTTTTTCCAGTTTTTTCAGTTGCTCTACCTTATTTTCATCAACTTCCTTTTTTTCCCACCATTAGGAAATTTTCTTTCCATGAATGACATTTAAATGCTCGTGTTACTTATTGATATAAACAATCACAAAGAAAACACAAGCAACACTCGCATCTCAACTTAACACCTGATCATGTTTACAGCACTAGACTCAACAATAAAGGGAAAGGGGGACAACCTATGACTTGGCCTCAGGAAGGATGGGGAGAGGAGTGTGATGTGGCCTTTTCCAATGACAGTATACCATCATTTCTTACAAATACAGTTTTCACACACTATTGTTATTTGATTAACTTCATGCTTACATATGACCCTAGTTGGCTGTGAGCTGTAAGTTGGAGTTGAATGAGACTGTTTAGGCAAGTTTAACAGCCTGGTTTTCAGCTCCTACAAACCCCATTCCCGTTAATCCAGATCTGGATGTATACATATATTTGTATTTTAAGCCAGGTCTAACATTATGGACTAGGTCCTACTAAACATCTATTAATAATAAGCAACATTTATTTTTAGTGAAAAAAATAAACTTCTTCATTGATTTATACTAAAAACAACAACTAATCTTTAAGATTAAAAAAAGTTTGACACAGCATCAAACCTAAAAACCAGAAACAAAACTTGCTTTTGATGCAAATGTGGTTACAAATTTAGTTCTAATTTTTGAACTTAAACATTTAACACAGAGGCTATTAAAAAAATATTAATCTAAGGAGTAGGTATGAGGAATCTTGCCTAAAATAAGTGCACCCACATTAGCGTGAAGGATGAAAAGGCAACCCTCAATTAAACCAGCTGAGGTTATAGCCACTAGCAAGCTAATCTACTGAGACTGACACCTTAGACTGCATGACCAACCACTAATAACCTGTCTTAAATCATCCCTATCTTGAGATAGTTATATCCAGCCCACCTCATTACACCCTATCCCTATATTAAGCTAGTTCTATCCAGTCCAACTTGTTACACCTTATCTCTTTGAGGTCCATTCTAAATGTTTTCCTTCTATTTGCATCTAGGTCTTCCCAATGGTCTCTTTCCATTGGGTTTGTCAGTAATTACCCTGAACAAGGTTATAAAATCTTCCATTCACGGTGCATGTCCTGCCTAGAGTTATCTACGAGACTTGATTACTCTAAAAATGTCTTGTGATGAATACAGGGTATGTAACTTATCATTATGTATCCTCCTCCACTAGCCAGTAGGCTCATTCCTTTTTGGAATAAATATCTTCCTAAGCACCTTGTTTTTGAACACCCTAAATTTGTTGTTGTCGTGTAATGTAAGATAACATGTTCTACACCCAAAAAGAACAAACGGTAAAATTATTGTCTTGTTTTAAATTCCTGGATAGCATGTGAGATAACCTTGCTGTTCGAGTAAAAGCATGCATCTCTCGATTGTATTTTTTCCTAGTTTGCAATTTAATATTGCTAGTTAAAATTATTCTTAAGTATTTAAACTCCTTAACCCTGTCAAATGATAAGTTGCTTGAAATAATCTTTAATTTAGAGTCCCCAATCTGGGTTCTTTGTAGTTCTTTTTTTACTGTAACTAAAGTCAAAAAACAATTTGTAAGGGAAAAATAAGTGATTATGACAAATAAAATTTGTCCTTTAGTAATAGTGTTATAGTTATGATTTAAAAATAAAACTAATACAGTATTCATTTTGATATTATACAGAATGACTAGCAAATGTCCAACAATTTGTCCGAAGCTTAAAAAAAAGTGCTAAAAATATTTTCTTAATTCTAATAAAGCAAACTGTTGTATCAACAGTTAATATATTATAGTAAATTGATGTTTTGTTTTTCATTCCTATCCTGTGGACAGAGTCAACAGTTTGAATGAAATAAATCAACTTAATCTATGAATTTGCCTTTTCTTCACACTCTCTAATTTTCATTTGGATTTTAATTTATTTGAGTGATCATCACACTTCCTAATGTTTTGTGTGAACCAATTATTTACACTCTATAGCTTGATTTTCTTACAAATTGACATTTAAAGCACCTTTTAGAAAATACAAACTTATTTTTTCTATCTGTCAGATATGTCCATCTGTAAAAAAAATTAGTACAAAGACATTGCCCAAGGTTTGTTGGATCATTAAATAAAATATTTGTTACAGGTTAGCAATTAACCTATAACTTATGGCAGAAAGTTTTATCCCCCCCCTTTTTTTCACTCACTCACTCTCTCTCTTTATATATATAATTATCATAGATATATATTTACACTTTGTAAAACTCATTAAAATACCTGTTTTCAATTACCGGAATGTTTGTGTATTTTGAGTAAATACAACTGAAATATAGGTTAACATTTAACAAGACCCGAAAAAGAAAATCACATGAAGGCTCCAGAGGGAGCTGAGAATATCTACTTACCAGATACTTTATTTAGCATAAAAAATAGTCTTGTCAATGTGCATTGATAATTCGAGTAATTTTGTTGAGTTCTTAAAATGATTCACAGGTATGATTTTGTTAAAAGAATATAGATGATACTTTTAAAATAGTTGTTTTGTAATATTTCTATATTTGAGGGAAAATGTGACCTGGACATAGGTTGTTACCTAAATATTTGATATAATACATTGCTCTACCTAGTGAGATAGTCATTTAGTTTATCAATGATAGCCAAGACATGCCTCTAAGCCTGTGCAAATCTTTTCAAGTTTCAAAAACAAATCTGGATCTTGTTAGGATTTGTAATCGTGTCAAAATTACAAATATATATATATGTATATATTTGGAAGAAGGTATATGATATATATAATATAAATATAATACAATTACCTCATAAAGCAAAAAGAGGTTTTCCTTATAGAGATACATTAAATATTAATATTTGAGAGATGTGTATCAGATTCAGGTTGGATGTAATTAAGTTTGAAATTCAAATATAAAAGACAAACATTTGAATAATTTAACTTTTTAAAGAAATTAGTAAAAAGATCCATTATTCAACTCGACCTTAAAATCTTACGAGTCTCAGAATTGTTAGTATCAATTATTTTTTAACGCAGTTTAGTGAATGGAGGAAGCATATGCTTATTCAATTAAGATTCGGATGGACATCTCGAGGTTTAGCAAATCTCTACTCCAAGTAGTACCATGTGCTAACACCTCACTGGAGCTGCGCTGCTGTAGCTAGGGCAGTAACAACACCAACCCCTCTCTCCCCTTTAATACTCTCCCTTCCCCTTTCGGAGTGTCATTACTCCAGGCCGCCACCACCACCCCTAATCCTTTCAATTTTGTTGCTTACTACAAAACCAAAGAAAAGCTATCATGATGATGCTCTCTAAGGCAGCGGTGTATAAACTACGGACCACGGGCCGCTTGAGGGCCGCACGCAATTGTAAAATTGTTGTGATTTTACTAACAAAAATGTCAAATTAAATAGATAATCAGTGCATGTTTTTAGACATTTGAACAAGTGAGCAAGCTCGATTATAATGTTCCATGTGTAAGAGCATATCAAATGAGTTCCAGTTTGATTTAATCAATCTTCAAGCAGACAATGCTCTGAAGGAGACTTTTAAGAATATGAAACTAACTGAATTGTATGCATCACTTGTAGAGAAAAGTTTGGTAATTTGAAAACGTTTGCCAGAAAGATGTTTGTGTTATTTGCTTCTACCTATATTTGTGAACAGACTTTCTCATGCGTGAACATTAACAAAGCAAAGAACAGGTCTCTCTTAACATACTCAAATCTACAAAGTGTTTTGCGAATTAGGACGAACAAGCTGAATCCTGACTTCGACAAACAAGTGCAGGATTTTGGACGGTTGCATGAATTTCATTAACGATGACAATTTGAGTAGTTATTAATCAACATTTGGTAGGCTAAGTATCAACATGAGTACATAACATATTTAGTTTTATTTGTTATGACATTAGATTTTATTTGCTACGTTTTTTGTATCAAAGCTATATGGTTATATGGCTAATATATGCAATTTTGCGTGAAAATAAAGTTCATTATTTAGTTAATTTAGACGTTTGTTACATGCGGCCAGCTAGAGACCTCACAAATGTCCATGTGGTCCTCGGGAGAAAATTTGCCCACCTCTGCTCTAAGGAGTAGTGTGGAGTTTCGAGCCGCAATCTCGGTGTTTTATTAGAATGTCGTCCCAAGTCAAAGGACAAGGGCTCCAATTCCTAAGTACAATTTTTTTGAGCTACCCAAGGAAATCATTATTTACAATAAATGGTGACATTTTTATTTAGTTTATATATTACCCACTGTATATCATTATCATTATTAGCACCATGTCTTACTACCCATTCGGGCTATACGCACTAACGCTTAAGTCACGATATCATATCAATAACAATAATTTAAAAAGGAAGTTGCGTGTGTATCCCTAGTTTAGCCAGTATCAAATTCAAGTTCGTATACTCGAACATATTTTAGAATTGAAACTGTACGTTAAATAATCACTTTTAGTATTTGTAGATGTTAAAAGAGGGAGGAGGGGGGAATTTTGAAATGGACTACTTCAAATATATATTTTTGTAAAAAGAATAAGCCATAATCTGACAATACTTTAGCTACTTTTCATTCAAACTGTTTCAAAAACATGAAATAAAACCGATGGTTCAAAACAATAGGGTTATTATTTAGCACCGCGTCTTACTACCCATTCGGTTTATACGCTTTAAGTACTAATTACGCTAATGGATTGGGAATTGTGAAGGTTGAATTAGAGGAAGTGAACCCACATTTGCGTGGAGGGAGAGAGGAAAACCATTTAGGAAAAGCCACCCTTAGTTCACCCAAACGAGATTCGAACCTCAATCTCCCCGTCCTTGGCGGTCGAGCTCAACACAACTAGCGCGTTAGCCAACTATGCCACCGAGGCAGGTATACTGTTATTCAATACTAGATTAAGTAATCTAACTTTTTTTTTAAATTCCATTCATCTTGGATAAGTTTAAAATGAGCATACTGAAACATTGATCATAGACTAAAAAAAACCATTACTATTTTAAACAAACGTATTTTTTCTTCAGATTCCATAGTAAAAAACATAATTTGTTTGTTACTTCTCTCCTCAACTGGTAAATTCTCAACCTGTGATTAAATGAGCAATGATGGAGGAAAGAATAGAAGGTACCAAAGACCCTGGCAAAAGTTGTTTAAATAATGAAGCAATAGTTGGCATTATAGTAACATATTTCAACTATACTTTATTGTTAGAAAACTTACCATAAAATGTTTAAAATAACTATTATTATTATGTTTTAACTACGTGTCGACCCTTTAAGAAGCCTTTTATGTATAAACACTATAATTAAAGTAACTCAAAACTAATTATATGAAATAAATTAAAAAATTAGTAAATGCAAGTTCATTGAGAGGGCATGGCTTTGTGAGATTGAAGGAGAAATAATGGATGATAAATTAAATGAAGTGTGAAAAAATTAAACATGAAAGTCATATCCTCCAACGAAGGAACGTAGACCCCCTCCACCCACACCAGCGATCAAGGTCATGAAGTTCTTAGGGGAGAGTAAGGGGTGGGGACGTACACTCACTGGCATACTTGTTTTGTTCTCCTTTGGGGACCATGTACATTTATACACTAATACATTGAACAAGTTGTCCTATACAGAGGCCTATTATATAAAATTCAGTGACATAGTCTAAGGATAATGTCTGATAGAAAATGTTATATCAATTGTTTTATGACCAAATTGTTTATGCATTCAGGAAATGGCCGTTTGTTTGCGTGGACCATAGTCCTTATTTAACTCACTTCCCCACTATCTAGAAGGTTGAATTTGGTACACAGCTTCCACTAGTGGGACATTTTAATTTATTAAATCTTGACATTTCATAAATAAAGCTTTTAACAACAACAAAAAATTATTTGTCTCTTCATCTAGTCTCTCCTTTTTCACCCCCTCCATCCCCATGGTGTCAAGTTACTAGTCTAATGCATTCAAAAATGAGGTGGCCCAATGGCTAGATAATTTTATAATAAAGAAATTGATAAAACTAAAGAAAAAGGAAAAATAAACTACTAAGAATAAGAATAAATTTGATGAAGAAAGCCCACCTAGGGAAAGAGGAAAGATGTGGGAAGAATCCAATGCACAAAGGTGACATCTTCTTCCTTTCTTCTGTCTTCTATAGTAGAAGTAGTCACACACACATTTTAAACACAAATATAATAATATTTCGGCATTGTTGCCTTTATCAAACACAAAGAAGAAGAGAGTACAAATAACACAAACAATGGATTACTCCAATTTGAATTTTGAATTAAACTGTTAGAAACAAATTGTGCCAACTGTTTTTGGGAGTAGAGATAAATTCCTTGTTTGTGGTTAATATTTATAGAAAACTGATGATGATAATAATAATAGACAAGAGAAAAAAATGTGTGTGTGACTACTTCTACTATAGAAGACAGAAGAAAGGAAGAAGATGTCACCTTTGTGCATTGGATTCTTCCCACATCTTTCCTCTTTCCCCAGGTGGGCTTTCTTCATCAAATTTATTCTTATTCTTAATAGTTTATTTTTCCTTTTTCTTTAGTTTTATCAATTTCCTTTATTATAAAATAGTCTAATGCATTATAATTTAACTGTCTTGTATGTCCATCCGAATCTTAAATAAACATAACTTGTTAAATTTAGTGTCATTATAGAAATAGCTTAAAATGTTAACAAAAGTAACCTACACACTTTTATTATCATGTGAGCTATTAAATACTTATTGGGACTATGTCTTAAAATAAAATGGCAAATGCAAGCAAACATAATTGCTGTAATGTCAGAAAACTCCGGTGCAAATGTTGAAAATAACATCCACCTCCGCCCCCAATCTGTATTCGTAATCACATCCAAGAAATTTATATGATATTCGGGGATATATTTAGATTTAATGACAAAATAACCCTAAAACTAATTTATTACATACTATTTTATATAATTAACCTATTCCATATAATAATGTTTGTATAATTTGAGTCGATTAACCGAACGTGTGGGGCATATTGGAAATAATATAGTTAGATTTGTTGTTTTTTTTGTTTGTTTTTTTGTCAAACATTTATAATTAAAATACAATATCCTTTATAAATGACTCACAAACTATTATTTATATCTTCCGTTTTGGTTACCAAGGTAGTTGAGAGGAAGTGATCCTGCATTAGCGCATAGAGAGGATGGCAAACCACTGATAAATCACATGTGATAAGCCCCTCTAATTCACCCGGACGAGATTCGAACCTCGACCTCACCGACAACAGTGATAGAGTGCAATGCTATACTAGCATATTATTCTTCTCAACCACTGGTGCGGGTAATATATATGTTACAAACACCAACACTAAACAAAAAAGTAACAAAATAGGTATTATTTTTTAACTCGCTTTTTGCTTTGGTAGTGTTTCTCAAAGTGTTTTAATATTTTTTAGCTGGTTTCCTGCTGTGTAACACAGATTTTCTGTTTCCATTGCGGGAGTATCGCCTAGAATATTTTTCTTGGCTAAAAAACATAATTTCTATACAAAAAGTTTGTATCTAATCAAAGAAACATTGTAGATTGTTACACAAATTATTGATACGGTAAACAGAATCAAGCCTACTCTATAAATAAACTTTTAACATAGATCATGCAAATACATCAAAAGGAACCTTTTCAAAAACTGAGGTTTGGAGGTAATAGTAGTAACAAGGTGACAGACAGTTAGTGTCCAGACCAGGGTTTTACCTGAATGAGAAATAAATGTTGGAAGGGAAGGGGTGTAGGTAGCATGGCTTACAGAAAAAAAAAAGATGAAAAGATAGTTGATGCCAAAGAGGGTTTGGGGAGGAGAGGGAGAGGCGCTTCCGAGGACAGAGCATTCTACCAGGCAGCTACTGAACTTTTTCAACAGTTCAGACATGATTTAATTTGAAAATATCAAATTTTGTGCCAGTTATTGTATTGTAAATATTTGTCGTGTATGATAGAACATTATCTTATTCTCTATAATAATATAATAACTTCAAAACTATATTTTAGTATTTTATGTTTTATTTAATTTAAATTTAATTGAAATTACGTCTTATTGTAAAAAAGTAAATATTAACTTGTAACTTTTTTTATTAATATAGTTCATTTTAAATTTACAAGTTTAATGCAATGCAAAAAACCGCATGTAGTTACTATGCATATTTTTTAAGCAATAGCGGGCACAACTTTATCGTTCTTATATAGTAGGTGTCCATCCGAATCTTAACTGTACATGATTTGTGAAGCTTGGGAAATTGAATCCAGGTTCAATTTCCGTGTTCAAGTGTCATTTTTCAAAATTTACAAACAGTTTAGACAAATTATTTATTTGTTGAACTCAATCAAGAATATATAAATAATTTACTCTAAAATAATCTGTTTGGATTTTATAATATTTCATTTAGAGTCGGGTCGAATCCAATATGTTACGTAGCCAAATCCCCAATCCGAATCTAAATCTTGTAAAAATTAAGAGCATTAGAGGAATTATATGTATAATAGATTGAGAGAGAATACAAAATAGTAACTAAATGTAAACATTATTTTTTATATCCATTCATTATAACAATCATAAATCCTGTTAAGTGTTATATTACTGGTCTGTGATCTGGTTGTTAAGCTCATCCTATAATTATTAATAGTCTGAACCACTAATAAGCAGTAGTAGAGCTCTAAAACCAATTTCACTTGAAACATAAGGATTTGAACTTCAAATCACATATTTTCTTGAATCTCAAATATTCTTAATGATTCAAAGGATTCAAGGGTCTCAGCTTTAATTTAATTACAAAAGATTTGATTAGGATTAGATTCAAATCATTTTTAATATTAAATATTTTATTTGAATTCGATTCAAACTATTTTCATTTTTAAATATTCTATTTGAATTTGATTCAAAATTTCTTGAGATTATTATTTAAAAAAAAAGGTCTGTCATTAGGAAACCATTTTCAAATGTATATCAAATTATAAGAGGCTAACAAAATAGCCTGTGGAACCAATTCTTAACATTGATAAAAACCCATTGCAATATTAAATTTGACTAAAAAAATATATGTACTCATTTTTCCAGAGTCTGGTAATACTTCTTTTCAGGTCAGTTTCAGACTTCAAGTGATCTACATATATTCCTCCATTTTAAAGTTT
The DNA here is from genome assembly GCA_039000515.1 of Timema cristinae. Lineage (NCBI taxonomy): Eukaryota > Metazoa > Arthropoda > Insecta > Phasmatodea > Timematidae > Timema > Timema cristinae. The sequence continues at coordinate 24,643,823 of JBCFYV010000012.1, read as the reverse complement.
TAAAGTTTTGGAAGGATACATTCTAATTTTCTAAGAATGTTACAGTAGTCGTCATTTACTTGGCTTAAAGAATTTGTATGTGTCTTTGGTAACAAGGTAGCTGACTGCCGATGTTATTGTAGTGCCAGCTGTTATGTACCTGGAAACATAGTTTGCCAAATAAATTTTAGCTGGAAATAAGTTGTAAGTTTTGTAATGCTACTATTTTATACTAACTAAAATATGTCACCCTGGGATTTAAGGTTTTTGATAGTTATATTGAGTTAACCTATTAGTTATAACCTTCTTCCAACTATAATAAATCCCATATCAATGACAACTCTGATATTTGAATGAAATTGGCAATACTCAGAACTACGTTATTTTTCATTATGACAATTAATAAAGGAAAGCCACTTTGTGATTTTTTTTTTTACTAACCCCCTACACTCCCCCCCCCCCCCCTCAACTTCATTATGAGGTGACCTGGTGGTCAGACTTCTATGCTGGCGGTCCGGGGTTCAATCCTCAGTCCCAGCACAGATGTATCTGATTACCAAATCCTTCCTTCATCTGTGACAAGACTGTGTTAACCACAACTTGTGAATGTGAGGAATGCCAGGTCTCTGACGTGGTTCGGATTCCACGTTAAACTGTAGGTCCTCCATTTCATCTCACAATCACCCTACCATTACACATTAGCGTACGTGCGTATAACCCGAATGGGTAGTAAGAAGCGGCGCTAATAATAATAATAATAATAATAATAATATAACCTCATTATGTATTATGTGTACCTCAGTATATATATAACATAGTTTTAAGTCGGGTTGGGTGCATGAAAATGGATTAAAATTTAAAATGTTGAGGAATCAAAATTAAGAATTAAAAATTTAAGCTTAAAATTTAATAGAAATTAGCAGCTTATATATTTTATGAACACTGAAAATGACCTAGTAAAACAATTATAAATTTACTTGGCTGAAATTAAAATCTAAATACACCGAGATAAGTAAGGTGCTCACGGTCATCCCTAAACTCACCAAAGCATGTGAAGGAGTGAATGATCTACGTAGTTGAACACTGGAGCCGCCAGGGTGGATGCCACCATAAGCAGTTGCACGGCCGTGTTTACTTTACTTATAGTTGTGGGTGCCAGCTGGGCTGTCGCATATGTAACGTCAAAATAACGACTCAAAGTTCTCTGTAAAAATATAATTATAAATGTGATTTGAAAACTGTCAATTTTACAGTTTAACTTATTAATTTGTGAATATATATTAAATAGCAGAAGAATTTTTCAACATCTGTGAATGGAATATTATGACTCTGTATCAGGTCCCATCTCCTTTGGTACAGCCTGGAGTCGACTTCGATCTCTGACTGAAGCCCATAGAGCTTCCTCCGGCAACAGTTGATCTTCTGCCAGATGACTGCTTGCCATCGTAAAGTCCCCGAGCCCCCTATATTCTCTAGTTTATCATGCTCAGATAGCTCATAAAGCAAGTTGAAGGAACTAAACAAAGTTCTCACACCTCTATGAGATAAAATAGTTACCTACATTTTCTTGTAGGCTTTTGTTGTATCCATTTGTAGCAGCTGATTGGCTCAAATAGTGCTAGTGTAGCCATATAATGGGAAATTTCAAGAGACGCTGGATTTGCTTTGATTGACCAAAGGTGTGTTGTGATTTGAGAAATACACCAATAAAATTATAGCTCCTTAAATGGATGTGTGAAGTCAACTTTCTCAATTAGAAATGAACTCGAAGTGAATAGAGTTAAATCTTCCTAAACAGACAGCTCTGAACTGCAGCTTCTTTTTTAGAGCAAAGAGTTTAAATTTCCCTGGCAAAATAACATGGTTATTACAGCAATGCAATTTCCCAATAATGGACTTTATCAGTAACGGACACTGCCAGACACTCATATTTATGCATAAAACATTCCTACAGTGCACACAAATTGAAAACACAAGTCTATACACAGTATGTTACTGTAAGAATGTCAGGAATGCTACTGTCTCACGTTAAGTGTGAGCAACCCTGCTTTCTCCCTCCAGTGAATTCTTTAAAATAGCTTACATAGTAATGACTATAGTACTTCAAGGTTGTTCTTCCCACCCCTTCCCAGCCATCAGCGGGGGATGTTCCAGAAGTTTAGTTTGTGCTCGTGAGCACATATACAGTACAGAATGGCTACTGATCACATTTCAATTTATCTCCATGATTTTCTGTTAATTATGCCATATGTGCAGTAAGCTACATATATTATTTATTCATTAGTCATAATCATCCTGCATACAATACTGCACAGTGCAGAAATGAGATTATTTTAGTTATTATCCACAATATATAGGTTCATATAGATTAAACTGTGTTCCAACAGATTTTTTTTATGTTTAAATTCAGTAGCAGCTCATGAGTATATCTTAAGGGAGGGTTGCCTCTTCAAAATTGTTGAATACGGTAAAGTTTACCTTAAACCAAGCTTACACCACTCTGTATTTAACTTAGAAACCACACTATAGAAAGTATAAAGTTAATGAAAGCCATAAAAGTAAAAAAAAAAAAAAAACTGGTTCAAAATCAAAGACTGTCTATCGTGAAATACAAACACACCATTAAAAGAATAAAAAATAAAAATAGGTTTTTAGCACTATATCAAGCATTAAAAAACTTTATAGATAAAAATTATTTTAACTTTGAAAGAAAAATCCTTACTTCTGTTTTTTTCCTAAATCAGTTTTTCTAGTCCTTGTTTGTTTAGGTCTGTTATCTAATCTTCAACTGTTCTATAGACAAGATGACCGAATCATTTAAGCTGTCTTAGCCCATCGTGTTTTTAGGTAAGATTTGATCAACTTCAAAGCTGAAAAACACAGCTCACTTTCCAAAGTAGTAATAGGAATAGTTGCAGGAATTTGTAATGCTTTCATGATTTCTTTAAATGTAGCTTCCAATCCTAAATGAGTTATAAAATGTAATATTTTCAAGCAGCCAGCAATATTTTCTTCAGTTATTTCTGACCTCAAGTAAAAAACTTCAAGCTGTTTTAAATATATTTTATAAATTATTGGAACTGCACTCCAAATGTGGTTAATATATCTATTGGAAGATCTTTTTATTTATGTTTATTCAGGTGTTCAGACTGAAATATCTTTACTCCACACAGATGGTTTTTGAATAAAAAGCAATCTTTTATTTGAAATACAACTGTATCAGAAACGTTTCCTTTGCCAATAAATTTAAATTTTCATTATAAGGTAGTCTAGGCGTAAGTCCTTCTGCAAGCATCTCAAATATTTCCTCTTGTCTATGGAATAAAGAGGGTAGCTAATTTCTAATTTCAATTATCACCTTTTCAAAGTCGTCAATAGCAGCATGAATTCTTACTGTATCGATTTGCAGAACCTTTTAACTGATTAAATACTATATCAAAGTGATATTTGTAAGTAAAGACTGTTTGTATTAGTCTAGATTGGAAATTCCATCTAGTTTGTGAGGGTCGAGGTATTTTTTTTATTGCATATATGCTTTAAAGTCTCTCTTCTATCTGTAGAGTGTGAGAAAAATGTGCAATCCCATTCAATATGGCAAAAAAAATTATCACACTCGTTATATCACAAGAAGCTTGTGTGAGCAATTTATTTAATTGGTGGGCATAACAATAAAGGTAATGGTGATTTTCATATGTCTCTTTGATTTTAACGTTTTCTATTCCCTTCCTTCCGTGTAAAACCGCGGCATTGTCAAATGTCTGCGGGACCAGTTTGTTGACTGAATGTAGCATGGATTCTCCCTAACCGAGTCCACAGGACATAGTAGATTACCACTTATATAACAGCAGAGAGGTCAGGTTGTCATGGAAACCACCCAATTATGAATTCAGAGCTTGGATGGTGCGATCTGCCACCCCACAGCCACAGTGTGATGGCGAGCACATGCTACAATAATTTTATTAGTAGGGTGCACATGTTGTCTCGCATTGTTATGATTATGGTTTAACTAATTTCCTCAATAAAATAGGGAACTTATGTGATGAACATTTTTTTATTAATTTATGTTTTTCATTGTGGAATAAAATGATATGAGAAAATTGTTATTAATTTCAAAATATGTTTTGTTAATCTTTTGCTTTATTTTGCAGGAAGCTCAGCACCCTAGAGCTCTTTCATGAGCTGCCACTATTTAAATTATTAGTTTGGATAACAAACGTTTATTTATATCGAGCGGTGTCCTCTATTAAGAGATTTCCTTCCATATGAAATATTCTTTAAGCCTAATTGAAGTTTGAATATTTTTTGTTGTTATTTTAGGCTTGAAAAAATATTATATTTTGGTTAGTTATATAAATTTATGGATGTAAATTACTTTGAAAATTATTTATTCCACATTTATTTGTAATACTTCATTTCATTCTGATAAATCAAGTTATTATCATAAACATACAATTTAATTACTTCAGATATGTTCATATTAATATTAGATTATAGTGTACATAGCAGCTTAGAATGGCAGTAATTGAACATAAACTGAGTATTTTAATTGTCAATATTTTTATTGGCAAAACTTCATATTGTCAAAGCAAAATGTTTTTTCGATGCAAAGTCGAAGCTTTGCACACCCATACTCTTTAAGGAAAATCTTGTTCACATTTTGCTATATATGGAAGTAGGTACAGGAAAGAAGGATGAAAACACATAAAAGGGAACAAACAATATATGGTTTTTGTAATGAATAGAAGAACACACACAGTTCACACTAGATTACAACCAAAGAGGTAATGGGTGCCTCTTGAATTATTATTATTTGTGTTTAGAGGCCCGTCAACACAATAAGGTCATTAGAGCTGCCTCTTTAAATAAATCATTTTTTCCCGCCCAATCTCTTGACCTAGGTTTCATCCTATCGGAGCTCATCTAGAGGGAGTATGAAAATCACAACGCAAATTCCTGAAAGAGGAAACAAAATAAGCAGGAGGAAAAGGAAAGTGACAAAGAATTATAGTACACCTGAGGTCATTTGCAAGAACGAGAATTGAATAAAAGTGAAAGGTGAGTTAGAAGTGAAGTGGCATTGATTTCCAAACTAATAGGGTACTTTCGTGCAGATGGCCCAAAAGCAAGAAATCAACGCAACTCACTTCACTCATCCTTCATTTTTACTCAATTCTCATTTTTTCATAGGGCCTTTAGATAGGAACATATAAAAGCAACAGATAGCATAAAGGAACAACACAGAAATGGACAATGAAAGTGAATATATAATACACTTCTTAAAATAGTGACCCTAGGACACAGAGAAGGAAAGAACAGAGTCACAGCCCCTAGGTTAAAAATGTTGCACTCATTTTCGAGGCTTTACTACTTCAACGTTGGGATCGTTAGGTGCGACCCAAGTGACTACAGCGCAATCAAGTGAGCATTTTGTAAACGACTCACTTTAAACTCAAATGTACTAGAAGGCAGATACAAAATATGAGCTCCTGTCGGCTGGCGGTCACCGAGAAAGCTTCAGGTAGCGCCCTTTTCCATCTCTAACCCCCCACCCCCTCGTCATAAGTACCCTAATTCGGCCACACAAATAAGTTTACTCTGACTGCACATTACAAAGAAAACTTGAAACACAATGAACCTTTTTTTTTAACTAAGGGACTGGCTGTCAACTGCAATTATTTATTAAGGAGCATTGAGAAGAATTGCAGACGTTTAGAAATACCAATTTATTTAACTAGTGGTTAGATATTTTCTAATATTGTTTTCAACAAAATGAGGCTGAAAGTTCTGACTAATTAAATAGTTTAAATTTTAATTATAAAATGATTTTTAAATGTATGATATCTTTTATAGAACCCCACAAATTGTGACCCTATCAAAACATGACTATTTGATAGAGGAAGGCTAGATACCATACCGTGTGGTCACCAATGCAGGTCTAAAATATTTATTTGATGCTATATATTTAAAATCATTAATGTATACTTGAAATAATTTAAAAACTGGTAATTTCCCGGTGTAAATTAAAATTCCCACACTTAAGTAATTAAAGTTAAAACAAAAATAGTGAGATGGTTTTAAATAGTTTTAAGTGTCTCTGTTATTTAAAATTGCGTAGTAAACACTGAAGTTAAATTATTGTATTTTGTGTGAGTACTTATCTTAAAAGTTAGCAAGCTTTCTTTTATGAATTACTAGCAATCCTGCATGACATTGTCCGTGACCCCTTGTGGCATAAGAATTATATAGACATCCCTCCCCCCCCATGGTACCCGCATCTCTGAAATGTAATTCTAAAACAGAAAATATTTTCTTCAAAAATTTGTTTAAAATATCACAATTAAAAAGATAATTGAAAATCTAAAAATCCTGCTCCAAGGTGCAATCTTCCTTTTATTATCATAAACTATGATGTAACATTGTGGCTAATAAAATACGGCTATAGCCTAGTCTAGTCCATTAAATTATTGAGGTCACCTTTCAGGGTAAACCTGATTGTTGGCTACATAGATATTATTTTTATATGTGAGATACAAAATAAATAGGTAGCTCAAAATGATTTACTATTTAACATATTTTGTTATTAAATGAATGGTTTTTAAATAGGAGCTAACGAATATGAAACCATACACATACAATTTTAACGTTTTTTATCATCACAAATTAAGATTATATACTTATTAGTTTCATCGTTCGATCTTTCAAATTTGCTGGCTATCTTGCATACAAGATAGAACGGAAATTTCACTGTAAACTCTGCAGGAAAACATTAACAAAGTGTGATGCCAGCATGGAGTCATGGCATTGTTATTAAATTATTCATAGGGCATATCTCAATTAAGGGCATGATGACTTAAGGAATCTCAAATCCCCTACAGATATGTTCACACACATTTCCTAGCAACATTTATTGAGCAATTTCCTTATGTGCAACACAAAGAAGGTATTGTACATATAATGTTAGGAAAGGCACTGAAGAAAATAAGGATAATATAGCCTCATTAACTGAGGCAATGCAAAAAGCACAATCTATTTTGCACAAAGCCACCTCCTTAAAGTTAGAATCCACAATCCCGTGTTGTGGACTGCAAAGGAGAATATTTAATGTTTAGGGAAACAGACGCAGGAATTATAGAACATATTACACCAATAATCTCATCTCATTGAATGAAATTTGGAGAGTTGAGTACTTGTGACTTTAATCTGATTTTGATTCCAATTAAATGTAATATATTAACTGTGCTTTGACATATTTCTATGAATCTAGACTCTGGTCTCCAAATTAATATTTGTAGCGTGTTGCATTTTGAAACGTTGAAATAATGTAAGGATTTATAAGTAGTAGTATTGAATCATTGTGATCGTTTTACAAACAAAACCAGCTGTTTGGCTTAAGGCTTAGGTTATAAACCTATAAGGTCATAAAACTATAGAATTATAGTTGATAGGTTAAAAATAAATACAATATCCAAATAATTGGACATTATGACTGTTTAAACTCAAAAACTTGCATAAGTGGCCAATGTAATATTTACTACTTTTTGCATCTTAAATTGTGATTATATTACTCCATAGTGCCATTGAGCCTTTAGTTGAAAGTAGTTTTAAGACTGTATAGAAATGTGTTTGCACCATTGAAGCGTATAAGACTATGATTTGTGCTCATCTTTACGTAAATAGACACTTTTTACTTTCTCTCGACACCTTTAAAAGAAAAGTACTTTGCTCGTAAGAAAGATCAAAATGTTGATAATTGTAAACCCCCCTCCCCCCGAAACGGTGTTGGTTTGCGATGCCGTCTACCTGTGTGTCTACATTCAGAACTAAAGCCGAAATCACTTTACTGATCAGGCTAAAACTTAGTATATATGGTTTTATAAGGTTCCCTCGAGGAGTTTTGGGAGTTAGATATCTTACCCTATAATTGAGGGTAGTTTAGTAAAGGTAAAAAAGAGAGAAAACAAGCCATCTCGAAATCCACTGTAACGATTTTTATTAAATTTCGTATATGGGTAATGTTTATTATTATAAATTAATCATCCCATAAACATAAATTTAAGGGTAATTTACATAAGTAGGTATTGCCAATTTTAATCATATATTTGCAAGTATTTGAAACACGAAATAAATCAATATTGTAAGATTGTAACAAAATTAAAATTAAAAAAACCTTTACTTGAAATATATTTTTATAAAACCAATAGGAGGCTGTTCATAAATTATGTAATGATTTTTTTCATTACTTTGACCCCTTTTACTCCCCAAATCTCCCTAATTAAGGAATTGTAAGATTTCTCGTTCCTCCTCTTCCCTGACTGATCTTACGTAATTTTCTTACAATTTGGTAAATTATATTATTTTATACAAAAGGATTCGTGATGGGAAATTATAAAATATTTATCACAGTAAAATTAGGTTTAAAACAACATAAATAAATGACAGTTTATAGTTATGTATAGCTGTGTACGTCTATAGGCAATGATTCAGCGCTATCTGTCGTCGCTAGGTGCAACCTTTTTGACTGAGTCTGTAAAAGTGGTTGTTTTTTTTAGATTTTGTCTAACCATAAACGTTTATAAAATCCTTAGTTAAGATGGAATCTGCCCACCCCCATGAAAACTTAAGAAATTACTGATAACTCCCACCCAAAAAATCCTTACGTAATTCTTGAAAGGTCCCCAGTTTCCGAGCCATTGGCAAATATTAAAAAAAAAAATTAGGTCTCAGAAAACGGGAGTTTATAATTCGTCTTTTTGATGAAAATATGTAAAATTTGTAAAGTCTGAATAATGAACCATACGTTTCTTTCATTTATGCCTCTTGGTGGAATGTGATGGCCATTTTTTCCATCATGTTTCTGTAAAAATGTATATTATCTGGTTTCACAAATATTACAAGTTTTAAGTAAATGTTTCCATTTTTAGACAAAATAGAGAGAAAGTCTATTTGGTGCACCAAACCATTTATTTATTGAGGTAGGTCTAGTTATTAGCCTTAATAATATGGACACAAGTTAATATTATACAACTTATAAATCTGTTTGTAGTTTCGTCTTTATTAAAACATTATTTCTCACTTAGTAGATACCAAAACTAATAGCATAGAAGAACAGTCTATTGAAAACATTTATCAAAGGTTAATTTCGGCCAAATAGTCCATTTCAACTGCTATTTAAAAATAATATATCTAAATATTAGAAGTATAAAGCACAAATATAAGGATTTATTATGTTTTCTCTCTTATATTAAACTAAATATTGATTTAATAATATTAACATGAGTCTGGATATACTGGGATGAGACATTATTGCTTTCAATTTCAAACTACAGGGCCAATTATGCCCGTAGAGACAATAAATTAGGTGGGAGAGTTTGTGGTTTTGTTAGAAGAGCTTAATGGTTTCAAACATGGACATTTGAAACTTTTAGTAAAGGTTCCTTATTGGCTATAGACCAGAGAAAAGACAGAATTTTGTGAAATTCAACCACCTTTAAGAGATAAAAAAGGGCGTTCAAAAGTTTTCAAAATCACTAAGCATGCATTTTTTGAACTAGTGGACATAGAGCCTTGAAATTTAAAATGAATGTTTCTGTATAGAAATGGGGAAAATATTTTTTAGGGTTTTTCAAATTTAATCACCTAAATGGTGTAAAAGAGGGAACAAGGGGCAGTAAATTCTATGTCCTCCAATCAAGATGAAATTTTATATATGGAGGGTTATCGGGTCGCAGAATACTAATATGAAATTAATTTATGTACGCCAACCACACGATGATTCCCGAGGTGCGTTGATAAAAATGTGTGTTCAAGACTACCAAAACTAATATAAATAAATACTTTACAGGATGATAGAATATTGAAATTGTGCAGACAACAAATGGGACCACTCCAAATAATTATAAAAGTATGAACAGTTTTGTTTAATAAGTGCGACTCTGGGACATATGAAAGGGGATATAAACAGAATAAAAACCTTTTATGTGCGCTAGAATACTTAAATTTGATAGTCGTTTAGGAGGACAACTCCAAATAACCAAATAAGTCTTAAAAATGGAAATTTCTAAATGATAGTTAGAAAAATGAGCTGAAATATTTACAAAACTAATAGAAACAACTAATTCCCAGTGTGGCAGAAAATTGAAATGTATAAGTAAATTAAAGGGACATGTCAAATTACTATAAGTCTGTACATTTTAAATTTTAAATGAGACCCCGGCAGGTGAGGGCGGGGGGGGGGGGGGGTAGATGAGGGGTTATAAAAATAAAAACAACTTTTAGCTGTGATAGAATATTTAAATTTGGCAAGTAGGTAGAGTGAACTTTCAAAATAACCAAATAAATCTTAATATTTGAAATTAAAAGTGGAAGTTGAAGAAGTGGTAGGGGAAGGGAGCGGGCTCAACATTTACAAAAACTAATAAATTCAACTACATTCTGTGTGGTAGAAAACTTAAATTCTTAGTAAACAAAAAAATATGAAATTTTTAAACTTTAGCTATGGAAAATGGGGGAGGGGGAAGCTATAGCTAGAAATAGCTTTTGAGATGAGGTTAGAAATTAAAATTTGAAAGACAGGTAGAAATAAAACTCCAGATATCCAAATGAATGTTATAATTTAATATTTTTCAAAGGGGTTTGGAAAAGTGGGTTGACTTCTAATACTTATAAAAGTATTAGAAACAACCTCTTCTCAGTGTGGTATAAAACTAAAATTCTCCACATAGTCAAAGATACCACTCCAAATAACTATAAGAGTCCAAAATTTTTAAAGTTTATAATAGGAGTCCATAAAAAAGGGGGGAGTTTAAGAAAGATTAAGTATGGTAGAAAGTCTAAATTTTGCATGCTGGTAGAGGTACGGCTTTAGATAACCAAATAAGTCTTAATTGGATAAACTACTTTTATGTGTGATATAAAACTGGAATTCGTCAAGCAGAGATAGGGACCACCCAAATTAACTATAAAGTCTTAACATTTTAAATTTCAAAATTAGACTACAGGAAATAGGGAGGAAGGGGGTTGGGGGTTAGGGGGATAGGTAGAAAATTTAAATTTGTCAGGGATGTAGAGGGATAACTTCAAATAACCACAAATACATTTTAAATATTAGTTATTTCTAAGGAGGCTGGTGATATAGAGGGTCTCAAATTTTTTAAACATAAAATACTAAACTACTTCTATAAGTGTTAGATGATTGGCATAAGTCAGGTGGGCTTAAAGACCAACTCAAACAGTACCAAGGGCTGAATTATTACCTTTCAAAATGAAAGCTTGGAAAATAGGGAGTGAAGGTCCCCTCAAAATATTTACAAAGCTATAAAAATACAATTTTTGTAGAGAAATAAGCTTGAAATTTCGCCATGTAATTTAATAATAAAACAGGTTTGAGTAGCTAGACGGGATACATTGTTCACGTTAATTCATTAAAAAAAAAAGCTTATCTAATGCCGCTATGCTCATGACAATATTATAGCAACTGTTTACATCACCAAATGAAGAAAATTAAACTATATCTTTCTACTGGAGCGATATATAATTTTTTGCCAAAAAAATTGATGAAAAATACTGCAAATACATTGGCATTTTCTCGCGTTTCGTACATTATTGAACAAGTGGAATTTCAAAATTGAAGCCCAAGAAATGGTAGCGCTTAAAATGTATACAACCAAAATATAACATTCTTTACGATGTGGTTAGGTTGACATTTGGTAGCCACGGAAAATATCATATAAAATAATCAAATAAGTCTTAAAATATCAAATTAGAATAATTGTGGAAGCTAAGGAGGGTGAGTGTGAGAGAGGGGTTTGTAAATGATAGTAAATTGCCATCTTTCCAAAGAAAATATACTTTTATGCATGAAAGAATATTTAAATTTGCCCATTTGATAAAACACATAACCATAAAAGTTAGAAAGTTTGGAATTCAAAAATTTACTGCTGGGAAATTGGAGGGGCCTCTAAAATTTCCTAAGCTATAAAAACCCAATATGTTCCAAATGCGGGTACACTATATACTCATTAAACCTCCCTCATCCCTAACACAATAGCGTAATTAGTAGCACATAAGCGTATAACTCAAACGAAAACTAAGGCACGATGCTAACAAAAATAACAAAATAGAAACTGTTATTGATGTTGAACACACAAAAAATCTATTTTCTAAAATGCTCTTTTTATAAAAATTGGGCTGTAGTAAGACATTTGGAACATTAAATTTGTAAAGACAGAGGAAAAAAGTTTATACTAAAAGTAAATCAATACACAAACTAAAGCCTATCTTAAAGTGGATACATTAGATTTACAAATACATAGCTGTTATCGCATACCTAGGAGCGACATAACAATTAAAATAAACACATCCAAGTGACATAACTTGGTGAGCATGATTCTCTTTGGATAATAATGATGCTTCATAATTAATATGTTTCTGTAAAATAGTCTATTATTTAATTTATGTTCGTTGGTGAAATGTGATTCTTTTTTTCAAACATGTTTTTATGATCGTGCTTAGATAAAGTTTGCATTGTCATTGGAGTACGACGGCCGCCCTGCGATTGCGCTCGTTTGTGCACTCAGATTGTAAACTATATATTTTCCTCCTAAGATTTTTTATTTATTAATTGCAATAACTGAGTTGTGATTGCCATGGTTAGCTTAGGATTGTACACGAAGTAACTTTCAAAATTATGACAGCTGGACCAATAAAGTAAGGATGTTATAGCTAAATACATCAAAGCTCGATTTAGTACATTACGAAATCAAAGAGACCAGAGTATTATGAAATATATCAATTTCCAAATTATTTTGACACATATATTTTAATCAAATTTCTGTTAAATCTTATTACTGTATTGATTTTTAATGATATTGATTATAATTTTAGTTTCAAACATATCCAAACTAAATAATCAGATTTTTTTTTCTTTACTTTAGTAGATAATTTTTATACCAAACACTTAATAACTATAGTTGTGATTGGGTAAAATTAAGAGTATTTTTTTCATATTCTTTGTATTGTCAACAATTTTACTCACTTTACTAAACGCTTTTGTGGTGATATAAATATTTATTTTTTAATAAAAACTGCAATTATTAATTGTATGAAAATATTTTTATAGTATAGTGAAATAATCTTATACTGAGAGAGTTTTCAGTTTAAATTTTTTAAATATTTATTTCTATTCCTCTTTACTAAAATAATAAGAGATATTTAATTTTCCATACAGACATGAGAAGGTGTTGGACAATTGTAATTGGACAAAACATTATGAGCTTTTTGTTGTGCAATCCTAACGCGCATTTAGGGAGATAAGCTTCATTTTCAGACTTGATTGTATTATAAACTGATTTAAAACCGATTTGTTAACTTTCATTGCACATTAATATAAAATAATACTGAAACTTAGTACCCTTTCGAGTTATACGCTTATGGGTTAGGATTTGAGAAGGTTAGATATAGATGACATGAACCCACATTTTCGCGGAGGGAGAGTGGAAAACAATTTAGGGAAAACGACCCCAGTTCAACTGAGCGAGATTCTAACCTAGGTCTCCCCGTCCTCGGCAGTCTAGCTCAACATGAAACTAGTGCGTTAGCTAACTATGCCACCAAGGTGGGCATTAGTATGAGATAATGTTGAATATAATCATTCCAGTGTTTAAAATAAGGGGGTGTTACCGATACCAAATATATACTTAGGAAACTCTTTCCATTGTACGTTCCATGCTTTTAACTTTTTATTTTAGTTAATAAAGTAGCATATCACTTGTGTACTTTGTTTATATTAATTTGACAACAACATGTAAAAATAAATGCAGCCTTTACAACTTAAGTATTTAATTTTAATTACTGATATATTTTTTGTGCTATGTCTTACTTCTCACTACAGCTATCCGCGTATTTACTCCTAAGGATAAGGAATGAGGAAGGTAAAACGTCTGGGAAATGTGCCCGTATTTGCGTTGAAGGAGAATTATAAGCATATTAGGAAAAAACACTCTCAGTACACTCCATCGGGATTCGAACACTGATACCCTAGTTATTTGCAGTCCAGTCTAACGAAGAAGGGAATCCTAAAGAATGGTGACCGCAGAAGCTGGTCACAAAATATTTAATAATTCATTTACAAGTGCATTTCCAAGACTAGTGTCTCTTTACGTTTAAACTGTAGAAGTACTGGCATTGTATATTTGGGTCCAACACTCAATTGTTTGAAAAGTTTTGGTCAATGAAAGGGGGGTGAGGCGGGGCTAAGGGACTACCGCTACCTGGACTATTGTACTCGGAGAGACAGCAATTCTTAGCTTGTCTTTCTCACGAGGAACATTTTGCTATAGAGAGTTGTTTTAAAGAATTCTCACTTGGAAGCGCTGTTATCACTGGGTATTTTAAGTTCTACCTGACTCGAGGAGCGCAACAAATCTCCCGTAAGGCTGTGTATCTGTTATTTCTTTGTCTGTGCCCTAGGAGGATATAGACCTGTCTAGTGAATTATAAAATGTAATGAAATTTAAAAACACTTGAAGGTTGTGCCATCTTGGAAGGGTTGTTATTAAACAACAAAATCTAAATAGACAGGGAAGATAAAGGATGAAGAAATAAATTACATATTCTTGTAATGAAGACATTCATCTGAAACAGCAGGCCTCACCAAACTCTATGATTATGAGAGTTACTTTCAAAATGTCAAATTTTTTTGCAAGCTAGGTACACCCAGTGCCTATATCGTTTTGACAATTATTTTAACCTTTACAGAGAATTAGGCTTTCAAACCTTTGTTCAATTGGGGTGGGGGTTCTACGGCTTGAATTCATAATAGTATTGAAAGTTGTGTTAAATAATATTTGTAAATTTCACGCCGAAATGATCTTTTTAATTCTCGATAGTACACATAATATTATTTTTCAGACAAAATGATAGACAAATATATTTTTTAAATTATGGTTTGTAGTTTAATGAGAAGGGTGGTATTGTCTTTGGTCTACCATTTATTTAATGTTTGGTGATTAATGTGCCCCTCCCATTTTAATGCATGTATCAAGTTGTTCATTTATGAGCCTACTCCTATATTTGTTTTCAATGCCTTTAGTTGGAAGTGATAATTCAGATAGGCAGAGCAGATTAACGCCTTCACTTATAGTGCAACACGAACCAAAACCATACAAACTGTAAATATCCTGAACTTGAAGTCACCCTCTTCAACAATAACTTCACTTTGGAAAGTGCCAAATAGATTTCTCATGTGAGTTGCCAAATATGTCGTCGCTAGATATGGGTAGCTTGCGGTCAACAGTTTGGTAGCCCCTGACCTAGATGATGCAACTTCAAGGTAGTATTGCTAAATTTCAAACAAAACACATTTGTAAGGTGCAAAACAAGCAGTACTTACTGGCAAAGGCAGGGATTGATATCGAATGTAGAAGCCAGCTCCCACGAGAAGTAAATCTCTGGCGATAATTGTGCCGGTAAGGATTACTGCAACATTACACAGAATGAAATGTATAAGTCATCACCTGCAGACAACTATCTGTTTAAAACGGGGTCCATTCATTGAAACAAGCTGATATTATTTAAGGATAATCTTCGTATGGCTGTTCACACAGTTACACTAATAGAACAGGGATAAGGAATATAGAGGAAATGTACCCACATATGCGAGAGGGGGAAATCATTTATAAAAATTCCACATCTGTACACCCGGGTGAAATTTGAATCTTGACTGCTCCATCATTGAAAAACAAAACCAGACTGATGCCTTTACCTCCATGCACACCTGCTGTGGAGGTGATTTGAGCATTTAAAAAGTATTTTTAACACAAAATTATCTTTACTTATGAGAGCTCATAGGAAATTTAGAATATGTCTACAGTTTTATATAGATGCAACTTAGGTTATTTTTATGGGTCACATGATATACTGAAAATGAAACTATTTATCTTGAGGTTGGGTGTGGGTGATCGGATACTCCATGTATGGGGACACAATGACAAGCACTAGGAATTCTGTAATTGACATTTAATAGATGTTTTTTCCATAGCATCTTACTACCCAATGGATCTATTTGCCTTTAATTACTCTAATAGAGAAGGGATGTGTAAGGTAGAATGTTTCTATAGAAGAAATATTTGATTTATTTTAGCCAAAAAATGTTTATGATGTAAAAACTGCAAAATTAATGCACTACACTCGGCGCTCACTAGCACCCCACCTTAAGAAGATCAAAAGTTTTTTTTTATCATCGCGTCTGACTACCTGTTGAGGTTATAGCCTAACTTTATAAAAAAAATATACAAATGTAATTTAACTAAATTACTCAGTTATCTCACCCGTATCGGTGGCGTAGCTAACTACGCTGGTTTCGTATTAAGCTAGACTGCCAAGGCCGGGGTGATTGAGGTTCGAATCTCAGGCGGGGTGATTGTTTTTCACTTTGCGGGACCAACAAACTAAAGATTGTCGCCAGGGAAACAATGCCCTTCTTATATTATCACTATTCCACTCTTCGAGGTCGCCGGTCTAGTGAGGAAAGAGAAGATCCTTCCTCCAAGTTGCTTCTTTCCCTATTAACAAAAGTAGTTGGGAGGGGGGAGGAATGCCTTAAAACCCACCCTTTGAGGTCGCCTGTCGAATATGAAAAGAAAAGATTGTTAATGCTTTCTAGTGGAGAGATATGGAACTAAATGCTTGAGTTTTGAAGGGTGTCGAATTTGTAAGGTATTTTTTCTTGACAGAATAATTCCATGTAGTAGTATTATGGTAGGGCTTTCTAACATAATAAACGCACAAGTTCAAATTTTTTTGTTTAGTATAGACTTTTTAACATCGATTGGTTACTTCTATAATATGTACACTTTTAATGATTAAATCCCTAAATCAAGACAGCTTCTTTTTAAGGGATATGGGAAAATACAAGCTGTTACCCAATCCGAGAAATTAGTTTTAAGCGGTTAAAAGCAATCATTTGACCCAAGTCTTTGTAATGGTTTGATGCAGTGGTGAGTGAACACTTTCTAACTATTGTACACTGTCCATAATATTGATAAATGTACTTTAAAAATGTATGCTGCTCACATGAGTGCTCTTGCATGGTCTAAGGTGTTACTCTAGTAAGATCCCAATTTAAGAAACAGTGACATCTGGGTTCAAATAACAAATAGTTGTAATGGAGAGATTTTTCCTAAATAGTTTCACACTCTCCTTCCACACAAATACATTTGCATGAAATCCTATATTCTTCTTTCTAGCCCAATAAGTGTAAATATGCATAAGAACGGTCAAGTATTATGATGTGGTGAAAAATCTTTCCATTTGAAAATAGAAAAATGTAAACCTAGCAATCGAAATGTATTTAAATCTTACCAGGCATCTTTAGTGAAGCAGGATAGGAGTACTTCAAAGTCAATTACAAGCAGAAGATCTTAGGTGCTAATAACTATATTAAGGTACAAGTGTATGAAAGAAAATACAAATATTCTCACCTGGTATTAGATCCATGTATGTCAAAGATAAAAATAAAACACCCACCAAAACTTTGTCAGCCATTGGATCAAGGAAACTGCCCATTTTGGATGCCTGACTCTGGAAAGTTCGCGCAATCCATCCATCAAGCTTGAAAAAACAGAAGGATAGAGATCGCTGTTTTAATAAACAGTACACACTTTGTACTACTGGATAAAAATAATGTTTGAGGACACTCCTAATTCACAGGAATTTTATATGCCTATTATGCCTAGACAAAGAACAGAAACCATTACAGTTCCCAACTTAAAGATATGTTTATTACCAGGGCTTAGTATAACCATAGTACCATTTAACCACATTCAACTACCAAGTCAGGCAATAAGCAGATTAAGCTGCACTATGCCTAAATTTGAGCCCACCAAGATTAGAATCAAAATTTTCCAGTGGTGGTTGGTTGATGATAGTTTAAAGAGCTCAACATTCTCAATCATGTCTTTGAGAAACCACATGATGTTAACACAACAATGTTAAGTAGAAATTTGACTCGACAACCCCAAGCGTGTCTTGTGACTCCTTTGGGCTCCATCTATTAGTCTAGGTAGTTTATTCTTAACCCACCACATCACTGATTCCAGCCAGAGTCAGGAGTGCCAATGCGATGTTGAAGTCAGACTGAACTATGAAATAACCAAGCAAAGGAGAGAAACCGATCCGTAATATGCACAGGAGGTTGGGTATTGTCCAGATATTTTCTCTCTGAAAAAAAAAAACAGTATTCATGTTATAAAAACCCCATTGTGGTGCTTTGGGTTTCCCTTAACTACTCAATCGTTTAGTTTGTTTAGAAAAATAAGCAAATTTCTTCAAGTAAAGAATGCAATTTAAATGATTTATTAAAAAAATCTTCATTCAGTACTTTTACCAAGTAGTAGTTTTATATAAGCATATGAATGAATTAATAATTTGGATGACTAAATTAAATTTAAAAAAAATACTTGGATACATTTTTATTGAAAAACACCTCCACTAGGGAAGGAGTCTAGTTGAAGTTAACTTAAATGAAACAACATTATCCTTGAAATAGTCTCATAGTTTTGCTTTAATACCAAATAAACATGGCTCTTTTACGTTATTAGGTTGGGAATATAAGCCTTAGATCACAGACACATTGGCAACTTGTACCCAGCAAATAAGGCCTAGTTTTATATGGGTGACTCAAAATTCTATCCCTTATGCGAGCAGAAAATTGTCAGTGGGCAGTGTGGCCACACATGGCTTTATGTACTATTTCCATGACAAAGCAATTAGATCGTCGATATGGCCATGTCTTTAGCAAAATATTCACCTATGGAGTTCTATATCCTATTTTAGATGAGTGTTAAACAAAGGATTGAAAATATCTTTAATATGCACCTTAGTCAGTAATATACTATCAATTGGTTGCTTATATTGAACTCAGAATCACTTCAAAAGTGTTCGCAACAGAGCATTAATCAACATCAACACACAGAAATAATATCCGTCAAAATAAAAAAATCCCACCCTTTTACTTACTTACTTCAATAACTTCTTCCATCTTTTCTTTCATTTTGTCTCGTGTTTCTTTTATGTCCTTGATGATCAGTTGGCCAGTTTCCTTCAATCGCTCCTTTTTTCGTTGAAGAACTTCATGAACAATGTCTCTATTCTTAATATCTTTCTGATCTTCGCTCTTTGAGCTGTACTTACGACAAACAACAAGCTTTGAGTAGCTACCCACAATTTTTGAATGTGGTTGCAGGCAGAGGTGATTTCCATCACGCCAAGACCTACAAAATATACTGTACCAGCCGCTCTGCTTAAAACATGTCACTACACTGTACTTGAGCAACCAACTTGGAGGTTGTGTCAGCCTACTATTGTAAAGGATAGTGGCATTTATAACACAAGGTTGTAGCCTAATTGGCACGTTTGACCATATGCGATGGTTTTGTTTACTTGGAACAAAGGCACACTTGCTGGCTTGTGAGAAATGAGTTAGCCTCTTCATGGTTTTGAATGCCGGTGATACACACATTTTTGTGTCTAGATTAGTTTAAACATCCTATGAATCTGTAAACAAACAAAAAATCAACAAAAATTACATATTTTGGCATGGACAGGGAATAAAAGCAAATATAGCACAAAGAACAAAAGTGATTTAAATATGTACAGAAAAAAATACAGACAATAATGATAGCCTATATAAAAATACCAATAGTAATAATAATTTTTTATCAATGTGTCTTACTACCTGTTCAGATTATATACAAATGTACTAATTACTTGAATGTGTTTGGGATGAGAAGTGTAGGGTCTATCTACATTTCCATGGAGGGAGTGTGGAAAACCACATTATATTAAATTCTTCACTGGACAACCAACTTGTTAAGTGAATGTCAAGTGTACAAATGTACGTTTAGTTAACTGCATAGCAAAGACTTCCATTTAAGAACATGAGAACCGCTATGTTATGTAAACATTAAGTTAATATTGTGTAAATATTAAGTTGATCCATGATTCCACCCTAAAGTGGATTAAAGATCACTTTTTTGCGGTTTTAACTGCTAACGGTAGCTATCGGTTTAAACCTTAGGTGTCAAGTGTATTACTAAGACCATTAATTTGTTTATTTTATTTTAAATCAACTGTGAACCTTTATGAAAGATCTATATACTGGTAATTCCTAAGGACCTAAAAATGGAAAAGAAATTCAAATAAATATTTTAATAGTACAATTATTTTATGTTAAAATGAATCAAATTCAAAGGGAGTTTGATTGAAATATTTATACAGAAATTATAATTTTATTTATAATTTATGACTTTTATTTAGGGCTGGGCTAAAGTCGATAACCGATCCAATTTATCGGCCGATATTGGCACAATCGGCCAAGGATGATCAGGTTCTTAAATATATAGCTATATTTTAAAATATCAAGTCATGAAAATATAATGCGTAGTTCAAACAAAAATATTTGAAAAGTCTCTTGCATGTAAACACAAATTATTTAACTCTGCATTGGATATTTTATTTTATAATAAACAGCAAAACCAACATTCTAAACAAAATAAACCATTCAATTGTATCTACCTTAAGGATCATTTCAAATTATGAAATACTTGATAAATATATTAGAGATAAAGATTTCCTTAAATAACAAAGTTGACCACTATCAAAACCAATATTAGGCGGGCCAGTATGATTTTATTTTTTGTAGATTTGCTGCATGCCGATTAGTGAGCGCGCCAAAATCTGCTCAATCGATCATTCACTGAGCGCTCTCCTAGATCAGTTCTTAGAGCGTGTTTAAGCTTAATGTCAAAGTACCAATTTACCTCTGTTGTAAATTGTTTGTTTATTTTGTCATTTAAATGAGAGTTAATATTATATTGGTCATTTAAAAAAACTAAATTGGCATCGGTTAATGGCAATATAGGCTACAAAATATTGAAATCGGCAATTTCTGCAATAGGGCTTATCGGCCTAGCCCTAATATAAATAAAATATGTATATATATATATATATATACACACACACACACACATATTGTTGGGGTTTCTCAAACTATTTACCCTAAAGGCTCACATTAAAATTAATAGTGATCGTTAAGCCTCACTAAAATAATATATTCCTTAAAAAACACTTTCAAGTTTAAATCTAAAGAGAAAGAAAGCATATAATTTTATATTAATTTTTTTTAGACATGAATTTTGTAAAATTGTGAAGTATTTAAGAAGATATAAAAGTTTTATAAATTACTCAAAATATATTAATATTATAAAATAATGGTTTACAGTTGATGACATGAAAACTATGCATGAAAAATGATAACTAGGCCTAAGATATGACTATGAATTATTACAATATATATGTCCCTCGCATTAAGCGAGTGATTGGTTTTGATAAATAAAACATAACACAAAAATGTGTAAAGTGCATTGATTTTAACATGGTTGGGATAGGAAACAGGTAAAGACAAACCTAAAGCTTGTAAACGAATGCAATTTTTATTAATTTATCCAATTAGTACAATACTACAGGTACACATGTCAATATTCAATCCCCTTAAATTTGTAAACAAATGCAATTTTTAATTAATTTATCTAATTAGTACAATATCACAGGTACACTTACTGTCAATCTTCAACTGCATGATAAATGAAATGGATCTGGCGAATCTAGATTATCACTCTCTTGAAGGCCCTGGGACTGTAGGCGCTTGCTCTATTGTGTTTGAATCGTGTAGTAGCGAAAAGGTGTAAGTATAGATTGTGTATAACGAGGGATACCTGTATTTTAATTGAGAAGAATGTGTTTTCCTACTATCACAGAAATGGTTCAGCTCAGGTTGTATTTTTGTGAGGCAAGGGTGCAGCCAATTTCCAACTGCTAGTCTAATTCTTTGGTTTCAATTAGCTTCATTCTTAAGAAACCACTTTCATGCGTACATGAAGAGGCAAGCATGTCATAATCTAGATTCATTGGCCAAACCAGAATGTTCATATTATTATAATAATAGCTAACCATAACTGTAATAAGTCTGAGTGAATGAATGATTGATTTAGTAATATAGCTATGATGAACCTCCCCTGGAACACTCGTGTGCCTCACAGTTTGAAAAGCACCGGCCTAGACTAAATTTCTTTAAAGTTTGAAGTGTAAACACTTTTCAACAATATATTGTTATGTTGGCTTACCTATTAAGTGACATTTATAAGAGATTTGTTAAGTTGTAAAGACTGGAATGTGTCTATGTGTGTCTTGTAAATGGATCAGAATAAAGTTAGCCATGCATGGACAATCCAAAGGTTTGTTGGATCCTCAACAGTTTCTCCATCAGCTGTAAAGCGTAAGCAGTAGTGAAGGGGCATACTAGGGAAATGAAGAGAGAGGTAGTTACGCGTTATTTTCCTCACTGAGCTAGAAAGTACTATTTATTGCACATCAGTTTGTCAAGCTCATCGAGACTCATACACAAAATCACCCTACAAATGACAATTACATTCCATTCATCACAGAAACTGTATTTGTAGTGAATGTTATTACTAGTATCGTTCATACACCAACTGACCCTACAAGTGACACCTTTACTCGATTCATCACAGGGACTAGCTGTATATTGAATGTTATTACTAGTATCCTTCATACATCTGCCACTTTCATATTTGTCAGAGCCATAAGATAGATTGAGACAACTCAGCGAGAGTAACAACTTGCTCCAGCCCATACAAGAAGATACAGTGCATTGTAAACACTAGAGTCCAGAGATGGATCTGGGTTGGCATGGAGATTTTTTTTTAATGATTCCCTTGAGTGGGTCTTTACAGACTTAGCATACTTAACATAACTTTAAACAGGGATTTATATGTATAGGCCTAGTTTCATAGTCGGAGTTAGTACGCCTCAAGTGCGGCGCTACACTAAGTACATGACGACACCTACCTAAACCAGAATGGAATGGGCCGTTCTCGCATAGGAAACTGGCCCATTTCATTCAATTTCAGGTAGGTGTCGTCATATACTTAGTGTAGCGCCGCACTTGAGGCGTACTAAATTTGACTATGAAACTGGCCCATAGTATACTTTGAACATGTATTGGCTACAATTTTAAAGTTAACTACACATTTACATTTTCTTTGATAAAGCTGGATTCTACTAATAGCAAATAGTACACAGCATATAGTGTGCTGAGGTTGAAACCCATGGTATTTATATTCAATACATAGTGAGTAGTGCAATACACATTAAGGTTAGTAATATTAAATTTATGCTTATATGTTATGAATGATAACAATGATATTTTGTTATTAACAAATTTTATTTGTTTTAGTGTCTATAATTATGATTGTAAATATGATTAAAACTAAGAGGGAAACATTAATTTTTTTTTTAATTCTATTTTTGAGAAGTAGATCTACCACAATATTCATGAGATATAATAAAATTAGAACCAAATAAAAATAAAATTTGATTGAAAAGTATAGGCATAACTTAAAATTAGGTTAATTTTATGTTTTAAAAGATATAGTTATTATTATAATTAGATTTTATAGGTATGTCGAGACAATGAGGTCATTAGGGCCTTAAACAATATTAAAAACATAGTAAAATCCCCATAGGGGAGATTCATAGTAAATAATTCACCTGCCGAAATAAGCAGATGGAAGCACTAAAAATAAAATAGTATATAAAAAGTAAAATTTGTACCAAAGTGTTAAAAATAAATTCAAATATGAAACAAAATCCATTTGAGACCCTCAGTAGGAATGGAACTCAAATGGATTATAGTATGGTTTGGAGATGATACACCTGCTAAAAAAAATGCAGGGGTATACACTACATTAAAAAGACAAAACAAACATATTTAAATATACTAAAATTGTTCAAACGAATCTGAATATGAGATAATTTTTGAATGAGCCACTCAATAAGAATGAACTCAAGTGGAATTTAAGAGAGTTGTCTGGCATATAAGAAAAAGCGGGAGCAAATGACTCCATCTACAATGTAGCATAACAAAAAACTAAGGTCACCAATAAAATCAAGAGCCAGATGAATAGGGACATATTTGCGACACACCGCCAAAATGTGGTACACATTCAGGGGAACATCGCAAAGCTCACAAACTGAAGATGGATCCACTCTCAATAAAAATTCATGGTCATTGAAGTATGCCAGACGCAGAGTCTTATCAAGATGACCTCCTCTCTTTCAAACTTTTGTAGAGAAGAGGGCCACATCAAGACACACTGTCCAGAACAGGGATCGAAACCAACTGCTCGTACTAGGTGCGCAAGACCCCACACCGAACATAGCTCTTTAGATCTAAGAAAATGACACTCATACTCACTTCAGGGGGGCAATGAACTGCCCACTTGGTTGCCTGGTCCACCAGTTAATTTCCTGAGAGACCAGCACGACCAGGAATCCAGCAGAAGAGGAGCTGGGTGTTTATCAAAAGAATTTTAAAAATTTGCTTTTTGTATCATCCGCATGAGGGTACACTAGGAACATAGTGTGGAAAATGCCAATAGAGCACTCATGGAATCTGTACCTATAAGAACTGAATGGTGACAATTATGATAAACAAAACACAGCCATTTAAAATGGCATATAATTCTGCGATAAAAACACTGAATTAAGCAGGTAAATTAAAGCCTTCCACAACAAATGCTCATCCCACGAAAGGTCTATATTTCGAACCATCAATGTAGATAAGCTGAAATCCTTGAAAGCGAGTAGAGAAGAGTTCATTAAAAAAGAGTCCTCTCATATATAATATGTTGTGTCATCGCTATAAAGAACTTGACAAGGTCAAAATAGTATTGAGTTGGGCGTATTTTACAGGGCCAACTCGACCTAAAGGAGTGGGGAAAGCCTTTAAAAGGACTATTCAACATGTGTTGAAAGATAATAGCATCCTGATCCCAACCAATCTTGTACTACACCATTTTGTTTCATAGAAGACACGGTTGGGAGGATGGAACACAAGACAACTTTCTGTGACATTTAGTGAAGCTTGGATACATCTGATGTCAAAAGATAGGACCTCTGGTAGGAAATAGGTGACTCACTGTCATCAGCACAGATGCTTACAACTGGACTGGTACAAAAAACACCAGTAGAAAGTCAGATGCCTGCAAGATGGACATTATTGAACACCTCTAGTGCTGGCAGTCCAGCAGAATCATACACAAAGCTGACAGTCTAACTTCGATCTTACCAATTCTCTATAGAGGCCTTCCTTCACCTCTGACAAGATGTGTATTAATCACAACTTGTGAATGTGGGGAATGCCAGGCCTCCACCGTGGTTCGGATCCCACGTTAAACTGTAGGTCCTCCATTTCATCTCACAATCACCCTACCATTACACATTGGCGTAAGTGCGTATAACCCGAACAGGTAGTAAGACGCGGCGCTAATAATAATAATCTATAGAGGTGCATCAAGGTTTCCCTACCAGCATCCTAAGAGTGACCACTAGTGACTTTAAGCAGATTGCGGGTTTTTATACACCTCACTTTCAGGTTTATGATATATGGAATCCACACTAGTTTAAAAGCAAATAAGAGTCCTAGGAACCTTACTCCTAATTAAAAAGCTTTTGCAATATAGCGTACCCCCATCTGGTGTAGTACTCCTTCTCCAAATCAAGTAAGACAGCCAAAAGGTGCTGTTTGTGGAGGAAGGTGTCAAGGAATGCTGTCCCAAAAAGATAAATTTAAACTAACATCGTTTTCTGAGTGAATCCTTAAGAGCATTATTTTTAAATATCTTATCTAGTAGAGCAAAGATGCTAAGCCAATTTCTATGAATAAAATAGTATTGATTTAAGTAAAACTTTAACACTATGTTTTGTTTAAAGCCCTTTTTATTTTCTTATGAATTGCATGCTATACGCTATGCGCTATTTACTATTAGCTATGAGATATTGATTTATACTTTATTTGGTTTATAAATCAAGGAAAGTGGTTAATACCATATAAACATCCTAAACAAGTGTGGATCAAAACTAATTAGTTTTAGCGTATAAGCCAAATAGGTAGTAAGATGGGATGTTAAAAAAAAAGTTTTAAGCCTTTAAGAAATTAAAAAGGTTTACAGAAATTACCGGTAATTAAGTGTGTTCATCCTGTAATAAAAATCAGATGCATTTTTAATTATTCCTATGATAGTAGTAATAATGTAGACCTACTGTATCATCGAAAAACATAAACATTTGACTTATATATATATATATATATATATATGAGAGGAGAGAGAGAGATACATGTACACCTACATAACATATACATAACCAAATACATTAATATATAAATAAAGTGTAATGACAGTAAACCTTTAGAAAGTATAAAGAACTATGTTCCAAGATTTGTTTTTAGTAATAATAAAGTGAAAAGTGACAAAAGTATTATTCATACATTCATACATACATAAGTTATACACATGTATGCAGCTACACAATATATATATTCAAAATTGAAGATATGCTCAACCTAATACCCATGGTCTATTGACACACACAAAAGAGTTTTAAACCCAAATCAAGGTAAAATAACAAAAACAATCAGTATATCTTTATGCCAACTCTAATAAGGATACAACCTTCTTTGGTGATTGCATGGTCTAAGGTGTCACACTCGTGTTGGACTAGATGCCGATGACAGGGAGATCGGGGTTTGAATCCAAATGAAGTGTACTGAGGGTGGTTTTTCCAAAAGGGATTTCCACTCTCACTCCATGCAAATGTGGGTACACTTTCTTTAAATTCAACCTATCTCATTAGCATAATTAGTACATGAGTATGCATATAACCTGAACAGGTAGCAAGACATGATGCTAGGAAAAAAAGGAGGATGATAAAAGATGACAAAGGCTTGTAAACTTGAGTAAATAATATGTATTTTTTTGTAAAAAGAAACATACAATATTAAAGATGTGTATTGACTTTAGATTTAAATTTAGCATGGCCTATTTAACATCAAATTAGTCCACATTATCTCAACTGTCCTTTTAAAACTATTTAGGCTCTTACGCTCAATTTATTTGGCTATTTTATTTTTTAAGGGGACTCTTGCATCAAAACTTTTTGAAAATAATAATAATAATAATAAAAATATTTACAAAACTAATTCTAATTGTGTTTATATTTAAAAAAAAATTCCTTTGTTTCCTTTAAAAGCTGTTTTAAATGATGACTTTTTAATGTCTCAAATTTTACAAGTGTCTGCTTATATTTGCCTTTATTTCAATATGATCAACTGGATACTTTCCAAGTTATTAAATATCTACTAATACACATAAAAATTACATTTTTATATAAAAGTTTGTTTTTACTTATCTACTTTTTATCTTACTGTGCTGAGGTTTTAAATGTATTTCAAAATGATGGTGGATTAGTTAGGAATCATTGGATATTTTAATTTTGCCTTTCAGAGATCGGATTTTAAAAAAGTGTGATGCAAAGCTCATGGTGTTCATAGTTTTTAAAATGTTTCCCTAAGGTCTCAGTCTGAAAAGCTAAAGAAGCTTGCAATTATTATTCTCAACAAGTTTGTCTAATTTGCTTTGGACGAGGTTTAGAATCATAGCCGTACATATTGAGGTTTTTTCCCTAAATGGCTTCCAACTCTTCCTCCACATAAATGAGGGTACATTTCATTTAAAATTATCCTCCCAACACTATTAATGTGTGAAAAGACAAGCCAGGTAATACGACGCAATGAAAAAATAATATATATTTAAAATGAGAAAGGAATTTAGGAAGTATAATATGGAGGAAGTGTATACACATTTGCGCATAATTTCTGGTACAGTTACTCTAATCTGCTTTAAGGTAATATACATGGTTAAATAATAAGAGAAACTTTAATTTGAATAAAAATTTGTATATTTTTATTATATGCTTGTTTAGTGTAAAAATAAATTTGTTGTTCATTGGTTCTCTTTATTACTTTCTCTCAACGCCTCAAAGAAAGAGGTATTTTGATCATACAAAAAAAACTCAAGATTTTGATAAATGTTGAGTTTTTACGACCCACTGAAAAAAAAAATTTTTGTGATGCCGTTCATCTGTCTGTATCTTGAACTAGAGCGGAACTATTTACCATCAGCTCTAAGACTTGGCACCTAGGGTTTTAATATGGTTCTTCCAGAAAATGTTTGGACTTTGGACATAAAACCTAAATTAAGGGTAGTTTACTGAATTTAAAAAAAAGTCAATTTTCTCTAACGATTTTAATTAAATTTGTATCTATACTCTCTTTTAACATTACAAACTAAGTGGCAATTTTCATTTTCCAAATAAAATGACTTTGAGGGTACTAATTTGTATCATTTTTACCTCATCCTAATCCACAAAATAATATAATAAAAGTTTTAGATAATATAAAGATCTTGTTATGGCAAGATAAAAAAATTCCCACTGAGTTAACAAAGTGAAAATAAAATGTGCTTGGAATATACAGTGAATGGGAATTTAGAAACTATGATAGTGATATCAGCTACTGTAGAAAAAAGTTTTTCAATGCTTGGACACATAAAAAACTATATTCGCTCTACGATGAAGCAACATAGACTAAATCACCTGTGTCTTCTTAATGCATACCCTGAGGGGTTCAACCAACTTGAAATTGCAAAAATAGTTAGTGGTTTAGTGCTAGTAATGAAATGAGTATAGGGCAAAGTTGTTTGGAAATCTACTTCAATTTTTAGAGTTTCATAATTTTTAACTAAGCCGCATAAGCTATAATTTTTCATAATTTGTTTTCTGTGTATATACTTTAATGTTTGGCATGCCTAAAATAAATGAGAAAAATGCACAATGGGACATTGTCCTGAGATTTTTTTTATCTCAAAAAAGTTATTCCCTATAAAAACACTACCCCTCCTCCTCCCCCCCTCAAAAAAAGCTTCTGAACTAATGATCACAGTAATTTGAGATACAAAATAACTTATCATTGTAAAGATGTAGTACTATTAAATATATATATTTTTGTATAAGTCTTTGAAAATGAAATTGCTTGCTATGCTCTTTGATGGAGATAAATATTACTATTTTCTTAATGTTTCTTTAATAGTGAATGTTTTTTAATTTATACTTTTTGTGAAATGTAATGTTCTTTTTACTTTATATCAACCATTTGGAGAGAGAAATATTTGAGTGTCAAAAAAATTGAACTCGAGATTTTAATTAATGTCAAGAGCCTTTGAAACCGAAAAATGGTTTTTGTGATGCCGCCGTCTATTTGTCAGTCTGTATCTTGGCCCATAGCTGAAACCATTCTACCAATTAGGCTAAAACTTGGCAAATAATGTTATGATAGGGTTTCTGCGTGGGGTTTTTGGAATTAGATATCTAACCCTAAAATTAAGGGCAAAAAGATAAAAGTGATTTTCTTAACATCCGCTTTAATAATTTTGATTAAATTTTGTATATAGGCATTGTGTTACATTACAAACAAAATGGCAATTCTCGTTTTCCCATGAAAATGACTTTGAGTATTTTAGAGAAGCATAAATTTCCAATGTTTATAATAACTTCACAACTATTTGAGAAATATGAAATAACTTATCATTGTAAAGTTGTAGTAATATTAGAAAAAAAAATACTTTAGTCAAAAATACATTTTTATAAACTCACTAGTTTCTGAGCTAAAAGTAAACATTTTATATTTTTTTATGGAGAACTTGAAATATGAAATTTATTGTCATGTTCTTAAATAAACTTATGTGTTCCTCTTTTCTCAACGTTTCTGTAACTATTTTATTTATGATATCTGGTGGTGTGTTCATGTAAAAATGTATATATATTTTTTCACTTTTTAGCAAATGTTTCTATTTTAAGGTAAAAGAGAAAGTCTGTGTGGTGCAGCGTATCATTTGTATTACTATGTATTTGCACTGAACATAGCCGGTCTATCCTCATTTAACTACACTAGTGGGGTAGAAATGAGGAAGAGGCATTTAGAGGGAATATATTCAGATTAGTGTAGAGGGAGAGTGGAAAAACATTTGATTAAAAGCACTCGGTACATATGGCTGGGATTCACACCTCGGCCACCTGTCAGATGTAAACGATAATAGACAAGATAGATGTTTAGTACACATGTCCCCTTAACTTCTAGGTGCTATATTTATAATACATATAATGGTTTTCAATCGGTGTGCCATTAGTTTATAGTTTGTTAAATACATGTATGTTTATTGAGCTTAATTGGTATATTTTATATAGTAAGGGCATAGCTATTGTATAATTTATGTATGTTATATATAATTTCTTTTTAAGAAAAGCTCCAAAACCCACATTGATGTCCAACAGTTTTTACTACTGGGTTTCCAACTTTTCCTCCATTTCCTCTAAAATTCTACCTTCCTCATCCCCATTCCATTATCAAAATTAATGTATGTGTGTAAGCCGAATGGTTACTTAAACATTACTAATATTTATGTATAATGTATATAAAGCAGAAAGTGTGTGAGTGTGTGTATGTGTGCAGAAAGTATGCGAGTGTGTGTTCAGAAAAAGATATAACACTTTTAGATAAGCCGAAAAGCTGAAATTTTGTGAGAAGGTAGAGGAATTACCTCAAAGTTGAGGTATGGAATTAAATTTGCCAGACAGGTTGAGAGACAACTCCAGATAACCAAATATATATCGAAATCATTAATTTCTAAGAGTGAGTAGGAAAAAGATTGTAGAACTAATTACTTATTAGTGTGGAGGAAAAGTGAAATTTAGCAGACAGCTAAAGGGACCACTCCAAATAGTTATTAAATTCCTACAACTTTGAACTTTAAAGTGGTGCCTGAGGAAATATGGGAGGGGAGTGTAGACAGAAACAAAACTTTTGGGTGTGGTAGATAGTTTAAATTTTGAAGTCATGTAGAAGGACAACTCGAGAGAGCCAAATAAGTCTTAAAAATTGAAATTTCTAAATAGTAGTCAGAACAATGGGTGTGGGGGTGAGAGATTTAAAATTTAAAAAACTAATAGAATAAATTACTTCACAGTGTGTTAGAAAATTCGGAAGGAAAGTAAAGGGACCATGCTAATCAAACATAAGAATCTAAACATTTTACATTTTAAATGGGACCTTGGGAAATAGGGAAGTGAGGTTATAAAAAAAACTTTTAGGTGTGATAAAAATTTAAATTTGCCATGCCAGTATTAGGACTCAAGAAGATATCCAATTATATCTTTAAATTTTTAAGTGGGAGTTGAACTGTTGGGGTGATGGGACTCAACATTTCCAAAACTAGTAAATTTACCTACTTCTCCACGTGGTAGAGGACTGCAAATTATTTAAGCAGATATAGGGAACCATTCCAAATAAAGACAAAAGTCTGACCATTTTAAATTTTGTAATTAAATTCTGGGAAATGGAGTGGGAGAAGCTATAGTTAGAAAATAATTTTGAAATGTGGTAGAACATTAGAATTTGGCAAAGGGTGGGAAAAAAACACCAGATAACCAAATGAATCTTAGACTTTAAAATTTCTTTGAGTGAATTCGATAAAAAGTTGGGGGGGTGGGGTCAAAAATTTACAAAACTACAATCACTTATCAATGTAGTATAAAACTGAAACCAAGCAGGAAAGTAAAGAAATATACCACTCCAAATAACTATAAAAGTCTGACAATTTTAAAATGTGTTTTCAGGAAATATAGAGAGTGGGGTTTATAAACAAAACTTTTAAGAATGGTAGAAAATTTAAATTTGGTAGACATGTGGAAATATAACCTCAGATAACCAAACAAGCGTAAATATTTCTAAGTGGTTATTGGATCATTAGGGGAGGAATGGAATATGAGGGATAAGGAGTGGAGGGATAAATATAACTTTTAGTTATGTTAGAAAATTAAAATCTGGAAAGCGGGTAGAAGGACTCCTCCAGGTAATAAAATAAAAATATAACACATTGGAGAAATGATTGGGTTTTTTTTTAATGAAGGGGGTCAAAATTTTCAAAACTAATACAAAAGCTATGCGGTAGAGAACTTAAATTTAGATAGTGGGTCTAAGGATTGTTCCAAATAAACATAAAAGTCTGAACATTTTAAATTTCAAAATGGAATTCCAGAAGAAGTAAAAAAAACTGTTAGAGAATATAGTAAATTCAATTTACCAGAAAGGTAGACAGGATACTCTAAATAACAAAATTACTAGTATTAAATATTTTATCTTTATCAGTGGGGTCCAGTAAAATGATTTTTTTTTTTAATTTCCAAAGCTAGAAGAATAAATTACTTGTCAGTGTGGTGGAAGATTGAAATTGGGGTGGCTGGTGTGAAGACCAGCCCAAACCGTGATGAAAAACATTTATAATGTAAAAGTGAAGGACCAGAAAAAGGGAAGGAGCTCCCCTCAAAATTTCCAAAACTAAATAAAAAGTTCATCTTCGATTAACATAATATAATTTCAATTAATCTTAATTATTGGTAGAGCTAACTCTGCTATATCCTACTAATTTCAGCCAACTGGTCAGTTTGAATTCAGATAGCGTGCACTGGGAGGGATGGGGGGGGGGAGAGGGGGGACTAGGGTATGATTTTCCATTTTTCCTTCGGGTAGATGCTGGCTTGTTCTCTTTTAATTTAACTCATTGATCCTGTCACATTAGGGGCATTTGTTAGTATTCAAAACTATTCTTAGCCAAACTATATTATCTTTAACTAATCTAACTTAACAAATGCAGGTAGTTAATTTTGTTAGAGTCTAGTCATTAATAAAGTAATGACTTGTAAAACTGGAAATATTACACAATTATTTAAATCTGAAAGGCATCATACATAGTTTGCACCCACCAAAATAGGGTTTACACAAAGTGTAACGTATAGCCTAAAGTTAACAAAATGTTAACCTGCAAACCAATTTTATTATTTCCAAAAGTGTCCCAATAATGTGAATGGATTAGTAGTGAAAAAATAATACAAGTAGGTCAGTGGTCCAGAGTATTGTGCTCGGGAATGCACTTCTGCATCACTCATGTTATGACATCAGTTCTTGGAGAAATCATTGTGCTCGGCAAGCAAATCAGTGTCATTACCTCCACTCAACATTAATGGTCCATTCAGCTCTGTTCTTGCATACTAGCCTAACACCTTCAGTTAGCCCTTGTTTATAGTGCCAGCAATTTGCTTGGAGGTTAGAGGACTGCGTAGTGAGGGCGTGACCCGAACTAACACATGATATTTAGTCTACATGTGAATACTGGACATGGCTTGAGGGTTGCCATGAACCGGACCCTCTAGGGAACCGTTAAGTGATTCAACTTGTCAAATGAAATCGCCTGGTAGCCAAGCGGCAACCGTTCTGTGAACAACAATCGTGTTCTATCTTATTTATAATTATGGATTTTATAAAGTTTATTAGTGCTGTGTTCCAAAGTTGAGCGTTGTGGGACCACAGTGACGTCCTTCACAATTTAATGTGAAGATTCTGGAAAGAAATATGTTTAGAATTCGACATTCCAGTTTAGCTAAAGTATTGTTTATTATAAGCATTAATTATTAATATTAATTAGTTAAACATTCCAAGTTAGTTAAAGTATTTTTGTTACATGCATTAAAATTTATATGAGTACTAAACATTCCAAGTTAAAGTATTTTTTGTTATATGTATTAAATATTAATATTAGACAAAATATTTCGATTCGAACAGCATTATTCTGGAAATGAAGTTGTAATGTGTGTGGTTGTGATATGCCGATATTTAGTTTAGTTGGACAACTTAAATAAGTAGAGTCCTGCCCTTCTTTCTCAAAGATACAATTGTATAATACACATGATGCTTTTTGATTTTGTTAAAACTATAATAATGACCAAAATATGTTTTGTTGAATTTTGTTTTCCCAACTATGTACACAATAAACTATAATAATATGACCTATAAATTACTACCGATTTTTAAATTGCTTCTAATAAAAAAACTTAGCTCAGAGTAACAAGTCCTTATTCAGCACTAATCAGTTCTCTAAAATTAGTTGTAGTTTTAGTCAATCTTTCTTCTAGTTTGAAAAGTAAGAAATCAAATGACTCTTTACTCATACGTAAATATTCCAAAAATATATCATCATACAAGTAGATTGACAATATAAATTGTTAAATTTACCACTCTCTTATTAAATTCATGATCTGAGCAAGATCTTTAAGTACAAGCCATATCATCGAGTTTTATAGCTATGTTTTCAAGTATAATTTATTTCCTAGAGTTTTGACAGTGACATGATGAAACAACGCACCTCAACACTGAACTGCAACTGCTATTGACTCAACTAGATACCTCTTGCTATGTGAACAGCGCATTGCTTGCCGCTACCCACTAAGCAAGCCTTTAGCCTCCAAGCAAATAGCTTGCAGTGCAAGCAAGGCCTTAGGGTTACCAGATTCAAAAATTAAAAAGTAGGGCAACCTATTCTGAAATCAATTGAAATGGAGAACAATTTAAAATAAAATGAAATTTAAGTCATAAAGTTTTATTACAAAAGAAAATATTAATATCAACATTGAAATAATGTTATAGCACAATGGTGATACCACCCATAGAGGCATAGTTCTCTATTAACACTCTGAAAATGATCACACTTTGCTATTACCGGGATTCAAACCCCAACTTCTTTATCACTAGCGATAAAGTCTCTTGCGAGTTTTAAATAGCAACACCCATAATGGGCACCAGCAAGAAATATATGATAAAGCAGTCATTTAATAAATATATGATAGAGCAGTCATTTAATAAATCATTGTGTTGATAAAGTGAACCCCTTTTGTGCATTTAGAGCAGGGATTCTAACCAATGTGCCACGACACTTGAGTGTGTTGCGAGATCAGCCAGGGAAACCACATGATTTTGAGGGAGGAAATGTTAATATAATATATTACAACAAAATAATGAAAATATGAAGATAAAGAAACAAAAGAAAGTGTTGTATTTTAGTGTTTCCCTGAATTGCATGTGTCACAGCACATGGCACACCAATGTGAGACAATAGGCCTAATTATTTCCCTATTGATGACTACATATTATTCATTTTTAGTTGTAATATTAATGTTTAGTAATCTCACAATGTGGTTGGTTAATGTGCTAGTTTTCCAAAGCTATTTAACTCTATAATTGTATTTATTTATTTCATTCAGTGTTTTTGTTATTTATATATTTCAATTACCTAACTCAGTAGGAGATTAGGTAAAAATGTTTATTTTAATTTTAAATAGTAACAAAAGTAAAACAGTTATTGTTTAATATACTACTCTGGTATATTCTACTTTGTATAAAAATTAAAATGTGAAAAAAAAAATGCTTACAAAAATTCTTACAAGGATGCCACAAGATTCTAATCCCCTTCACAAGGGTGCTGTGTGCCAAGAAAGGTTGATAGTCCCTGATTTAGAGGCCATAAACCAATTTAATTTTAAACCTTGTCTGACTAGTCATTAGGGTTATTCACATTTGATTGCACTATTGTGGAAGGCATGAGAAAGCTAGAACTGAGTGGAAATTTACCCGAATTTGCATAGTGGGAGATTGGAAAACAATTTAGTAAAATCACTCTCAGAACACCAAGCTGGGTTTCAAGCCCAAGCCTTCCCATCACCATGAAACCAAACCAATGAGCTTGATGTTTATTCCGTGTGCATTTGGAACTCAATTTGAATAAATGTTCTCTAAATGTATTAGTTCATCCAAAATTGTATTTTAATAGATTTTGAAGGTAAGGTTTAGTGTGGTTGATTAGGCTCTAACTTTATTTAGAATGTTAGGTCACTCTAAATCAGGCCTGGCAAACACGTGGCCTGCTAGCAAAAGGTATGTGGCCTGCCCTCTGACCCTTGAAAATAAGAATTTAAATAAAAGTGATGAAAAACCAAATAAATATTTGTGACTGGAATTTTGGACTGATAACGTTCCACAGTCGCTGCACGTGACACTTCATTCGGTGGTGTACTTATAGCTTGAATAACTATTGAGAAATCCTACCTAGAAGTTATTGTAATGAAAACTTTGTACCCTTTTGTGGCAGCAACCTTAACTCCCATACAGATTGTTTATAAAAACATGAGAGCAAAGGTTATGGAATCCAACCCTAGATCTGCTGCTGGTAATCATAGTTAAGTAAAAACCATTTTATGAAAGGGAATTTATTCACAAGCACACAATTCGATTAAAACAATGGAAGTGTTGTGTCCAGAATAAATAACAAAATTAAAAGTATAAGTTTATGTCAAAATACTGTAAACTGATCAAAATCTTCTATTTTGAAAATCACACCAACTCAGGACATTATCTATACCATATTTTGATAATTTGCAATCTGTAAAACCATACCAAGGGTCCACTAAAAATTAATACATTAGGCCTATGTAACAATAAGAAATGATTCTATGTTTTTTATGTTTAATTATATATGAATACAATTTATATTATGCAACCTCTTGATATAAACAAATGTTTATTTTGGAATATTTTAATTTTAAGTATAGGCCACTTACTATATAGATTTATGTATGTGAACATAATAATAACAGGTATTAGAAAACACAATGTATATTAAATAATCCTAAAAGATTCTTATTTTACGTATTTCTAAATGCAGCCCTCATCATAATGCAACTTTTATTATGCATCTTACAGTACAACATGAGTTTGAAATGCCTACTCTAAATGCATTAATCCATCCAAATTTGTATTTTAATTGAATGAGTTGATTAGGTCCTAATTGTTTTAGAAGGTTAGGTTAGAGTTGTTTGATTTTTTTTATTATGAACACTCAAAAGATTATTTTTACCTTACCCTTTTAATACCTTTATCAAATAATCCTATTCAGAATGTATGGTTGAATCTCTTAGAGAATTACTAAGAAAAGTCTCACACATACCTTTATTTAACTCTATTAAAAAAACTTAATCAAGTGACTTAATTACAAGAGAGGAGTTACTATGGCAAAAGATTTGGCAACTTAAAAAACCACAATACAATAACACACCTGGGTCATTCTTGTGAAACAGGCAAATATCAGTCTCTGTTTATTAATTTTATTAGGGTTATAGTAAAAAAAAAATTACATACAAAAAATAAAAGCCTATTTTAATGATATGAAAACATTATTCAAATTAATATTTTTTATTTTTTTTCAACATTTTTTATGGTTAGAACATGTCCAAAGTCATTGTCCTGGCCTGTCTCCACACACATTTTGTCATAATAAAATCAGATTTACCTAATAGATATTTAAAATTTAAAAAATATCTTAGTGACATGATTTCATATTTACTTCAGGCTTAGCAAAATTCTTATTTATGATTTTTTAAATTATTGAATAACATGTATAATGTATTCCTAAACAGCTGTCTCCAAAATAATAATCATTGTCCTGGCATCTTGAGTTACATTTGCTGGTGCAATAAGAGATGGCAGCACATGTTAGCTTTTGGGATGGTTATTGAAGTTTTGTCTTTCTGCTACTTGAGAGTGTGTGTATTATAGTTTTTTTCCTTCCAGTTATTTGACAATACCTAATTTGAGTAGAGGTTTTGTCTATTTATGTTTTTAAACTGTCATTGTCCTGGACACTCTAAAAGACCAAAGGTAAGATGAGATTTTTTCCTTCTTTGTTTTAAGTACTAAAATTAGCTCTACTGTTGATGTGAAAATCTTAACTTCAAATGTTTTGGAGGGAAACTTATTCCAAGTGGAAGCCTATTTCATCATTGTCCTGGGCATCATTGCCCTGGTTAGTTAGAGCCAGGATAATGATGATTTGGCAGGACAATAATAAATAATTCTGCTTTATTTAAATTTTTAATTTATATTGTTTGTGAAATACTTAACTTTAGGCCTAAGTCTAATCCAAAATGGTTATTTTTCTTGTTATATTTAAAACTCAGGCCTACTAAATGCTATCCATTATTTTTCAAATTAAGAAGGTGTGTGTTAAAATTCAATCAAAACTAAAAGTTAGACTTGAGGTTATTACAAGGTGACCTGGCAGTGAGGCATTGGACTTCCGTGCTAGCGGTACGAGGTCTAATCCTCGGTCCAGGCACAGATTTATCTGATTACCAAACCCTTCCTTCACCTCTGACAAGCCATCTTGTGAATGTGGGGAATGCCAGATCTCCACCGTGGTTCGGATTCCACGTTAAAATGTAGGTCCTCCATTTCATCTCACTATCACCCTGCCATTACACATTAGCGTAAGTGCGTATAACCCGAATGGGTAGTATGATGCGTTGCTAACGATAATAATAATAATAATAATATAATAATAATAACAATAATAATATTACAAATAATGTCGGGTAGCCAAAGAAGAAGTAAACTATTTATTTTATCTATACAAATGTAAGCTTATTCATTTATTATGCATTTTTTTTTACTAAAGTAATGATTTTCTTTTTAGTCTTTTAACTGCAATTGGAGTTTCCAATCAAAATGGCTAAGAAAAAACAAAATAATGAAGATCGGTTAGCAAAGAAAAGGTTGGCAGAAAAAAAACGCCAAGAAAAAATCATAGGTGACCCAAACCGTGAATTACAAGAAAAATTAAAAAGACATGTGAAGTATGAAAGACAAAAGAAAACGGGTGTAGTTAAACCAGTACATAAAATGACGGCCAGAGAAAAGAGATTAACACGTAAAAAGTGGAAAGAAAATTCTAAACGCTATAGGCTGAAAAAAAAATTAACAAACGAAAACGCATGTCCTGACACCATAACTGATTCCGTAGAGCCTCTTCCTGGCACAGCAAATAACAATATTAATACTAATAGTGATTCAGATGGGAGAAAATCTCGTGGGAGAAAAAAAGTCCAAAGAGACAGAGCACAAGCTTACAACAATATAAAAATACTAAAACTAAATTTACAAAAAACTCAAAGAGATTGTCAAAAAAAAAAAAAAAAAAAAAAAAAAAAAAAAAAAAAGATTGCTTAAGAAAAATGAAAATGTAAGTAAGGAGTCAACACCACGTACCAAATTGCGTAGGCTTTTAAAAGGCAGGAAGATGTCCAATGTAGTAAGGAGAAGGTTGATTTTTGGGGAGGTTGTATCTGAACAATTGAAAAGGAGCTATGCACAGCAAAAAAACAACAAGTCAAAACAAATGTACACAAAAATTATTTCAGGTAAAATTATTAAAAAGTATAGATTTTTGAAGGAAAGCAAACCTTTTTTATAATATAAATGTTTTGTTGATAATTATAACAGATATGATTTAATTTATGAGAGAAAAATCAAAAGTGAGGGCATAAAGCTTGAAGAAACCATCACATCCTTCTTAGAAAAAGAAGAAAACAGTCGCCTTTGCCCAGGAAAAAAAGACTGTATAACAAAAGAGAAGATAAAGAAACAAAAACGGCTTTTAAACGAGTCTCTGAAAACTCTGCATGCCAAATTTCTGTCAGAATGCCCCTATAAAATTAGCTATGCAACCTTTTGTAAATACCGACCATTCTGGGTGGTGCATCCTAATGTAAATAAAAGAGACACATGTTTATGTGTTACACATGAGAACATGAACCTTCTATCTGAAAAGTTGCATTTGTTGAAAGTCTTTAACTCTAAATCCACCGAAGATACTATGAAAGAAATGACTTGTAATTATGAAGGAAGAGAAAATTGCCTACTTCGTAAATGTGATGTCTGTAAATCTAATCTGGTAATATACAATCAATTTGATAGCAACGAAAATATAAGTTATAAAAAATGGGTTACCAAGAAGGATAAAAGAGAAGTAAAAGGAAAACCAATTGTTGTTAATATTATAACAAAAGAAGAAATACAAACAACTGTTGGTGAAATGGTAGCCGATTTTGAGCGGTCCATTCCAAAATATATGATCCATTCAGCCACTGCTAAACATCAACTGCATGAACTGCGTGAAATAAAGGATAACCTTGCAGATAATGCTGTCCTGTTTCACATTGATTTTAGTGAAAACTACAACTGCAAATATTATAACGAAGCTCAAGGTATGCATTTTGGTGCCTCTAGAACACAGATTTCACTACATACAAGAGTTTATTACTTGAATCTTGACAATAAAACTACACCAACAGCATTTTGTTCTTTATCAAAATCTTTGAGACATGATCCAGTATCAATTTGGGCACATTTGAGTCCTATTCTAGAAAAAGTAATGAACATTAAAACCATTAATAAAGTTTACTTTTTTAGTGACTTTCCAGCAACCCAATACCGTAATAAAACTAACTTTTTTCTTATGGCAAAAGTGTTGCCAACAGTTTGTAGAGATCTCGAATTGAGCATTTGGAACTTTTCAGAAGCAGGGCATGGAAAAGGTGCCCTGATGGAATAGGCGGGGTATTAAAAAGAACAGCTGATTGTGTTGTTGCTGAAGGAAAAGATCTTGCAACATTTGAAGATCTTTTTACTGCCTTGAAACGAGAATGCAATGGAGTATTCCTCTTTGAAGTAACTTCAAGTGAGATTGATGCAATCAATGAAGTTTATCTGTCTGAGGAAATACCACGACCTTTTAAAGGTACAATGAAAGTTCATCAAGTCATCCACAACTACAAAGAAGAACCAAATATTATTTTCTTCAGATCACTTAGCTGTGATTGCCCTGTGAGTGTAGACTGTAATCATGGCTATGATTTGGGCTCACTCAAAGTAAAAGAACAAGAGCTAAAGGCCATTACAAGTTCATCAGATGAAACTCTAGGTATGTGTGATTTTGTAAAAGAATAAATATATTTTTATCATTTTGAGTTTTTTGTGTAATGATTGAGTTTTGTCTTTAAAAAAATAGTTGATTAATACTATCATTGTTTTTAGGTTCAGGAATTATTTCAAACCTAGGCCTGCAAAGTGGAGACTGGGTGGTTGTCTGCTACGACAAACTACTATATCCTGGTGAAGTAGTGTCAGCCAACACAAATACTTGTGAAGTGAATGTAATGGTCCCTGCTACTGAGAAAACATTTAAATGGCCAAATCAGAAAGACATTCTAAGCTATTTGTATAAGGATGTTGTGAGAAGAATTGATCCCCCTGAACCATGTGGCAACCGTGCATCCCAATTTGTTTTCAAGGGCTTTACTCTTTGTGATTAGCCTTAGGCTTCCCTAATTAGTTTTAAGAGTAATTAAAATTGGTTATATTAACTTTATGGAATGTATCAACATAAACATACCATAAATACATAAAACCTGTCCTAGTAAACATTAATATACAAGTATCTAATTTGACTTTTTGATATTTGCATCATTGTCCTGGCAGTACTGTCATTGTCCTGGAATGTTGTTTTGAAATTATTATTTTTTTATATGAATTAACCAAATAAATATACTGCTAGTATGTTGATTATGCTTTCTAGAACGTATACAAGTTAAATATAATTTTTAATGTTGATAAATTTGACATTTATTTGCCACTAATTTTAAAAGTTAAATTTGCCTGTTTCACAAGAATGACCCTATATTTAATCATAAGGGCCAGTCTTATAATTACAGAATAAATATTGCTATTGGGAGGTTAAAATTAGCGACCAGATAAAGGTTATCGGCCATTTTAATACTGTACACATATTATGAACTGAATTTATCTGCCGGATAGCTATCTGTAGGATAAACATATTTTTAAGAATAAAACGCAGGGTTGGTAAGTAGGCCTACTGTTTTTACTGTTGCGTGCATGCTTATAAACCCTGCTGCTACCGCTACAACCTGGCTAGTAGCTACAATGTTCAAAATTTGTTAAATAATGGTGGCTAAGCGAGTGCAAGGAAACAGATGGTGTCATGTGGGCGCAGAAGCTAGGTTGTCTTGCAAGTAGGTAGGCCTACTAATTTCGGTGTCTGCCAAAATGTGGTCAATAGTAATTTGGTAAAACGTTAACCAAATTTAATTTATTATACTCACATTTAAATAATTTGTTCTTATATAACTACTCTACAGATAGTTTGTCAGTTTGTATAAGAACTTGTGAAATAGATTTTCTAACTTTACATAGGCTTATAGTTAGAACCTGGGCCTGTGCTTACTTAACACATGAACCAAGATTTTACCTAAAAATAATGATAGGCGAAACCTAATGAAAAAGTGCCACTATAGCAACACCCTTTTTAACTTTCAGATAAAAGATATAAGTTGCTTAAATCTCCCGATAAATATGTGATGGATAATTAAATTTTATCTGGCAGTCATAAAGATGCCCTTTTAACTTATCAACCAGATAAAAATATGTATTGGCCAGATTAACTTAATACTTATCCAGAAGTCATAAGACCGGCCCTACTTAGACTAAAATAATCTTTGTGTTTATAATTTTAAAACTCAAACAAGCTTAGGCCTGGCCTAACCTAACCTTCCCAAAAATTAATTAACCTAGCTTATAACCTAACCTTCAAGTATATTAGAATTCAACTAAAATTCAATTTTGGATATACTAATACATTTAGAGAATAGTTATTTCGATCCAAAGTTGCATGTAGGGCTATGTATTCTGATAAAGATATTCATTTTAACTAATCAAAATATTTTAATGGGTGTCATATTTGTATGTTTAATGGAATTAATAACAACGCAAAGTAAAATTATTTTTTGTAAAAAAATATTTTCTTAAGAGGAAGAGGAACAATAAACGTTCTCTAACCAGCGACGAGCCTTACTATCACGTGAACCTAATAATTAATTTAACTTATGACTAAAACTTTTGGTGTTTGAATAGAATATATATAATTTAGGTTTGGGAAAACAATAAACTAAAATATGACCAATTGTGATATTTAAAAGGAGAAGTATCTCATTATTGAAATAAACTATACTGGAAATGTTAATAACAATAATAACACACTTTTATAGAAACTTTATTTTTGTCAACACGAGACAACAAACTTTTTCTACTAAGTTGAGTTATTCCACACCCACATAAAGTTTTGTTTTAATAGTTTAAGATGAAATGAAACGCAGGCGTGTAATCAACTAAATATGTTACTATATCAAACAGTTGAAACGTATATAGCTACTTGAATTTTGACTTGGATTTTAAAGAGTGCACTGCTATAACTTGATGAATATTACAATATAAGATTTTTACGTTTATTTTCGTGAGTTTACGGTAGAAATCAGGCTTCAATCTGACCCAAACTTGAGGAAGAAAAGGATTTTTTTTTATCAAAATCTTCCATTTCTCACTTCTTTAAGACGTTCCAGCACCCAAACCAGAATTTGTGTCAAAAGTATAAATCTGGTATTTATAGTAAATTCAATTCTATATCCAACTATATAAGTGTCCATAGACCTAGACCCTTCAGATCTAAGCAATTTTACAAAAACATGGAGAAGAAAAGGAGTCAATAACACAAAGCGTGGCCCTAATAGTAAATTCAATTATCTACCCAACCATATAATTGTGCATAGGCCTAGACCCTACAGATCTGGGCAGTTTAATCAAAACTTAGGGTAGAGTAGGATTTTTTCTTTTTAGTTTAGACTCATATTTAAGGCGATCCAGGGCCCAAACCAGAATATGTGTCAAGAGCACAGAGCAGGGCCCTAAAAGAAAATTTAATTCTCTATCCAAACAAATAAATGTGCTTAGGCCTAGCCCATACAAATCAGAGCAATTTGACAAAAACCTGGGGAAGAACGGGGGTTGTTTTTAAAGAAAATCCTCCAGTACACGCTTCTTTACGGTACTCCAGCACCCAAACCAGAATTTGTGTCAAGAGCATAACGCGGGACCCTGATAGTAAATTCAATTCTATATCCAACCATATAAGTGTCCATAGGCCTATACTCTACAGATCTGAGCAATTTTACCAAAACTTGGGGAAGAATAGGATTTTTTTTTTTAAGTTTACAGACATATTTAAGGTGCTCCAGGGCCCAAACCAGAATTTGTGTCAAGAGCACAAAGCGGGGTCCTAATAGTAGATTCAATTCATATTTATGTTTCCTTCACGTCAATCTAGTACATCTTGTCCGACTTAAATTCACTTTAAATGGAATTTTATTTTTCCTAATATTCTTTCCAGGGGGCTAACTCATCTCAGGGCAGTGCCCCCCTTAACCCTCGGTTCCACCGCCACTAACCCTGAGTAGCTTCATAAGAATAGATTTCCATTTAGATTTAATTTATGGAAGCTATTTAGAGTAGTCTACTCCCGAGTTTTTAAAAAAAATTCCATATCTTAATATTTTATTAGGGGTGATCAAATTAGAAGCTTCTAGAATTTATTTAGAGATATTTTTAATTGTAATAAGAATTATATGCATCCTCCTCACACTAAGTAATTATCTATTAGGTATGTGTGTGTGTGTTTGTACGCGCGCCTGCCGCATTGAGCACAATATTAGAAGTAACAATAGGGGGGTTCTTCTATTTGGGCCCTTCTGTAGACACGTCTATGGGGAAAAAAAATGAAGTTTTAAAATATCACAGTAACTGTAAAAGTGCGACTAAACTAGTCTAGACGTTTGTAGTTGGAAGAGTCACATTGACTGGAAAAAAAAATTAATTCTAAAATATAGTGGTATAGTTCCTCAAGATTGATTGAATCTCCGAATTACTTTATCACGCAAAAACTAGTTTGATTCTCACTCTAAACCAAAACATGTGTGTCATTTTTAAAAGATTGCCGTGTTATTTGCGTTTCAAACGATCCCGATATTCTTTCTAAACACAATTGTTTGATCCCATATTTGAAATATTAAAAAAAAAAAATTAAATTACTAATCTGTAACCCACCCTTAATTTGAAGGCTAAAGACGAAATAAAAAATCGAATTAAATCCATAAAACCATTGCGGCTCTATCTCTCAGTGTAGCTAGACAGACAAACAGACAGACAGAATTGTAAAATCCACTTTTTTGGGTTTGGAATCACATAAAACATAGATTCAGCATAATCTCGAAACCGAAAATGTGCATGATCATTTGATCACAATACTATTATTATTTTTAATAAAATCAAAAGCTACTGCGTTTTACTACAGTCAAGGTAACACAGATGAAAAAAGAACTTCGTCTGAAAACATCGATGTTATCGAA
Source organism: Timema cristinae (assembly GCA_039000515.1). Lineage (NCBI taxonomy): Eukaryota > Metazoa > Arthropoda > Insecta > Phasmatodea > Timematidae > Timema > Timema cristinae. The sequence continues at coordinate 24,598,844 of JBCFYV010000012.1, read as the reverse complement.
CCAAAAACGGCGGCAATATTTTTCGAACCAATTGAAACTGTAAATGAAACGTGTTTGTAATAAATGAATATGAAACTCATATATCAAATTGTATTAAAACTAATAATAAAAAAATATATCTAAAACAAACACATAAACATATCGCTGTCTCAGGCATAGCTACAAAAGGTTGATGGTTGAAAATCATCTATGAGGAAAACATCGAACCTTCAACATCTATGTTCAAGGCATATTCCTGTTGGACTGGACTATAAGCATGTCCCGTTTCCCGTGTCAGGTTGATCCCACCAGTCGATCTCGTTGTAAATGAGCCAACTCTTTAAGTAAAAGGCTACACCAATTAATGTAATAACACTATTGACAGAATTAACAATTTTTATGAGTAGTTTTTTTTAGCACCACACCCGTGCGGGTTAAGCACCTATGTATTATTATTATTATTATTAGCACAGTGTCTTACTACCCGTTCGGGTTATACGCATTTACGCTAATGCGAAATAGTAATGTGATTGTGAGATGAAATGGAGGACCTACAGTTTAACGTGGTATCCGAACCACGGTGAAGGCCTGGCATTTCACACATTCACAAGTTGTGATTAATACACGTCTCGTCAGAGGTGAAGGAAGGGTTTGGCTATTGGATAAATCTGTGCCGGAACCGAGGATTGAAGCCCGTCCTTCCAACACAGAATTCTGACACCTCACCCCTAGACCACCAGGTTACCTACTCCGATGTAGCCCTACTAAATTACTCTACTGTGTGAGAGGGAGATTGGGAAATAATTTAGGATAAATCACGCTCAGTACACCTGACCGGAATCGAGGCCCGACATTACCGCCTTGGCAGTCTAATATATTGAGAGATTGACACCTTAAACCATGTGACCAATGAAGCGGGTATTAATAATTAAAAGTATTTTCATTTATTAGCAATTCTTGTAAGATGTATTTGATAATTAAAACCTTAATATAAAAAATATATCATTGGAGCAAAACATTTTTAAACGTATTAGGTACCTACAAAATATAATAAATGCAACATTTAAACTATTAGCATCCAGAGCGGTTTGAATATTGAAAGTTAGAACTCAAGAAGCTTATTTGCATTTGAGATCAAGCTATTTTTGTATTTTCTTGCTTTACCTTTATCATAAGCACCTAGCTGGCTACCTTCCTCACCTCACTCGAACAAAGGAGGAGAGTTAGAGAATGATTGACATTCAAATACCCCACCTAACCAGATTTTACACCTGAATTTAGGCTCCACCCCTCGAGAAGATATTTTTTTCTTCATAGCGTTCAGCTTTGAATTCATCGTGTCGTGTAATGGGATCTTAAGAATAAGTTCTATAGAATGATATCGTAGATAAATAAGTAAAATGTCGGCTTTATGAGATAAAAATCCTTGTTTTGATTTTTAATATGGCCGGAAAATTAACTATTAAATGAATATGTGTTTCCTCTTTCAGAGTGATGAAATTGATGAGCAGGGTTTATAAGTTAGTTGATAAGGCGTGTGACTTGTCTCGGTGGTTGCACGATCTAACGAGCTTGTCTCGTGTTAGACTAAACTGCCAAGGACGGGGAGATCAGGGCTCAATCCTGGCCGGGTGAACCGAGGGTGCTTTTTACTACAGGATTCCCCATTCTCCCCACGCAAATGTGGGTACACTTACTGTAAATTACACAGACCACACCATAAAGCCCATCAGCGTAATTTGTATATAGCCGTATAACCCAAACTGGTAATAAGACGCGGGATAATGAAAAGTTTTGTGCTGACAATTAGTAGGTTCAATAATAATAATAATAATAATAATAATAAAATTAATAATAATAAAAATAAAAATAATAATAATAATAATAATATATAATAATAATAATAATAATAATAATAATAATAATAATAATAATAATAATATAATAATAAGACTTAAGATTTTATCTTCTATTATATTATATTATATTTAAAATTAAACACCCTTTATTATTGTTGAAAATCTTACTTGAAGAGCACTGTGGAGGCTCACAAACTTGATCATCACCTTTATTTAACATTGTCATGACGATGATATAAAAAAAAGCTTTGAAACAAAATAATCTCTCAAAATATTTTAAGGATAAGTTTAACACTTTGGATTATTTTTATTGACCAATCATGTTTATTTTAATATATATTTTAAAAATTGAACATATTTTAAATTTTGAGGCTTAGGTTATGATTTACTATTTTTCCATTTTTATTTCTTTAATTTATTGCAATACAAGTATTATGTTAGTTGTGTGTTTTATTTCTCAAAACCTTAACTAAATAGTAATATTGTTCCCACCATGGAATACTAACCATTTTGGTTATACGCTTATGTACTAGTTAGGCTAATGGGTTAGGGATAAGGTGTGTGTAACATGGAGGCAGTGCATCAGCATTTTCGTAGAGATAGAGTAAGAAACCATTTAGGAAAACCCACCCTTAATACATCCAACCTGGATCAAACCCTGATCTCCCCGTCCTCGGCAGTCAAATCGATCATGATATTAACGCGTTAGACCATGCGGACACCGAGGCGGGTAAAAAATTATTACTAGTATTATAAAGTATTGATTATTAAAGTGAATATAAAAGACGTGTTTAAAGTTAAAATTGTCTTAAAAACCATAAATGGGTCCGGGGGAAGGGGGGATCCTAGTTTTCCTTGAATGACAGAACTCTTAGCTGCACCCACGGTTTATTTTAACAATGAGGGCATTTTGAAAATATATTTTTAGACGTATGGAAATAATTATTTTATATTTAGAAAATTGAAAAATGACACCTGGATACGGGAATCGAACCCGGGACCTTTGGCTTAGTACACCAATGCTCTTACAACGGAGCTATCCAGGATTAGTTTCGTGTCCATGGTCATTCTTCACTCATATTTTATGATGGACGTGCGGAAATCGTCGTCTACAAATATGTGATTTTATTAAGATCACGAGCTATCAGATAACACAGCCCCCTTCGACTTGGTAGTTGGCTTATTGCAGCCATTTATACTCTGCCTTAAAATATGAGTGAAGAATGGGACGAATCCTGGATAGCTCAGTGGTAAGAGCATTGGCGTACTAAGCCAAAGGTCCTGGTTTTGATTCCCGTGTCCAGGTGTCATTTTTCAATTTTCAAAATATGATATCTAAATGGAGTAATCCTCACTAAAAAAACATAAATAATATCTTTGATTCATTTATAATGATTTTGTTTAAAATAGTTATCTGGGAAGTGTTTGACATGACAAAGAACAATGTATTTTATTTTTCTGAAAAGTTTTTTTAGCACAGAGTCTTACTACTCGCTTAGATTGTACGCCTATGTACTAAATACACTATTAGTTTAGGGATGAAGTAGGTATGATTTAGAGGAAGTGCACCCACATTGTTGTGGCAGGAGGGTGTGAAACCATTTAGGAAAAACACCTTAAGCAGATTTACACCCAGCCTGGATATGATGCCTGATCTGACAAGCCAACAAGACTATTATCAGATTGTGACAATAAGCCTGCCTATGTGGTCTTGGAAAAAGCAACCAAGAACAAATAAAAAACATAGTTTTTGAAATTGGTAATTAGTTTACACTGATATTTAAGTAAGTTTATTATAAAGTTAACCAACCACTAGCAAGATTTGTATAGTAGGGTGTCGAACAAAAAACCTTTTTGGATATATCATTTAAATAGATATCACGAAATGTACTAAAACAATAATGATGTAAAGGGAAACATTCAGTACACTAAGCACACTGATTAGATTTTCCCAAATAATGGCTGATTATCAAATGTAATAATATCAAATGATGTAACTACAGTACAAAATTTATAAGATGATGGAATAATGGTTAAACAAAAGGTCCGCGGGCTCCACACAATCAACGATCGGGCCACATTCATCCCGCGGGCCTCAAGTTTGACATGTCTGTTCTACATGTTGTCCTTCCATTTGTCACACAAAATTTCTCATCATTATATCAGACTATTTTAACTTCATTGTCAAAATAGTATTTTATTACACTGAAGACAATTATGCCAAAGTGATAGAAAGAAACATACTCCAAAATGTCTGAGTAAAAATATAACACAATAAAAAAATAGACTCTACAAATGTTTAAACTTTGTATTACACTCTTGAAACTTAGCAAAACAGCCAATGGATTGATCATTACATATTTGTTAGTCAACATTACATTATCCCCATATGTTGTGAAAGTTTGCGTCAAAGGTGGCTTATTATAGTGTAGGAATTTGATTTTATCAATCTTTACTTGATCAAGAATCACAAAGTATTAAGCATGAGTATTTGTTCACATATTCATTGCTTTAGCAAAATTAGTAAAAAGAATCTTAAGAAATTGACATCCATCTATGCTTGAAGATTAACGTTGTACACAGGCTGCTAGGGACAGATATATTCCGATAGAGTGTAGTACTATCGGTTTGTCGTGCTCGTGACGGCCTGGTTAAAGAGGGAGACAGTATCATTACCTCTCACTCTCACTTAACTTCTCGCTTTGAGTACAAATAAAAGTAAGGAAAGAGGGGATTAGTAACCTAACAGGAAATGTTTACAGAGAGGTTTGGTGGAATACAATGCTATTGTTAGAAGGACAACTACTTTTAACTCTACGTCTAGCTCAAGGGTATATCCAGGGCTAGTTGTAGGGGTGAATTGGTTTTCACAAGGCTCCTTCAAAGATAAATTTAATAATTTTGCTTTTGAGAGAAAGGACAGGGAGGGTTGAAAATGTTTTTTTCAAGAGGCTCCTTCAAGGATAAATTTAATAAATTTAATTTATTATCATTTTAACAATAGTACTGCCAGTTTAACATAATAGTTTAAATCAATTTGTAATTTTGGTACAAAAATAACATAAAACAAAAAGTCACCGTCCCAATAAAAGTAATAAATACATACTGTACATAAGTCTAAAGTGTTTCACTAATAAAAGAAAAAAAAATTAATACTAAACTTAATAGTATAAATTCTGTAAAATTTTAATTTTAATCAACTTGTTTTGCTCTAGAGCTAAGTTGAAAGATCTGTTGCCTAATTTTGATTAGGTCGTGTAGGAGATAGGGTGAGGAAGTTATTAGAGTCAGTCATTCATTACAACTTTAAAGTATTGGTTTCAATATTTATTACTATTTTCTATGCAGGAGGGGACGATTGCACACAACCACCTCCCCCCATCCCGTCTGGATCCGCCCCTGGCCTGGCCAGGGAAACTCTAAGAAATATATGACTTTTTTTAGTATGTGAGATGAAAATGATATTAAATAAAGTTTTTTTTAAGTAAGATAAACACTTTAAAAAAATTATATTCAACGAAATACGATAAGTGTAATTTAGATACAATTATATTTAACTAGAACTGATTGCTGTTAATGAAATGATTTAAATAGCTAAGTACTATAGTTGTATTCGTAAACGAAATTAGATACAGGTTCATATTGCTTACACTGGCATCATACAAACTGGTCGATAAGCTGTGAAAAATATCTCGAAGGTTAGATGAGACATGTGGCTGACACGATTTGGAACAACTGGTTGATAAGTTCATGCTTAGGTGGACAAAGTGACAAGAAACTGATCAACCAGTTGGAGTGTTGGAAAACCGATCGACAACACACTGGTTAACATGTGTGGAAAAAGTGGTCTACAAACACATTACTGTCACGCAAAAGCAATGTCACCCTATGGTCGATGCGGGTAGGACCATGTGATAAAGAGCCAATTGGTCGACAAAAAGTAGACAAATATTTGGAATGGAATGCTAGGTGGGTCAAGTATCCAACACTAGTAGAACCCACTGGTCGACTAGCTCATGCATAGGAGGGCAAAGTGATCTAAATACGAATGGTCGACCAATTTGGTTGCATAAGATTAATCGACAATAACTTGGTCGACACGTGTGGACCAAGTGATCGACAGACAAGTAATCGACACGCAGGAATACTTAGACGAAGTTGTTGACAATAGTAGGACCATGTGGTAGACAGCCAACTGATCGACAAAATATTAACAAATATTTGATAGACTAGGTAACTAGCAGCTGTCAACAAATACATACATAGAACAACAAAATGATAGACAGCCAACTGGTCAAAAAAAAATCAACTGGTAGACAAACGTGTATCCATATAATAGTACACCACAAGTTAATACATTGCAAATAAAAAACTCGCTAAGCCAAACGTTAGGTGCTTTATTTTTGTATTCAGGTGTGTTTTTTTTCCACTATAAATTTAGTTACATTCCTGTGAATGTCTGCCATCCGTTAATAATAACAATTTCAATCAAATTAAAACAGTGCGCTTTGACATTATCTGATAGCTTGTGATCTTAGTAAATAATCAGACATTTGTAGCCAACGATTTCCGCACATCCATAATAGACTCTGCCTTAAAATATGAGTAAAGAATTACCCTGGACACGGGACGATTCCTGGACCATTGGCGTACTAAGCTAAAGGTCCTGGGCTCAATTCCCATGTTCAGGTGTCATTTTTCAATATTCAGAATATAATATCCTTTCTATTTAATATACGAATAAAAATAATTAAATATTGGTAAATTCTCTAATCATATACATAATATACAGCGAAAATGTAAACCAAATTATTGTAGAAACAGAGCATAAAAGGTATGTTCTCTAAGAAGAAAATACAAGGAATTCATATAAATATTAAAGTTATTATTTCTATTACAATATAATAATCAACAAGAATACACATATTTCTCTATTCATATCACTCACAAGTAGCCTTAGTAACGTTGTTATCTCCTGACAAAATATTACTTTATTTGTAAAGATTATCACCTTGATCTTTTTGTTAATTGAGCCCCATGACTTCTTTGGTGCTGACTGACAGTTCACAGCTGAAAGCTGACGTCTTTGAAAAGCTACCAGACCAAATTATGTATCCCTACGCCGAACCATATGATCTGCAAAAAGATGTGTTTAGCAGCTGTCACTTCTGACGGTCAAAATTTAGATGTATACCTAAATGATGACTGTCAGAAGTCAGCTGTAAGCTGTCAGTCAACACCAAAGAAGCCATGGGGCTACTGTATTTAGAAGCTCTTTGGATTATTTTTTGAAAATTATATGCATGCATAATCTATTTGGAGTGATTCTCTCCTAACAAATTTTTAAAATTGGATGTCTCTAGAAACTATTTGGAATGACACATTTTTTTTTAAATTGAATGTCTTTAGAAGTTATTTGCAGTTTTATTCAACTCTTTTAGCTTCATATTTAAGAATATCAGAAGGTGTGAACTACATCTAGAAGGGGGCTAATTTATTCCAAGAGGGGCAATCAATCACTCCTCTCTACACTCCACTTACCGTTTCCCCTGTCCCTGATTTGAAGTGGTCCTTCCCCACTTTTATGAAATAACTCTTTTAAAAGATATTTAGAGTAGTCCCCTCCAAATTATTCTGAAATTTGAATGTTCCTAGAAACTATTTTGAGTAGCATGTTTCGGAATTTTTTTAAGATGAAATACCTTCAGAAACTATTTTTAATAGTCCTCCCCCAGTTTACTTTTTTTTAAATTTAGATATTCTGAAAGTTTTTTATAGGGGTTTTCCTCCAAAAATGTTTAAAATATAGATGCTTCCAGAAGCTATTTAAACTGCTCCTAGCTTGAATTTTTATCTTTTTCTCAAAAATTAGATGCCTCTAGAAACTATTTGAAGTGGTCTTCTCCGGAAAGCTTTAGATAATTGGATACATATAGAAGTTATTTTGGTGTTAATGTAAGATCTTTCAACTTCATATTCGATATCAGAGATTTTAAAATATATTTGAGTGGGGCCGGGGGGGGGGTGTATTTATTCCAGCTGGGATTTTTTCAGGGGACGATGGCCATCTTTCCCCCACCCCCCTCGACCCACGGTTCTACCACCACAGATTGCAGTACTACACAATTCATACCACTATCATCTTCAATAATTATCTATTAGAACACTTTAAATTTCTTTGGTGCGTCTATTTAAAAAAATAAGAATTTCTGACCATCTCCTGTTGGGAGACTTTACCACGATCCACCATAGACAGGACCTCTCCCTCCCCACTAAAAACGAGGGTGCATCCATGATATTACTCTACATTCTCAACGTACATTTTTTAAAGGTCTGGTCAAAAGGCCATTATTTTACGTATGATTTGTGCTTAGCTAAAAGTAGAGACTAGGCAAGATAAACAGTAGTATTAATAGGCCTATACATTTACAAAAGGTGCTACACCCGGTGGTGTGGTGGTGGTGGAACTTTATTGGTGTTGGGGTGTATATGAATTTGTTTTAAAAAGAAACTATCCCCAAGTCAAAGGAGATCCGGGACTCGTCACCAAAATTTTTATGAAAATTGAATGCCCTTAGAATCCACTTTGAAAGGTCCTCGTCCAGAAATATTTTGAAAATTAGACTCCTTTCCAAGATATTTTGAGTGATCCTTCCCCAGAAAATTTGAGATTTGGTTACCCCTAGAAGTTAATTATATTTTTCCTTGCCTAGAACTTTTTAATTCAATTTCTTTTATTTAAAGCGATTTTCCCCATGACAAATGTTTGGATGTGCATGCCCAAAAAACTATTTCACTATTTAAATTCTCGAATGATGGCAAAATTCACTCACATTTCTCGTGATTGTTTCCAATTTTCCCGATAAGTGGCCACCCTGAAAATATTTATTTAGGTATATTCTTCCCAATTAATTACACCGTTACATCACGCCCTAACAAAATATTACTTAGCCATATCCTGCACAATTAATTACAAGTAACATTGTTATATCACATCCTAACAAAATATTACTCTTGGTACATTCCTCACAATTAATTACAAGTAACACTGTTATATCACGTCCTAACAAAATATTACTCCTGGTACATTCCTCACAATTAATTACAAGTAACACTGTTATATCACATCCTAACAAAATATTACTCTTGGTACATTCCTCACAATTAATTACAAGTAACACTGTTATATCACATCCTGACAAAATCTTTCTCTTGGTACATACCTCGCAATTAATTACAAGTAACACTGTTATATCACGTCCTAACAAAATATTACTTGATATAGGCTAATATATCTGTTGCCAGCAGTGACAAGTAACGTTGCTATATCAACTCCTTACTAAATGTTTATTTAGATATAGGCCCTACTCCTAAAAAGAATACACGTCTAGTAATGACCATCTTTATACAATATGTTCCTCTAACAACATCACTTACCACTAGCTACAATAACTAGCATAGTTAAACCATATCTAGGCAAAAAGTTGCTTTCGCTATATCATTTATAAGCAAACACAAGTAACACTGTTATATTATTCTTTACATAATGTTCCTCACTTATACTAAAATTAACTCTATGACATTTATCAATAAATTATATAGACTAGAGATCTGGAAATTATCAACAAAAATTCAATTGTGAAGTAATAACTTAAGAATATATACATTAGCTTGAAAACCAACATATTTTCAAATACTGATACATTAAATAAAACATTTGAACATAATGATTATATTCTTGACATTTGGCTAAGCTGATCAATTCCCCTGACCATGTCATTATTAACAAAATATAATTCACGTTTTAAATGGCATAATTAGAACCAAATTTTAACATAGATTGTCAAAATGCTCTATTAAAAGTCGTAACGAAATATTTGTAACTTTTTTTAACCAAATACGCAACATTCTCTAATGTAATCTCCAGACATATTAGAATACAGTGTAAACTATACAATGATATTTAACACAACACAATATATTATAGTTTACACTTTTATACTGTAAAACATAATGTATTACAATTTATACGTTGGTGTAGTTTAAAGATAACACGTAATAAACAGCTAAAGTGTTTACTTAAGAGCAGTTTTATTATTTTTGCGAGCCATTTGCGCATCCTTTATAAATTGTGGATCGCGAGCTTTCCGTCCCCAAATGATTTGTGGGTCCACTATTTCTGGGAGTAAGCACTCACTATAAAATCTATTTAGTTTGGGAAGCATTTTATTTTCCCAGTATACTCCATCTCTTTCAATTCTTTCAATAAAAAAGTCATTTTTGTGTAAACAACAAAATCACAGTATTTTTTGTTGCATATATTCAACTGTCCCTGAATTTGATCATAATACTTATGAGACCTTTTGAGCGCTAAATGATTATTTTTTTCTTCCAAACATATGTTCCTGTTTGTTTTCACAAACTCTTCTAGCGAAGATGTACCCACAGAAAGTAAACATTTTACTTCTACCAGCCCGTCATCTCCTACCAGACCGTCTGGACTGGCACCTAAATAAGGTTCTCCAGGATATATGAAAATCCCACAATCACGCACTTCAGTGTTTTTAATTTCTTCATATTTTCCCTTAGCTTTCCTTTCATTCAGTCTTCCAAATGTGATAGCTTCTGTATTCAATTCTTTCTTGTAAAGAATGGTTTTAACCAGTGAATCACAGGGTGTTGTGTCCTTGCGTTTTATTACAGAACCAAAATGAGAGGCAGTTAGGCGATTTCGGCGAATTTCTCTCCATTTGATGTTTTCATGTTGGCCAACAGTACTTCTTTCAATTATATTTATTTTTTCTGGTGGGCTTATATCATTCTTTAGTGATTGGAGAATCTTTTCTTTACTTGTAATTAAATCCGTCTCATTAATTTCCAGATCTGCAGCCAAAAGTCCATAATCCAAATCAGGATCTGCTCGAATCTTTCGTTTTTTCTTTTGTGGCTCGGAGGCAAAACTAAGTGCACGACTTGCCCGACGTTTCTCGCGTTTTTTAAACTCCTTCTTGAAATGCGATCCGGGACTGTGCCCTGTCTTTCTTTTCCAAGGACTGCTATGCCAAGCAGGTCCAGACGAATGAGCTAGCCCTGCACCCATGCACCGACCGTGATATGACCCACGTCCTGCATGGTTTACACGCTTCCACCAGTAAACTTCGCAACAAGACTCATTAGTCTTTCTGCCTGATTGGTGGTTTGGTTCCATACAAGTTTGTCTGCTTTATTTATTAATGGATCTATTGCTTTCATGACTCCTTCCATTAACCCACAGCTTTGTAGCAGGGAACTAAATTCTCCTCTCCTGTTTCTTTCCTCTTACAATAAACGTCTCTGCACGCTGTGTGATCTCCAAATACATGAGACGGACCATTTCTAAGGTCCTCTCTCAGTTGAAATATAGTTTCCTCATTGAAATTAATATGGTCAACATTCTGAATAGCCATTCTGGCACCTGTCTTCAGTCGTCCTATTCTGCTGTCAAGGGCTTTTCTCGCTGTAATTGGGAAATTTAAATTCTTCGTAAGTTTGTGCAAGTGATTTCTATAGTTTTTTGCCATATGGTTTGCACACTCTATTTTTTCAACTTCCCGGCCGTACGGGACTCTTTCTGTTATTTTCTTGTATACACTTGAATCACCGTCCCCAATATAATATTTGTATTTTAATCCATGTTGTTTAATGCTGGCGCAAAATCCTTCCAGAATAATGTCCTGTTCCATCCCTGTGCTTGGTCCTTGATAGTTAAAAAAACACAAGTGATCACTCACTTCTTTCTTTTTTTTCCCAGCCGCTACACATGTGTAACAGAACTTTTCTTTGACTCCAATAAAAAGTAGCTGCTTTGTTTCAGCACCAATCAAACACCCCTGAAAATATTAATATAGTAGGATAAGTATATTAAAATATATTATATATATTTTTAATATATATACGGGAAGTACAACCAAATAAATTATTAAATCAAGTGATGTAAATAATTTAAAGAAATAAAACTATTGCAATTTCATCATAAACTTTATGCCCGTTTTCAAGATCAAATTTACAAATATACATACACCCCTCCACCTCCCTTTAAACCACCCAAATAAGTTTTCCCAAAGTCGATACGTGGCTAAATCGCTTTCTTGCATCCGAAAATGGTAGAAGACCCAATTTCATAACATTTCTTGCGCCCCTTTTTCAAGAAAGAATTTACAAATATACAACCCCCACCCTCTTCCAAGCCACCTAATTTTATTTTTAAAGTATTTGCACAAGATATCTCAATAAGACATGTCAAGTATCGCGGTTTTTCCCTATAATATTAAAAAATTCTGCAGCGCTCGTAGGTTCTTTGTTGCACCCCAGTACATCGCGGGGCACAGTTTGGGAACCTCTGTATGTGTTATCTTAACTACAGTTACAAATTCAATTGTTTCTTACCACTCCGCCCAGCGAATCATAGCTATGTCCATAAGTCCTTCTACTCCATCCTCCATTACCAATAACAGCTATATACGGTATACCATCACTGTCAATATGTCCTCTCTCGATAGCTCTCTCCTTTTCTTTTGCCCCAGCGGCAGCAATTTTGTCAAAAAGGTGGTCCTTCCAACACTGTATCAAAAATAAATTTGTTCTGATTTTTATTTTACTTAATGATGATGTTGTACAAGTAAAAATAAATTAAATACAGTCCAATTTTCATAAGAATAATCCTAACTAAAATATAGAATGGCTAGTAGATGTATTTTCGTATATTCGTACATCAAGTAATCTGATCTTCAAATGTTTATTCTATTTTGAGTAGACTTTCCCAAAATGACTTTAAGTAGTCTTCCCCATAATTCTTTAAATTGTCTTCCCTGGATTTTTTTTTTTAAATTTGGATTCATTCAGAAGCTATTTGGATTGTTCCTTCTTCCGATTTAAAAAAAAAAAAATCGGATTACTCTAAAAGCTATTATGATCAGTCCTCTCTTTGAATTTAAAATATATAATATACTCTTTTAAAAGTTATTAAAAGTGCTCTTCACCTGGAAATGTTTGGAATTTGGATGCCCCTAAAAGCTATTTTGAGTGGTTCTCACCTTAATTTTTTCCGACAGATGCCTCTAGCTAGAAGTTATTTGAAGTGGTTTTCTCTAGCAAATTTTTGAAAATTGAATGCATCTAGAAGTTATTTGGAGTATTATTTAGGGCTATCTGAGCTAATTTCAAAGGATTTTAAATATACTTAAGGTGACAAATTCCTTCCAGTTGCAATGCACCCTTGAGCCCCATCCCGGTTACTTAAAAATTAAAACAGCACTATAGTAGAATAGGATTAATTTTGGACGAAAATATTATATTTGAATTCTTTTAAAGACTCTTCCTATGAAAAACAAACTGTAGGTCCTCGAGTGTAAATAAATGGTAGGACAAAATCATACATAACGTTCTCGGATTAAGTTTATTAGTGAAAAATCAGTCATCAGTAAACTACCCAAAAACAACATTCTGTTCAAAAACCGAGGATATAGTTTTGTTTTAATCCTAAACAAGTTCAAGGTATCTATTTAGAACAAATCTTCAAAGCCATTTTTTAAATATTCCAAGTTTTTGAAAAAGCCGTTATCAATAAACTAGCCATAAACGAAATTTTATTCAAAAAACAAATAAACTTATACATTGTTATTTGTCATGTTAGACATTCCCAAGATACCATTTTGAGCCACATCATCAGATTTATTTTTAAAATATTTCAAGTTTTTGGAAAATCACTCATCAATAAATAACTTTTCAACGAATTTTTTGCAAAAACCAAATAACCTATATGGTGCTATTTGTGAGGCATGCATTTTAATAAGAACCTTTAGACCCATTATAAAAAAAATTGCATTAAAAATCACTCATTTGTAAACTATCCTTAGTTTTAAGGCTAGGGTCAAAATAAAATAAACTTGTCGAGATATTGCCCTATAACTTCTAGATATAAAGTTTGAAAAAATCAATTAAACCGTATCCGATCCGTGGCCAAGGACAGGTTGCCAGATAGATAGAATTGTATGTAAAAACTAGTTTCTTGAGTTCGAGTTAATAAAGATAGTAAAAATTCATTAATGTCTTAAATTTTTTTTTTTTGGGGGGGATTATAATACTTTCTCTTGATATGAGAAAGTTAAAAGCTGGTTACTCTGGTATGTGTTTGGACACTACTCTGCAACAAGAAAATTGCTCACTGAACACGGTCTTTTTTACTAGCAATTCATGCGTAGCAAACATTGTATCACCACTCTCTAACACCAACACTTGCTTAGTGAGGCAATAGACTCGCCACTTCTTAGTTTATAAACTAGACATTTTAATATGACAAAATTTATACTATGCTTCGTAACCTTGGATATAAACAGTATATCTTTTACTCTTTGAAACACATTTATAGTATGTTAGTATTTTTTAAATACATTACTAATATAGACACCTGATACATCATGCCTGTTCCATTCTATCTCGATCAAATATTATTATTAGCACCGCGTCTTACTACCCGTTCGGGTTATACGCACTTACGCTAATGTGTAATGGTAGGGTGATTGTGAGATGAAATGAAGGACCTACAGTTTAACGTGGAATCCGAACCACGGTGGTGACCTGGCATTCCACACATTCACAAGATGTCTTGTCAGAGGTGTAGGAAGGGTTTGGAAATCAGATAAATCTGTGCCGGGACCGAGGATTGAACCCCGGCCGCCAGCAAAGAAGTCTGACACCTTACCCCTAGACCACCAGGTCACCCTCGATCAAATAAATTTACCCTTTCGTTAAACTAGTGGTGTGCCTAGACATTTCCATCAGGGGGATCACGGGTATTTTACCAAGCTCCCTCCCACATCATCGTCTGATTGTTTTTTCTTCAAATCAGATGTCTCTAAAAGCTATTTGGAAGTTCCCACCCTCATTTATTTGGAGTGATCCTTACATGGATTAATTTTAATCAGACTCTTCTAGAGTAAATAGGCTAGCTTCATAATATTTTCAATTGTATTTAGAGTTCAATCCGTTCTTCTCCCACCAAATAGTTAAGTTTTATAATGGTGTGTGTGTGTGTGTGTGTGTGCACGTGCCTCATTGAAAACAATATTTGGAGCAACATTAGGGGGTGTCATGGTATATCTGGTTCCCCTTGTAAACACGCCAATGTAAAAAACCTAATTTATATCTGACATGTACCTTCTTCAACATAAAGGCTTACATGTACAGTTTCAATACTAGCTTGTGCGTATAACCCGAACGGGTAGTAAGACGTGGTGCTAATAATAATAATAATAATAATAATAATAATAATAATAATAATAATAATAATAGCTTGCATAGTTTTAGATTTAAAAACAGCTAGTAATTTTTTTCTTTATTCTATTTGCTAGCCTATATTTGTACTACTTAAAAAAGGAATGAATATCAACACTAAAGCTGCAAAATTAATTTGAATAAAATAATAATAATAATAATAATAATAATAATGCAATGGAGATATTGGGGTTTGAATCCTGATTGAGTGTACTCAAGGTGGTTTTTCCTAAATGGTTTCTCACTTTTCTTCGACGAGAATGCGGGTATAGTTCCGCTAAAATATGTTTACACTAGTGTAATTAGTCAATATGATTATAGGCCAAACGGTTAGTTACTATGTAGGACTAAGAAAATAATCAACAACTAGTCTATCATTAGTCATTACTAACATTGCAAATGTTGTCTTACCTTTGTGATGCCAAGCTCGTGTTTTTTAAATTTTTCTCGGCTCATTGTGGGGATGTCCAGTACTGCCATCATTTCTTTAAGTTGTGAGTAGCCTATTCCAATTGAAACACTGCCCCAAACCACAGCGTCATTCAATTCGTTTTTGTGTGCGGGTTGTTTTGAGGTAATGCATTGAGTACCACCACAATTGTCACAAAAATAAACCAGAGTAAATTCAAGCCCATTTCTTATTTCTTTTTCTAGTTCATAGTGACCTAACGTACACGATTTGGAGTGTTCGCCTAATTTAATGAGCTGTTTAGAAAAATGCATGACATCAATAATTCGGTGACCCGTAGTGGGAGAATCCTGTGCCCTTTCAACGTTTTCTATGACAAGTGGTGGTAAGCTATTGTCACTACGATATTCAGATGTAGAAAGAGTAATTTCACTAACGCGTGAAAGATGTTCCACATTTGGTAGTACATTCTCCATTTTGTCATTTTCATCAAAAATATATTTGTCTGCCTGCATATCTTTAGAGCTGGAGGTTCCTGCAGTTGGTGTAGGGTTTTCACATTCTTTGACGCAAGTCCTAAAAACATTTAATAATAGATAATTTAAATAGTTGTTTATTTCTTAATAAACGTCTTACCATCCGTCTAAGCTATTCGCAATTAGTTATTATTATAGGGTAAGAGTGAGTAAATTAGACTAGAGAGGAAATGTACCATGTTTGCTTGGAGGGCGAGTGGGAAACTGTTACTAAAATAAGCCTTAGTAGATTACACCAAGTCGGAATTCAAACCTTGACCTCCCAATCACCGACATATCAGACAAACGTGTAATTTCCTCGGCATGCATACTGATTAGGATTTATAATTACTAAACCATAACTTATAACATATATACTAAGATAATCAACACCTTATATTTTGTGTATAACTAAGGACTATTTTAAACTTTAGGTAGCCAACATAATCAATTACAAAAACTAGCCATCATTTCCGTTTGGAACCAATTTAACGCAGCCACATTTCATGTACAAGACTGTACACTTTTTTTTACAATTTATTTAACAATATAAATATAGTTGGCACATTTTCGGCATACTTGCGGATTTTTTTTAGAAAATAAACAATTAAAATAAGCCTAGATATACTTTAAAAAACACAAAATACAAAAATTAGTTCTAATATTTTCAAATTAGAGTTACCGTTTAAGTGATTCAAATTTGTTTCCAGTGAAATATGCTTCTTCTTTCCATATTTTCCATCTCTTCTTTGAATCTATGGATCTTTTGTTTCTTTTGCATACTTTACTTGGAAATGGACGAGGCTTAGGCATTTTATACACACTAAAGTTCACTTTAAAATTGATTAATATAATTATATTTATGACGGTTAAATTGTAGTCTATGCTCAAACTAAAATCTAAAACTAAACAATGTCAAAGAATACTGTTCAGCTTTCACACATTATTTAGATAACATGACACATGAGCCAACAGGCAAGAACAGTCAAAAATATCAGAATATTACTCTTCGCATGTTTTTGTACCTCAATACTTTTCTCAGCTGGTTTTGAAAAGTTTGCTAATGATCTTCATCCCCCTCATCACTCCCCGCCACCCAACCGCTGTCAATCAAAACAAAAGCGGTCTCTCCTACCTGTGTTTGGTTCTCAACGGTACGGCCCGGTTTGGCTGTATTTATTTCTGTGAAAATAACGTAATTTCTGGCTAGTTCCTATCCAGTTTTTATAATATGATAGTAACGATTGTATGAAAAATCTCAAATGAACCAATATTTATTGCTTAATAAGGAGAGCTAAATTTAATTTCAAAATACAAAGTAGTTTTCTAATAGGAAGTTTATTTGTAAACGAATGAGAAAGTCTGCCGCCGATTCAGTTTCATTATTTATTAAATAAAAATTAATATCTTGGAAAATATGGTACATACCGTTCCTAAAATATGCTTACCATATAGTGCTATACTATCCGTATATCCACAAAAAAAATTAAAGCTTTTGCTTGTATTTCCTAATACTTGGATACGAATTAGTATTATTAAGTTAAATTAATCATTATAACTATTTAATCAAAAAATACATAACAATTTTGCTCTATTATTACTTATTTTAATGTTTTTATTATATTTAAAAGGTTTACAACCGTATAAATAATAAAATAAAATAAAGTATTTTCACTTTGCACAGCCTTAAAGGGTGTATACTGTTCCAATAGTTTCCAAAACATTGCAAGGTTTGACCCCAATTTTTGTCCGAGATCATCACAACTCTTTTATAACCTACAAGCATTCAAAATCATTAAAAAAAACTGATGTATCTTCTTCAAGCCCAGGTTATTCTAATTTAATTACACTTGTGGAGTAGGTTTAATTTAGGGAAATATACCCTTATTTATGTGGAGGGAGAGGGGGAACTCTTTAAGAAAAATTACAACCAGTTTAGCGTTTGAAGCCTGACCTCATCATCGTCAAACCAAAGATACATTGCTTGTATAATAATTTTATAAATGCAATTAAGATATCACAAAAGTATAGGTATTTTTGAAGTTATGCTAGGGGAACTAGTCACCTAAACACGAGTTTACTATAGCAAACACTTTATGCACGCAACTATCAGCTTGGGATAGCCAAAATGAACCTAAGCAATAATTTAGGTTTTATCATTTTATCCACTAACCTTTCAATTTGAATTTTGCATAACAACAAATATTTGCCTCAACTAACATAGCAAATCTCTCTCTCCCCCTTACCCTTGTTCTAGAAATAGGTGACCACTAAGTTGGAAACTATTCTATTATTACTATTTCATCTTAAACAAATGTTAACAGTTTTTTTAATTGATAAACTCAACATAAAGGTTTTTTCATCATGTTAATATGCTGATTATGCCATATTATTAAGGTAGCTAATATTAGAAAGCGAATGTAACACATTAAAAAAAACCATTAAGTGTAGCTTTGTATTTGCAAAATATAATTGTGTATATTGTGAAAAAATGTCTTTAGTTTCGTCTTATAATCTAAATAATGGTGACCTAGTCCAAACTTTGAATATTTATTTATATTTCCTTAAAGTATCCACTTAAATTGGTTGGATTGATTTTATAGTTTAAAGAAATAGCTTGGAAAAATATTAGATATTCGAACCATTATCACTTGAACTGATTTTTATAAAAACTTATTTTTCAACCAACTGTAAATAATAAAGTTGATCTTGTTATTAGCAGTGAACATTAGAAAAAGGAGCCAAATGTTTCTTCCGTGTTATTAATTTAGTTTGGAAAAATTAAAATTGTTCAAGTGAAATGGATTCGCAAAACAAAATAATAGTATAAAATAAATAGATAAATGAAAAAAAGGTAATAGTAATAATAATTCTATACAAATAAAAGCACACTGAGCCATCGAGAGCTCTATATTAAACCGACATTGTGTTGGCAGATTTGTCTAGATCGCAGCATCTATACGGAAAATACCTTAAAACTAGTTTAACCCATACTTAATAGATCTTTCGTTTTAACTTGATCTATGGTACACGTTTCATCTGATCAGCTGTCAGTTACTTGCTGGTTACTTGTATGTTTACATGCAGGCTTCAATCCTTGTCAGTTCACTGATAAAATTTTACTTGGCTATTTACCTATCTGTTTAGGAGCTAATTTGAGGCTTGAGAGCTGGATAATAGTATATTCTTATAATAAAGTGAGACAAGTGATTATAGTAATTGTTGTGTACGTAACTTAAATAAATTATAGTGTGAATAAGTTTACAATGGGACCAAATTATGAAGTAAGATTTTTATATTTTAAATAATACTAATTATGATTATGATGTGTTCATAAATAAAACTAACAAAGTTGGCATTCATCCACATATTAGTTTCACGATTTATTATTATTTAAAAAAAAATCAGTTTCCGTAAAGGCTAGTATTATGATTTGGATGTAAAGAAACCATGAGCAGTTTACAGCTGGTACCCATATCCCTTAAAAACATATATAAATAATACTAAGCTAAACAAAAAATATAAGTGTAACTTTAATGTTTACTAAAATTAAATTAAATTGGGATAGGTAACATGAAATTTACTAGCGTGTAAATATATCTTTCTTTGCCTCATATTATAAAAACGGTAGTTTTATTTTTAATACTTACTGCAAGAATAAATAAATATTATGAATCGATAAACAATATCAAGATAGTAGCCTATATTACAATTTTTTGATGTGATTTTTTATTTTTCCATCTTTCAACACTATATATGGCCCTACACATTTACTTTTCATTTTCCATAGCTCTTTACAACTACTGTAAGTTACCCATGTATCATTGCTTATATTGTACCAATAAATAATTAAAAATTAAAATTCCACTAATTATACAAAATCAAAACGTTATAGGTGTTTCTGTAATGCTTATTAAGAGGGCCACTTCAGTGGGCCTAAATGAGAAACTGCTGCATGGATGTTAAGCTCAAACTCAATATCTAATTCTACAATCCATTATTTCAAAATATGGTTTAATTTAAAATAAAGTTGGAAGATTCCAACAGGGCTCATTTTCCTTACCAGCTTTATATTTTGTGTCTTATTATTATAAAAATATTTGTTAAAATGTAACGTTTGATAATTTTAAATTACTTTTTAATCATAGTTTCAGTGCTCTGAGACTACACTAAAGTGCTCTAGACTTAGCCGTCCTCTAATAAATACACTAATTTTTTTTTATAGGCTCACAACATAAAATTTCAAGATATTTGAGTACCGGTACCACCAGCAAGTCTTCCTCTTAACCCTAAGAGGTTTCATAATTTTGGGTCTTCTCTTTCTTACTGATATGCCAAAGGGTTGTTGTAGGTGAAGGGTGAAATCCATTATAAGCCCTAAGCCTATACAGACTAGAGAAGTAGTTCCAGAAAAGCCATAGCACCTGACAAAGAATGATACTTTTTCACTGGTTGAAGTTACCATGTTAAGATCAATATTTAAATTTGGACTAGAACACAATTAACAAGGGTTTGGATATTTTTTTGTTTGACACATAACTAATGTGAAAAAAAGTTTATTTTTAATACTTACGACAAGAATAATATGAATTGATAAACTTTTATAGTACAATAGAATTAAATACACAGGCCTTACCAAGTGACAGGATTTGCTCAGCCATATTATTAAATATCTAAAATGCTTCAATCTGAAAACTCTTTAAATGTTTGGCAACATTATTATTACTATTAGAACCGCGTCTTACTATCCATTCAGGTTATACGCACTTACGTTAATGTGTAATGATAGGGTGATTGTGAGATGAAATGGAGGACCTACAGTTTAACGTGGAATCCAATCCATGGTGGAGGCCTGGTATTCCACACATTCACAAGTGGTGATCTTGTCAGAGGTGAAGGAAGGGTTTGGCAATCAGATAAATCTATACTGGAACCAAGGATTGAACCCCGGACTTTTGGAAACATAAATCGATTATATAGGTCCATATTTTATTTAAATGTATCACAAATTGATACATGCTAGTTATCCACAAGATCAGTCCTGAGAGCTGAATCAAATTCAATTAAGTAAAAAATGACAACTTTCACATAGTCCTGAGTTTGATTCTCATGTCCAGGTTGTCATATACTTACAAACAATATACACAAACACACTTATATATATATATGTTTGAAAACTAATTTAGATTGTAAAACTTTAGCCTTTTACAAAATTTTTAAATTCATCAACATCTACTACTTAATAAAATTACATGAAGTAAACTTTCATACCAATGGATCACAGATAGATATCTTAGATATAAATAGTTTAACACTGAATTATATAAATTTGAGCAGTATTAACCAATATATTATTAATATTATTATAAACCATCCTAACCTAACTTAACTTAACTTTACCTTTCTTCTTCTGTGATTTCAGTGAATAAGTCCTAAATTTTATATGGGTCCTTATAAAATTTACAAACATTCTTAGTATTGTTATTATTCGATTTATAGTTGGTATTCTTGACGTATGTAGAATAATAAAATAAGAACAGTTTTTTTTACCTAATATAGCGAGGATTAAAAAAAACATTTTGTAAACTGCGCACCATCCAAATTTTCCTCAAGTAGGCATTATGGGATAAACCCTCCCAATACATACAGTAACTAGATATAACTTATGGATTAAATGCACTTATTTGAATAATTTATTTGTAAAGATTAAATAGGCCACTCTTACTAATAAAATTGGTATGCCTACTTTGTGTTTGTGAGAACACATCAACATTGTTATTATTTACATTTGTGGGAAAATGTTGAAAAATAACTTTTGCTATTTAATTTTTTTTTATTGTTTACAAATTGGTTCTTTAGATATAAACAAAATAAACAAAAGCTTCTATATCTCTACATTTGCAACAATTGAATCATTGATTGCAATAAGTATTGGAATTAAGTCCTTAAATAGTTTTTAGAAAAATGCACCAATCCTTGAGCATGATTTTTTTCAATATTCAGTGACATAAACAATGTTCTCATTTCCAGTATACATATGATTTGGACATGGTTCTTTACAGCTCTAGTTGACCTAGAATTCTATGAAAATTTTGCATAGGACTTAGTTCCAAAAAACATCAATTCATTTTTCAGTTCTAGACCACAAATATTCACTCTTTTTTGACAATTATTTTCTCAAAGAAACCCCTACCAAATTTAAGAAAATCATAAAACTATCTTGCAATAAGGGCAATCCCAGGCACTTGTTTTGCTAAGCACTGTAAGAAATATACTAATATTGCAAGATTAATGTTCTTCACATAGAAATAAAGAAAACTGAAGCTAAAGAACACATTTAATAGGCTTTAAGTAATTTTTAATTCTTTGATTGTTGAATGAATCAATTTTAACATCTATTTAAATAGTAAAAGGTTAAAACTATTCATACTCCTTTTGTTTCCAATTGCAAATGCTAAGCTAGTAATTTTGATATTAATCAAATCATGATATTAGATGTTCACAAACACTATATTATTTAATAATTGGTTAACTAACACACCCAATAATATTTCAGAAAGAATTTTACATTAATAAATTATCTTCTTGACTGATCATCATATGATAAACATGGACTAACTGCAGTTCAATGTTGATGGTTATGCTGTTTGTTCAAGTTTTTTTTGATTGAACATGGGTAAAAGAGGTGTAAGTATATTTACTAAAAATAAGTTCCTTTTACTAGTTAGGCATACTTAATGAGTAGAACTATATTTTGTCTAATGTGGAACAAATTAGTTCTAAAATTGGAAGACTTTCAATATGATTTATATTATTCATTTGGTACATTATTATTATTATTATTATTATTATTATTAGCACTGCAGCTTACCACCCGTTCAGGTTATACACACTTACGCTAATGTGTAATGGTAGGGTGATTGTGAGATAAAATGGAGGACCTAGAGTTTAACGTGGAATCCGAACCACGGTAGAGGCCTGGCATTCCCCACATTCACAAGTTGTGATTAATACACGTCTTGTCAGAGGTGAAGGAAGGGTTTGTCAATCAGATAAATCTGTGCTGGGACCGAGGATTGAACTATGGACCCCCAGCACAGGAGTCCGACACCTTACACCTAGACCACCAGGTCACCCCACTTGGTACAAATTTAAAACAAGCTTTGAAATGAAGTTTCCAAAGTAATTTCTAGTAGCTATCTAACTAATTAAGAGTTTGGCTTCTGTACATGTGGCAAATAATGTTAATGGCCCATTTGTCAGTGAAGGTTAAATATATGAACTTGAATCTAGTTCCTGCATATGAAATAATTGAATATTGCACATATTTTTTGGTTATAGGTGTGCAGGATACAAGTCCTTACAATCGCCATTATCATATTTTTTATCTTCTATAGTTAATCTATTTTACATTGTCCTTTACAAATAGATCAATGCCAATTCTGTTTCATGATTTGGTAATATTTTAATTCTGATTTGTGTTTCCACGTTTTACCATTTGAAAACTGCCAACATCTTAGATTGATACAAAATTGTCAAATGCAAATCTAAATTATTTTCAAAATGATTTTATAGAATACAGTAATCTAATAACTAATTGCCTTGGGACCAAGAGGCTTATAATGTACTTTGTTGACCAGAAGCTGGTACAGGTAAGTCATATAGAATGTATTAAACAACAGCTAGATTAAAAAAAACTCCTTTCTACCCAAAAACCTAAGTTATTTTAATTCTACAATCACAAATTCACTCAAACAAAAGATAATAAATAGTGATAGACTTTTTTTTTTTTTCAATCAAGGAAGAAAAATAAAACTACCATATATGGAAATTAAAACAGTTAGAAATTAGTTACCAGTGTGGTAGAATGTATTAAATGCACCCTCTACTCTGGCCACAAAGTGATGTGGAGAAAATGGCTTTATTGAGCTCTGTGTTTCAGTCACATTGGTAACCACACTCCACAGTGATAATATACATCAGTTTCTCAATGGGAATTGCGACTTGTCACACAGATTCAGTACAGTGTTCCCAACAGTGTTTGTATCCAATCTTTAGTGTTCTATTAAGAGGTTAATAAGAGTATCCACAATACATCTCATCGTATGACTTGACTCTCATACATACAAAATATGTCTATTTTCATTTTGAATTGTTATCTTTGGTAACACTAGGTGCGAGCTTGTTTCACCACTGAAAGGTTTAAGTTACATAATTTAAACAAATACAGACAAATAGACAACAAGCTTAGTTCACGGTTTAACAATCAGTGAGGACCATATAGAAAGAACAGATACATCTTTTTATGGTCAACATTCAAGGGTGTCTGCAGGATTTTTCTCCAGGGGGCAAACCAGGGGTATGGAATACCCCCTAGTACAGCAGTGGATTTTGGGGGTCATCCCACGGGAAAATTAATTGTATTGAAGCCTCAAAATACCCTTTATGGCATTCCTTGTCTCCTGAAAATAAGATACAACACGAGAAAATGTATCAAATTTATCCAAATTCATGTGTGGACATTAGACCTTGACGATTTGAATGGCGAATGCTGTTGGAATTGCTCACGCATGCACCAAACTATCAATCCTAAAGTCAGCAGACTGTTGGCATTGTTTGAGCACTAGTTAAGAACAATGTTGGGCGGGATTAGCCCAAAGCCCTTCTAATATTTCACAAGCTCAGGATCATGACATGAATTGAAGTCTGAATATTTGCAAGTAGATCTAGTAACTTTTCTAGCTGTACTGTCAGTTGAGGCCCTTCTTGTGGAAATGGGACTGTATCCCACAATTAAGATAATGATTTTAACAATTTTTTGTAGTACTGAAATTTTCATTTGGGAAATAAATTAAAAAAATATTACAACATTGATTGTATATTTGTTTTCAGAGTAAATTTTCAGTGAAAGATGAACCATTGTTCAACCCTGAACTACTGAAAAGATTAAATTTTTCTCATGTATCGAAAGTGTTTAATCCACCAATATCGGCCACTCATCCAGGGGAATCATTGGTGGTTCGTCCCCTCTGCCGCGGTGACTATGATAGAGGTAAATTACTGCTCAGTTTTATGAGGTTATCATATATAAACTGTGTGGTATGGCCACCCAGAGTGGCAAAATGATGGAGTAAAAAAAGTTTGTGAAATATGTTGGCATGATATTTCCAATAGTAATTTGCAACAAGCATGTTCCAACTCTTATACATTAGATCCAAGGTCCATCTAGGTTAACTAACAACCTCCTTATAAGGGAGCGGCAGGTGGATTTAAATTGTTTAGTTAGCAAATTTATTCAATGTTCATTCATGAACTCTGCTGTGATTGTGGGTGTCAAATATTATTTTGATTCTTTACTAATATTTTGAGAGTGGAGGAGTTAACTCCTACTAAACATTCCATAATTTTACAATGGTTTTTAGACAGTCATTTAAATTGCCAGTTTTTAGCCGAGGCACCCATTTCTGTGCCCACAAAAAGAGTGAAGTTTTTGATGGTCATTTTAGTTTAAATTTTATTTTAGTTAAACAAAATTGAATTAGTTTTACTAATTTTCTTGCTAACAGCATGGCTTTGCACGTATATTCCATTCACGATAGGTTTTTACCTGGTTGACAGTTTGAAAATTATATGTTTAAGTTTTGGGTTGTCAACACTTTAAAAGATCACAGTTTTGTTATAAATGTAAAGATCTTTAATTACCGGTTATATATTACCTTTAAAATAACGTAAACTTAAGTTTTCTTATACTATTTCATTTTTTTAAATAATTTTTTTTATCCAACTCGAAACAATATTTTAAACTTAATAATAATAATTATTATTATTCATAGCACCGCGTCTTACTACCCATTTGGGTTATACGCACTTACGCTAATGTGTAATGGTAGGGTGATTGTGAGATGAAATGAAGGACCTACAGTTTAACGTGGAATCCGAACCACAGTGGAGGCCTGGCATTCCCCACATTCACAAGATGTCTTGTCAGAGGTGAAGGAAGGGTTTGGTAATCAGATAAATCTGTGCCGGGACCGAGGATTGAACCCCGGCCGCCAGCACAAAGTCTGACACCTTACCCCTAGACCACCAGGTCACCTTAAACATAATTAAAATTACTTATTTTTCGTTTTGGAACGTTACTGATTTTGTGTGATATAGTGCAAACATCAATATTTTTAATACAGGCATCGTATTTACTTGGAAAAGAGAAAATTGTTATCATTTTTTTACATAAATAAATTATTTTATGATTATTTTATCGTATTTTGAAATATTTAACTGAATAAAATATTTTCATCAACTGCGTGTCTGCATCATTGTAAAAAACTTGTTTACTGTTATGTTCAATCATATGGTTTAGATTAGTTAGTTGCCATTTTAAAGCTATGTTCGTTAGCAGTTATTGTGAAAGTGGTGTAATATTATTTTAAGGGGAATAAAACTATAAATAAACTTTGTGTCCGAAACCCCAAATAAATATATAAATAATATTGGCCTAAATTTCTGTGGTTAACTATCACAATATATTACCACCGGTTTTCATTACAGTCATCCAAAGTGATAGATGTCAGCTGTTGGTGTAGTGATATATTAAGGTTTACTTCTAGTAACATTTCGAGCTGTCATCCAGGTAAACTTAGCTCGTGAATGACTTATAATAGTCATATTTTACCTAAATAGTCTAAAATAATTCAAATTTGATTTGGCAGTAGGCTTATCATTTTGTCTTAAATGGTGGCGTTGTAAAGGGAGAAAGAGCTATTATGGTCTGTCCTCCCTTGCTTGTTAATTCAGATATTGTTAGAGATAAATAATAGAAAAAAAAAATCATGACTCTATTAAACTAAAAACAGGAAAATAATTAGATTTACACTACATTTCCTGAGGTATTTGTAATGGGGAAGGAATAATTGGCTCAGCACCATATAACTTAGCTATACCACTATATGGACAGTTGATTTTCATTATTAAAGTATTTGTGTTCATATTATGTTAGTTCTTATTAATCTTCCATGCACCCTTCTCTATCTGAAAACTTATACCACAAAAGGGAAAAAGTGAGTGGGTGTTGGCCATAAAAGATTAATACTTAAAAATGTGTTCCTTAATACATTTCTTGAATTAGCATGTATATTTTATTTGGCCCTGCTCTGGTCAAATAGCTCCACAGTGCTGCCTTTATAGCTCCATGTACCTCCAGGGGATTCATGTAAATGCTTGGTTGCGGAATTCAAGTGAAGTTGTGTCATGTGCACGGGGCTCAATATCCATTTTAATTAGAATGTACCTATCTCAATTTTATTTTGTACCACATGTATGTACTTTCTGTTTTTAATTAGTCCTTCATTCATAGAATAGGGAAGAGGAGTGTTGAATTTAGAGAAAATGTACTTGCATCAACATGGAGGTGAGAGTGGGAAATCATTTAGAAAAATACACCACTAAACCTGTCTGAGATTTGAACTTCAACCTTCTCATCACTAGCAAACCAGACTTCACTAGATGAGCTTGTTGCTTAGTCCATGTGCCAACTGATGCAAGTCTTGATTATTAATACTATAAAATACTGTAGTTAAAATATTATAGGATCTGATTGTACAAATTTAGTATGGTGTGCATCAAATAACAAAGTGGAGTACAGTATTAAATATTTGTAATTTTTGAAAAATGTTTCCAGGCAGGAACTTAAACATAGGATCTTTAGCTTAGCACAATATATTATTTCATCCTATCATATACTTTCTTATTGGTTTTTAACTATCTAAGACAAAATTATCTATTAAACTTGACTTTTGGGTGTATATTGCAGTTATCATCACCTTCTTCTTCTTCTCCTCTCAGTGACCTGGTGGTCTAGGGGTAAAGTGTCAGACTTTTGTGCTGGGGGTTCGGGGTTCAATACTCAGTCCCGACACAGATTTATCTGATTGCCAAACCCTTCCTTCATCTCTGTCAATACATGTATTAATTACAACTTGTGAATGTTTTTAATGACAGGCCTCCAGCGTGGTTCGGATTCCACATTAAACTGTAGTTCCTCCATTTAATCTCACAATCGCCCTACCATTACACATTAGCTCAAGTGTGTAACCCAAACAGGTAGTAAGATGCGGGGCTAATAATAATAATAATAATAATAATTCTCCTCCTCCTCTCACTTGCAAAATATTTGGCATCTGCTCTTCCCATCTCTTTCTTGGTCTCTCTTGTGGTCTTGTTCCATCATTATTCTTTGGATTTGTTTTTTTCCCATTCTCATTATATGACCATACCATCTTGCGGTATTGATTGATAAATAAATTCAATGTGTAATTGAATATAATCATCTTGTTTTCAGGTTACTTGAAGCTATTGTCTCAGCTGACCAAAGTGGGTCACGTGTCTCGGGAACAATTTTATAGTGAGTGATGCAAACTATTGTACATATCTTGTTCTGTAGGTCTGTAGATAATTCAGTTAGATTCCAATAGGGGGATATTGAACTTTCACTTTTCATAACAGCTGGAGAATAGAAGTAAACCTACTATAGGTTTCATTATGGCTTGTATTGAACATATTTTTATACTCCTAGCAATAAATTTGTTATGTTAAATTAAAAGAAAATTAAAATTCTAGCTTAGATTTATTCACACAATATTATTTTTATTTTGTAAAGTAAACCAAATAAAATATAATTACTCTTATATCTCATTAGGATCCTCAGAGCTATTTATTTTAATTATTATTTAATACCATTGAAGGTGGCTAAAGTATGGGAATTCACTAGTTTTAAACTTTGAATCATTCTTAACCCACTTGTTCTCATATTATATGAGGACTAGTTTTTGACCCACTAGGATTCAAACTGGAGTCTCTAATAGGTGGTTGATCAACATCTAAAGCTCAATGCCTCCACAATCTTGATCATATCTGGGACCTTATACAAATATTTATTGTAATTTATGCGAGGAGTGTACAGTACAATTTTCATAGGAAGGGCCTTTTAGAAAATACGAACATATTTTTTGTGGCCAATGTTAATGTATTTTATTATATTATTTGTGTTATTTTTTAGGTGTTGATAATATCTATCAAAAGTGATAATCACAGATAATATGACTTGATGTTTGAATACTTCAAAGTAGATCTAGTACAGTAACTTATCTATCTGTCAGAAAGGCTTTCCAATGAAAATTGTAATGTAAATTAGTTCTTTGAAGCGTTGTTAACTTTTGTGTGGTCTGGGATAGCTGTAAATGTTGAGGAATGAAGACATTTTACAGTTTTGATTATAGAAAGAACCTTGGCTAGTGAAAACCAAGGTCAGACTGTTCATACCGGTTTAGAAGGTCAACTTGTCTAGATGCTTAAGAGAGCAACGTTTTGCTACCTTAATTCATTCACTCAATACCATTAAATATTTAGTAGGATCTTTTAATAGGCTCCACTCAATAGTTACAGATTATTTTTATTAGAGGTATTTAATGTACACTTTTGAACTTACTTATAATATCAATACAACCTAAAAACTAACTTGACTCCAGAACAGTGGCGTGTGGTCAATTCTGGACAAAGGGAAGCAATGAGGCTACAATAAAGGGGGTCTGATGGACCCTGGTATAATTAGAAGCTCGCACTGGTCTTTTTCTTTTTTTGTATAGTTTAAAGTATTTTGGAGAAGAAAGGAAGGGGGGTGACCCAAACTATGCATAGAATAAAACAAAACAATTGGTGATCTTGGAAATATTACCACAATGATTAAATTATATATATATATATATAAATAATAATTATATATATATATTTAAATAATAATTATACATATATTTTTAAATAATAATTGTAGTTCTAACTCAAATAAAAAAGAATAATAATAATAGTCAATTTTGATTGCCGAAATTTTCTCTTGGGCTGTGGCCTGCAAATAAATATGACCTTTGGCCTGCCTTATAGTTTCGAATCAGGATTTATTCTACACGCCATTATCATTAGTTAATAGTAAGGTCAACTTAATAATTTTCTACGAACCCAACATACCGATATTTACTATACACTTTAATAAAATTAATTATTGTAACATCAAAGTTTTTTTATAAGCTGCCTGAAGATGGAGTGGGTCTGCCTGTTTCAATTATTTTATTTTTCTCGTCAAAGAACCAGGATGAAAAACTATGCTTCAAAATATGACTTATGAATACACAGCAGCTTTCACTACTGCACTTATTGACACACTCATCATTCTACTACTGTACGCAAAGAAACAAACCGCTTCCCTTGGGGGATAAAACAAATGTCAATAATCCGTAAAATAAAACTAAACTTACTTTAAATTTTTTAATAGAGTGCCCATAAATATATCTAAAAACAATAACTATTGGTTAAAACAAACTAAAAAATTAAGATTTCAACAGTATTAAACTTAAGATTATACACCAATCACAACAGTAAATTTGTGTACTAATACTCGCCAAGGGATACGGATCCCTAGGCGAGTATTAGTGCCGATGAAGGTCGAACATACCCGGAAACAAATTATTGGCGGAATAAAAAGCGAGTGAGACCAGCTGGCTGCCCGGTCAGTCTGAGAAAGAACGGCTTACTCCTAAAGAAGAGCTGCGACCACAACTCAGTATACTTGTTGGAGAGGTTTCTATTATAATAATATTCTGTTTTAACTTAATTTTCCTCTTTTTATTTTTCCCCTCTTTAATCTTAGGGAAGCATTGCTTCCCTTGCTTCCATTGAATAAATGCCATTGCTCCAGAATATATATATATTATGCCCAGTTATCTGGTCATTAATTCATCACTGTTAAGGAGGAAATCATCCCAATTTAACATACTTTTTATTTTGTCCTTCCTGGGGATCAAACTCTGAGCCTATTGTTCATTTAACAGATGAGTGGCTGACTGAGATAAGGTATCAGCTGACAGTCTCGGTGAAACACTTGTTTTATCCTGGGTGAGGCTTTAAAATAACTTATTTTATATGCGTTGATTTGTTCTATCCTAATAATTTAAATACAATTCTTAGCACTGGGTTATTCAATTGGCTGGTTGATTGGATTCAGGATACTGAGACCACAATATTACTTTGAAAATTATAGAAGATATAAAAATAAATGTTGAATATTTTTCTTATTATTTGCAAAACATTTTAATACTTGGAACCCATAAATTTGCTTATAAATGGCATGGAATTAGATTTAATAATGTTTAGTATTACATGATGATAGTTAATAAACCATTTCCTTACCATACACTAAGTTTGTTACACTTTTAGACATAGCTATTAGGAATCATTATGTTAAATACATTTTACTTTCATTCAAATAAAATAGATTGGTCTGCATTGTATTTGTGTAATTGTGAACTCATCACTATAGAAAGTGATATTTATATTTTAAATTGGCCAGACAAAGGTGTTTTGACTTGATTAGCTTGTCACCTGCGTCACCTGTAAAAACAGATGTAGCATGTGTGACTGTTGTGTGAACCTTATTATGTTTGCACAGTTGTTTTGTACACTCACCCTAACACTTTTTAACACAATTTTTATGATCTAAAATTGAGAAAGTATTATAATAATTGTAAAAAAAAATCTCGAGATTATGATAGGTCTTGCCATTTTATCTGCCCCCAAACCCTAACATTATATCCATCCCCATGCCTCATGTGTTCTATCCTCGGGGATACAGCTGGGACTGTTCGAGGGGTTTGGACAAAAAGCCCTCAAATTATAGGTAGTTTATTAATGATTATTTTCTGAAAATTGGAAATTCATTAAAACATTTTTTCACTTTTGTTGCAAAATATGCACCTGAAAAATGTTAAATACAACTCCAAAAATATTGTTGGTTGGTATTTCAAAGAAAACTTTAGGACGGATTTTTGAAAATTTATTCACAAACTATAATAGAATTCACCCTTCTGTACTCTTTGTCTACCTTGTAAGGAAGCAAGCTTACCATGCATTATTCCACTATGATATAGTTTATAAGAGAGGGTTATAGTGTAATCTGTCAAGGTAAGACTGCTACCTTTCACGGTAAACAAGGTGTTAAGTTGCCACACAACCTTTATTTTAGTGTTGATCTAAGGCAGTTGTTCTCAAATTCTCCTTTACCGTGGACCACCAGGTGTAGACTGTCAACCTAACAACACGGACCGCCTACCTTAGCACCTCTTCCATTTAGGTACCAAAATGTAGGAATAATGATTTAACAACTCATTAAAATTCATTATCATCATAAAAAATTGATATTATAGTTGTTTAATTGTATAAAAGTTAAAATAAATTAATAAACACTGTTTTTTATAAAATTTTAAAACACAAAAGAACATGGTAAATCAATAATTAACACCAAATCACATCTTTCAATATATGTGTGTCGATAAGAAAATAATACAAGATGATGAACAAAAATTATAAGGGAATTTAAAAAATATAACCTCATGGACCTGATTAAGATCAGGGGACAAGAAACAATAACATCATACTTATTTTTAGAATTAAAATGCTATTAGGTCATTTCAAGAAAGTAAAAAAAAAAATACTTATTTACTCTTTGTTTCAATGTGAAGAATGGTGTTTCTTGTAGCCTTTGACCAGTTTGGTCACATCATGTTCAATGGAAGATAGTTTCAGTCTTGAGTCAACCTCAACATTAAGCCTGTCGCTATTCATATTTTTAGTTCAACCAGGGCAGAAAATCCCATTTCACAATTGTACATTGTGAGAAACAGTAGCAGGTGCTTGATGGCACCGTTAGTGAGTTCAGCTTACTCTGATTTCACATGGACCCTGAAGTTTGTGAGGGATTTCTCAGTGCGCGGTTAAGCAATTTATCTTGTCTATAAGCGAAACTGAGTTCTTGAAACTACTTGAGATTTAAATGAGTGTGTGACTGAGCATGCAAATGTTTTTCTACTTATTTGAATATTTATTTATTATAATGTATTTCAATAAATGTAATAGTGTATGTTGTATTCAACACTGATTAAGTGGAAGAGAAGGTTAACAACTTCGCCAGATAAAAGAGGCTTTTATTATTGTTATTAATATTATTATCATTATTATTATTATTATTATTATTATTATTATTATTATATGTCTATTCAATAAGCTGATCACATCTACAAGCTGAAAGGCCGAAGGACTCAATAACAGATATAATGTCAATGGTGCGTCTATACAACATCTATGAAAACCCCACACACATAAAACAGGTAAGAATAACTAACTGCCGAATACAAAGGGCTAATCAGTACTGATGTGATCGCCATATAGCTGTAGGCTTCTTACTGTATGTGTATATTGTACCACGCAGCCTTCAGCGCATTTGACTTTGATGACCTGAGCTGAGTGAGTATACTCTCATCTTAGTGTGATAGACCACTGTAAACACCGCTTATCTTAAAGTTTCATTACTTGCGTGTTACAAATACAGATTTTCCATAGAAAATTTAGAAAATTTTGCAGACCACCTATAACCTAACAAAGCACCACCACCAGTGGTTCGTGGACCACAGTTTAAGGACCACTGGTCTAAGGCGTCACTATCACAATAGGCTGGACTACTAATGACAGGGAGATAATATATACTAAAGGTGGTTTTGCCTAAATGATTTTAAACACTCCCATCATGCAAATGTGGGTACAGTTTCTTTAAACTCAGCCTCCTCATCCCTAACACATCTAGCATAATTAGTATACATGCACATAACCCAAATGGGTAGTAAGGTGCAGTGGTAGAATAAAAGTAGTGTGAGATTTATATAAATGCACCAGCATTAACTTAAAAAATATAATGAAAAAAATACTTTTTTTGGAAACTTATTGCTGGTCAAAATCTAATTCTTTGAGGCAAGTCTCAATTTCTTACACTATTTTCTAATAAGATGGAGCTTTATATATTCCATTAATTTTTATATTACATTTTTATCTTACATCTATGCCTATTAAGAGCATTGAGAAACCTCAAGTAACATACTTTTCTATTTAAACAACACAGTTTTAGTAGTTTATAAATGATATAAATGGTTTATAATGTTATTATATTTAGATAATGTTTTCTTTAAATAAACAACACACCTTGATGATATTTACAGTCCAATTTACATAGAAATAACTATGTCTGACAGCTACAAAATATAAAAGTTACTTGATCTTCTTTCACATATTCATAAGTCAAGTCATATAATCTTCAGGTGTCACTAATGATAGATATTACCAACCTATAAAATAACACTTATAATAGAGTAAAATTAATTACAACTTGTGAATGTGAGGAATGCCAGGTCTCCACCATGGTTCAGATTCCACGTTAAACTGTAGGTCCTCCATTTCATCTCACAATCACCCTACCATTACACATTAGCATAAGTGCGTACAACCTGAACGGGTAGCAAGACGAGGTGCTAATAATAATAATAGAGTAAAATGTTATTAATGTTGAGCCAAAAAAAATATGTTAATACTTTCTAAAAGTTTCTTCCTACCAAAATCCTATTTGGGTATGGATTGAGGAGAATAGGAATTATTACAGTCAAGTTCTTATTCCATTATGTGTGAGGTCAGTTTTTTAAAAATGTTGTTCCACATTGAACACTTATCAAAGGACCTTCGGTGTTCCTTGTTTCTTCCTCTAGTGTTAGTTGTCAAGGTGTACAGTCACAACACTTGTAGAAAGAAATGTATGGGTGGGGGAGGCGAGAAAAAAAGATTTAAGAATCGTCATTATTAACAACTGTTTTCCGCCTGTGGCTGAGTAAGTTTAAAATAAAATGACTCAATCTTCCTCTAACCTTACACTATTATTCCTCTTTTATTTGCTTCCATTCAACTCCTCTCGCTCACACATTTACTTTTATCTGCTCCTCCTATCACTTTTTTGGTCTTCCTTACTGTCTTTTTTCTTCATAGTTCATCTCCCAGAATTCACTTTGGTATTCCTTTTCCATCCTTAATACGGGCACATACCTTCTCAGTCTTGCTTTCTCTAGTATCTCATGCACTTCAACATCCTCATTACATGTATGTCCATACCATTTCACTCGCACCACCTATACTATCTCATGTACTACCTGCAACCTCAATATTGCCCAGACAACTTGATTCCTAATCCTGATGAGGGGTAAATCTTCTAAACATATTCTTTAAGTATTGAATGTTAAAAAAAATTACCAGGGAAAGCCATTAAATACCCTTTGGCTTCAAGGCTTTCTTGGGATGGTCTGCAACTAAAGTTCTTTTAGCTATTGGCACCACCGCACAGTGGTTAGACAAAAAACTTATCATGATGGCCAGTCATACCTCTAGCATGATGGTAAGACAGTTTGGTCGTTATGATGGCCAGTTGTGCCTCCATTCATGATTGGTTGACAGTTTGGTTGTTATGATGGCTAATTGTACCTCCAAGCATGATAATAAGACAGTATAGTAGCTATGGTTGTTAAAATGGCCAGTTGTACCTCTAGCATGATGATAAGACAATTTGGTCATATGAAGGTCAGTTGTACCTCCAGCATGATGGTAAGACAGTATGCTAGTTATGAAGGCCACTTGTACCTCCAGCATGATGGTAAGACAATATGGTCATTATGATGGCCAGTTATACCTCCAAGCATGATACAGTTTTGTCGTTATGAAGGCCAGTTGTACCTCCAGCATGATGGTAAGACAGTATGGTTGTTATGAAGGTCATTTGTACCTCCAGCATGATGCTAAGACAGTATGATCGTTATGAAGGCCAGTTGTACCTCCAGCATGATGGTAAGACAGTATGGTTGTTATGAAGGTCATTTGTACCTCCAGCATGATGCTAAGACAGTATGATCGTTATGAAGGCCAGTTGTACCTCCAGCATGATGGTAAGGCAGTATGGTTGTTATGAAGTTCAGTTGTACCTCCAGCATGATGGTAAGGCAGTATGGTTGTTATGAAGTTCAGTTGTACCTCCAGCATGATGGTAAGATAGTATGGTTGTTATGAAGGCCAGTTGTATCTCCAGCATGATGGTAAGACAGTATGGTTGTTATGAAGTTCAGTTGTACCTCCAGCATGATGGTAAGGCAGTATGGTTGTTATGAAGTTCAGTTGTACCTCCAGCATGATGGTAAGACAATATGGTTCATTATGATGGCCAGTTATACTCCAAGCATGATACAGTTTTGTCGTTATGAAGGCAGTTGTACCTCCAGCATGATGGTAAGACAGTATGGTTGTTATGAAGGTTCATTTGTACCTCCAGCATGATGTAAGACAGTATGATCGTTATGAAGGCCAGTTGTACCTCCAGCATGATGGTAAGGCAGTATGGTTGTTATGAAGTTCAGTTGTACCTCCAGCATGATGGTAAGATAGTATGGTTGTTATGAAGTTCAGTTGTACCTCCAGCATGATGGTAAAGCAGTATGGTTGTTATGAAGGCCAGTTGTACCTCCAGCATGATGGTAAGACAGTATGGTTGTTATGAAGTTCAGTTGTACCTCCAGCATGATGGTAAGATAGTATGGTTGTTATGAAGGCCAGTTGTATCTCCAGCATGATGGTAAGACAGTATGGTTGTTATGAAGGCCAGTTGTACCTCCAGCATGATGGTAAGACAGTATGGTTGTTATGAAGTTCAGTTGTACCTCCAGCATGATGGTAAGATAGTATGGTTGTTATGATGGCATGACAATTATCTCAAATTGAGTGTTGACTTTAGAGTTGTTGTGTGGCATAGTTGGGCAACTTTCCTCCAACACATCAGTTGGTTGTTCAGTCCTTCTAACCATTGGTTACATCTCTCCTATGCAAGGTTGTGTGTGGATTAGTTGGGCAACTTTCCTCCAACATGCTGCTGGCTGTTCAGTCTCTTAACCATGGTAACTCTCCTAGCAAGGTTGTGTGTGGATTAGTTGGGCAACTTTCCTCCAACATGCTGCTGGCTGTTCAGTCTCTTAACCATGGTAACTCTCCTAGCAAGGTTGTGTGTGGATTAGTTGGGCAACTTTCCTCCAACATGCTGCTGGCTGTTCAGTCTCTTAACCATGGTAACTCTCCTAGCAAGGTTGTGTGTGGATTAGTTGGGCAACTTTCCTCCAACATGCTGCTGGCTGTTCAGTCTCTTAACCATGGTAACTCTCCTAGCAAGGTTGTGTGTGGATTAGTTGGGCAACTTTCCTCCAACATGCTGCTGGCTGTTCAGTCTCTTAACCATGGT
The DNA here is from genome assembly GCA_039000515.1 of Timema cristinae. NCBI lineage: Eukaryota > Metazoa > Arthropoda > Insecta > Phasmatodea > Timematidae > Timema > Timema cristinae. The sequence continues at coordinate 24,561,584 of JBCFYV010000012.1, read as the reverse complement.
AACTCTCCTAGCAAGGTTGTGTGTGGATTAGTTGGGCAACTTTCCTCCAACATGCTGCTGGCTGTTCAGTCTCTTAACCATGGTAGCTCTTTTAACGAGGTGTTGGGCATGGCGACGTTCAGCAAAAATGGGGAATCTTTGTCACAGGAATCTGATTGGAACCTCATTGTCCAGGCTATATACAAATTCAAATTTTATCTTCATTCCAAAATTCTTTCTCGGACTTATATCTCTTTGCTGAATTGAAAGAATGGAAAGAGTCTGAACTATAGCTGTGTTATTGTTTGCTCTAGTATTGCTTTATAGTAGGCTTTATATGGTTGTCAAACTCATTGAGTTTAGGTTAATTGGTATTGATTGATATATTTTTGGGCACCGTCTTATACTATTAATTAATTAATTAATATTAGTACCGCGTCTTACTACCTGTTCAGGTTATACGCACTTACGCTAATGTGTAATGGTAGGGTGATTGTGAGATGAAATGAAGGACCTACAGTTTAACGTGGAATCCGAACCAGGGTGGAGGCTTGGCATTCCCCACATTCACAAGCTCCTACTATTCATTTGGGTTATGGATTATCTATAAACCATAGCATACTTTTTATTACCTTTTTTAACCCCACCCCATTCCCTCTACTCCCCTTAATGTAACTTCATGTAAACATTCAGCCCGACCCCTTCCAACACAAGTTATGTAACTTTTCCCATCAAGAGTTAATCTCATTATTTCATAGGGAAGCTTTTGAGACACTAAAAAAGGGACTCATTTAACACAACTCAGAATCAGATGTTTAATGTAAGGTTAGTAATGTATGTTTATTGACGATGAACACATGTACAATCATATTAATTTTTTAATGTTAGAAAGTATAACGTCTGCATTACATAACACTGATGTACCCACCCTCTCCCCATGTAACACTATGTACATACATTAGATGACCCCTTATACATATTAATTACTGTAATGTGTTAGGAATGAGGAAAGTTGATTTTAAAGGAAGTGCATCTGCATTTATCTGGGGGAAAAGTGGGAACCATTCACGGTAAACCACCCTTGGTACCCTCACCTGAGATTCAAACCCTGATCTCCCCATCATTGGCGGTATTCCGAGAGTAACGCTTTAAATCAATCAACCACCATGTTTGATTGAGATTAGTTTATTAGTGACTTCATTGTGCAATTAGACTAATGGGCGATATCACTTTCGCTGCAGAATTTATCAGATTCATAAAACACACCTTGGTAAGGCTAATCTTGCTGATAACAAAATCAGAGCTGTTGAGGATTATCTAAGGTTGTTACATTCTTCACGTTTGTAATCTCTTGTGTAGGTTGATATCAGACAAAGTATATTGCACATATATGATTAATAATACTAAGACAATGATCTTTCTCTTTGATTGACACATCCGACCAACTAATGAGTTGGAAATATAAAACACATGGTTCAAGTAGTTCACCTATACAGACAAAAGTTATTGTTCTGTTGATATTAACTTACCGTTTTAATTAATATTTTATGTTTGGAAGAGCAAGCTCTAAACAAACAGTTAAATATTTACACGTTTTTGGGGAATGTACCTTTAAAAAAAAAAATTAGTGATTTTGCCATTTTATTGTGCTAAGACTTATATGTTGATAACTCTCTCACACTTTAATAAATAAAATATAAAAAAAATGTGAAATAAACGCTCAACACTAATTGTCCTCCCATCAAATCTTGGGGCTATAAAATAAACAATTGTGACAAAACAAATCACTATACTTTAGATCGATTTTTACCATTGAAAATTAATTTGTATTATCTAGAATATAATTTATGTAAAATTTGGAACAAAAAAACACACACACACAAAAAAAAAGAAGATTCAGCCCCAATATTTTTTTTAAGTTAATTACGTCACAAACAGAAATAGTCAAATTTGATTTTGACCACAAACTTTTTTACTCCATTTATTTTGGATTATAATTTTTATTCAGTTTGTTATTCATTATCTATATTTTTTAAAGGGAATATCGGTGACCTGGTGGTCTAGGGGTAAGGTGTCAGACTTCTATGCTGGCGGCCGGGGTTCAATCCTCGGTCACGGCAAAGATTTATTTGATTACCAAACCCTTCCTTCACCTCTGACAAGACATCTTGTGAATGTGAGGAATGCCAGGTCTCCACCGTGGTTCGGATTCCACGTTAAACTGTAGGTCCTTCATTTCATCTCACAATCACCCTACCATTACACATTAGCGTAAGTGCGTATAACCCGAACGGGTAGTAATACGCGGTGCTAATAATAATAATAATAATAATAATATAAAATAATATTAAGGGAATAACTTATCTAACATTACAATTCATTTGGCTATCAGTATTAATTAAAACAACAGACCTAAATAGCTATATAATATTTTTCTTCTTGTTTTAGGAAATTTATTTTATAACTTAACTGGGACACAATTTTGGATTTCATGCGAAGATTGTTCTCTCTAGTTTTGATCTATTTATTAATTGTTCTCCAGCCTTATATTCAAGTAATTTGATATTATTTTAACCAAATTAACTTATAAGTTTGTTTAATCCTGCCTTGCAGCATGGTAGAAGAAAGGTTCAATGAATATATTATTTTGTTCATTTTAAATAAAGTATTAGCTTTAAAAGATTTTGATATACTACATTTTTGTAATAGATTTTGGTATATTCCTTTATAAGGACACTTTGATAATTACTTTGTACTGCTTGCACTTGAATGTCTATGGCACGGCACACTCTTGAGAAGGATATATACAGCTGGCCATGGCCGAACACTTTAGAAGGCAGGTATAGACACAAACCTTTTCAAGGGTTTAGGGCTGGGACTTATTGTTATGGAAAATTCCAGTTGGACGGAGAACTTTCAGTTTCGAATTATAAAAGGCAGGTATGGATTGGCAGGTGCGAGATCTATCCGAGATATAAAAGCTGGGTTACCTTGGGAGGAACCTATCAGGATGGTTTCTGAAATTAATTTCTTAACTCAACATATCAATTTCTAAGCGAGTTCCATTACATAGCAATTTTTTTGGTATTCAAATTTCATAACATAACTATTGCTTGAGTTTTCAAATTCACTGTATGTGGAGGCATGCCTGAGGGAGTTAAGGTGTTGATGAACTTATTTATCCCTTTCTTTTATGTCATTGAAATCAATCGAGTCCACACTAGAGTAGAAAACAACTTCTCCTTCCAGTAGTTTTAGAACCCCCTCGTTGGCAAACATCGCATCGTCGTTCCTCAGACACAATATTGACATGTTCAAGAATGTAAATATAACCCTGGTTTTAATAACTTTGTCACTAAATATAAGCTGGTCTCTTAGGCACTATATATATTAAACATTTTAAAAGTAAGTCACACTTTTTTTGAACATAATTTTAAAAGTATCATAGCTATTAAGGGAACTGTGCCAAATATCACAACTGTGCCTATATCACACACCCAGTTTTTTAGACTGGTAGGGTCTTCCATCTTGCGGTATTGAGTGGAACTTTTAGATAATGATGCATGAACCTCACCAAGTTTAGTTGATTATTGAGTGTTTATAATTTCAGACATTATTTGAGTTAAAATATTTGTGAGAATTGTGATATTTCAGAGAGGTTTGATTGAAGCAACTATTTATTCAAGAGAGGTATGTGAAACATGAATTTAGTACGAGGATTACACTCGTTATAATTCATGTTTTATTATGATATATTTGGTTTTCACATAAAATCATTTCGTGGCACTCACCATGCCACCATATTGTTGTCCTCATTGTGCCTAATAACGCACACCAGACATGTTTGTAATATTGCACTGTGCTATTTTTGGCATAATAGTAACATATATTTATTCATTATATATGTCGCCAAAGAAACGAAAGGCATGGAACTCGATAATATGAGGAAGTCATATACAGCTGTTAGGAAGAAGGAAATATGATTATTAAAGGCTATCAAAGGCATTCAACGTTCCAAAATCCACACTAAAAGACAAAGCCAGAAGTGAAGAAGAGGTTGATAAGTTAGTTAATTCAACACTTGTAAAGAAACCTGTCTTACTCAAAGAAATTTAAGCTTACCTTGTCGCATACTGCTTGCTGATGAAAACAGTTCTTCAGTCTTACTGTTAAAGACATAAAGATAATGGCATTTCAACAGGCAATTATTAAGAATAAGCTTCCTCACCATTTTTCTGAACAAAAAGACAGGCTGGATGGAGGTGGGTTTGTGGATTCTTGAAATATAATCTCAGATAACTTTTCGCACGCCTCAAGCGACGTCAGCTGCAATAGTAAAAGGTTTCACATCTGAAAAAATCAAACTCTTTTTTGAAATTTATGAGCCACTTTTGCAAGAGATAAATTATCTTTGCTAATCGTTTTATAGTTTTGATGGGACAGGATTGTCTGTTGTTTAACATAAAACTTCCAAATTTATTTCTCTCAAAGGGAAAAGACAAGTTGAGGAGGGATTGAGGGGGGGGGGGGGCTCAGCGGAAAGAGGATCTCTTGTTACTGCTGTAACTTGTATGAACGCAGCTGGTCATTTTGTCCCCCCTCTTCTTGTGTACCCAAGAGTTTGCACGAAAGTATAGTTATTAGATGCCACTCCCCCTGGCACTATTGCCCATGCCATAGATCAGGATGGATTCTGACCAAGCTGTTTATGCAATGGTTTCATACTTTTTTGAAATATGTCAAGCCGACTTGATGGGCACTATTTACATACAAGGAATGTTGAATTACTGGACCTTTCACGAGAGAATGGTGTGCATATTGTTTGCCTACCTCCACATTGCACACATAAAATGCAACCCTTAGATCTATCTTTCATTCAGCCTTTCAAGACCTACTCTGCCTAAGAGATAGAAACAGGGTTGAAGCAGAATCCAACAAGAGTCCTGACTCATTTCCAAGTTGACCATTTACTTGGCAAAGCTTACTCTAAAGCCACCATTGATGCAGTAGCAGTAAATGGATTTTGAAAAAGTTTATTGTTTCCATTTAATCAAACATTTTTGATAACTATGATTTAAATCTGATAATAGAAATGAACCAATTCTAAGGCCTTAAGCAATTCACCTACTGTTGATCCCATGACTCCAGGTCCAAGTGGGACGAAACACCTTAATCAGACTCCTGATGAAACAGCCAACATTTTTGTTTTGCCCTCTGACATAAGTCCTATCCCATGCCTCACGACTGTGAAGGTCCCTGACAATGGTCACCCTTTATGAACTGAAGTGCAGCAGTGCTTACAAGCTCCCCCTATAAGAACAAGCTCTGTGCACAGGTTACAGAGAAAGTTTTAAAATAAGTGAGAAAGTGTGAAATAAAGAATTGCCCCAAATAAAGCAGCAAAGAACAGTCATAAATCGTAAGAAGAAGCTTTCATTTAGTTCTTTCATCAGTGATGAAGACCAGCAAGAGCCTCCATTGGTAGAAACTGATTACCAGGATAGTGATGAGACGCTGAGTGTTTTATTGCAATGAGCACTATTCTAATGACAAACAAGGTAAGAAATGGATAACATGCACCAAATGTCAACAGTTGGAGCCATCAAGCATGTTCTGGTGTCGATGATTGGAAGACGCTCACTTGTGAGTTTTGCTGGCAAGAATGAAACATTATTATGTTTGATAAAGTTAGTTTTTATAATTTGTATTTGTGTATTTAATTGTATTGTTTGCCTTTGTGTGTCCTTTGCCAAAGTTTTCTGAATTTTCAGAAGCTCTTTCAATGATAATTTTTCTCTCATTGTTAAAGAAGTTGAGGTGTACTATATTAGGAACGTATGTTTCTAATATCGTACATTTCCATTTTTTTTCAAACTTATCAAGTAGAAATAAAAAGTTACTAGTGGACAACAAAGTAAACTCAAGAAAGAACAATTTTATGCTATAAACTTGTCATTCTTTGAAATAACTGAATAATAATTTGGAATTTTCATTAACGGTGAGATATTAGGCACAGTTCCCTTATCTGTATGGATATTACTTGATAGTTGTTTGTTTTTTGTCGGTGTTTGAGGTGGCAAAGGGGGCATGTTTTGGGTGGGTAAGGTGCGAGAAGGAAGTGTATGATGTAGAGCAGTGTTAACAAACTCTCGCCATTCTTGTAGGCCTTTCAGGGTTATGCCCTAACCAATGTACCCTTTCTAACTCCTCATAGAAATTGGAAACAAATACCTGCTATCTTGCAAAGTATAGATGGCTGTTCCAATTTTCATTAAATCTCTACATAATCGGGACGTAAAAGAGGAAAGAAAGGCTCATGAGAGTCCATTACATATCATTCAGTCTTAATTTTGTTATCAGACTTACTACTATCCAAAAATATTTTATAATTATAAAACTCAGTGGTACTTTGCATACCTCCTGAAATTCTTCTGCATACCACACTTTTGGCGCACTGCTGTAGAGGTTTTTAGATTTGTTTAGTTGTGGTTGTTAAACTGTAAATGAATTGTTTTGTCATCAGAGCGGTTTTCATCCATGAAGGCATGTCCAGACACCTACTATGTCACGGTGGTGGAAGACACACGGACTAATGAGATAGTTGCTGCTGCTTCGCTGATAATAGAGCAGAAGTTTATACACGACTGTGCTGTTGTGAGTTGAATTCACTTACCTTAGATAATTGATTACCTCAAAGTGTGCTACAAAATAACCTGTGCATACAACAAGTTTAATTTGATAGGAAGTATATAGTAATTTGTTATGTCTGCCATATGTAAAATCATAAAATCTCTCGGTCCTTTTAATTTCCATTTTTCAAAGTTTAATTTAAATAATAGGGGCAGGGCTCAATAAAACTGTAAATTAATCTGATGTCAGTTTTTGAAAACTATAGTCAAGCTCAACAATTTCTTATAATGATCTTTAATTCAAAACTCCATTTGCAATTACAAATTTTTCTCTACTTTGTTGTGTTTTTAGATTTTATATTAAAATTAAGTGTGTTCTTTATCTATTGCAGGATTAATTTAAATTTTATCACAGTAAATATATATATATTTTTTAACAATTCAATGGATTATCATATTCACTTTGACCTTTGACTGGTATGTGATAAAACACTTCTTACAACTATCGAATTATGTTTCTAATTTGTTTTGAAAGTAATTAACATATTATAAGCTACTGTGAGGGATTTTTATTTGTTTGGTATTTTCACTATTTTGTTTACAGAGGGGGCGACTCGAAGATGTTGTAGTGAATGGAGAGCTACGAGGAAAACAGCTTGGGAAACTGTGAGTATGATCAAGATTACAATGCTAGAAACTTTATCACCAAAATTGAAACATTCCTCACCTAATTTGATCACCAAATGGTTCAAACTTTAAAGCATCAATCATACTCACAATAGACTGGACAACTGATGACCGGGAGATTGTGATTCAAATCTTGTTTAGTGTGCTAAGAGTAGTTTTCCCTAAATGTTTTTCTACTTTCCCTCTACACAACTGCAGGTGTTTTTCCTATAAATTCAAACTTACACTTTCCAACGATATTAATATACAAGGCGCATCCACAAAGTAAGGTCTGTTGAGATATGACTGCCAAAATACTCTCATAGGGGAAGCATGCATGCACATTAGCGTAGATTGACCCATCAATTTTCTGTTGATTCCTTCACTTCAGTTTTAACCTCATCTGATGTTCTGTGAGAGTGATTTAAAATGAGTGCTGTGATAAATAATCCCGCCAGTTGTGAGATTCTTACTTTGTTAGAGGAAAACCTTAATGTCGCAGAAATTTATTGTCGGATATGTAAGGTTTACGAGCCTGATGTCATGAGTGAGAGTAAGGTGAGACAATGGTTCATCTATTTAAAGAAGGTTGCACCAATGTTCATGGTGAGGAGCGTAGTGGCCGACCAAGTGTGGTGACTGACAATTTAGTGTACACAAACATTCGTGAGAACCGTCGTTTCACACTTACGGAATTTTCTTTTGAATTTACAGAAGTTTCATGGTAACTCAATCACAAAATTGTTACAGAAAAGTTAGGCTACAAGAAACTGTGCGCCAGATGAGTCCCCAAAAGGCTGACTGAAGCACACAAACAAAAACACGTGAAGTCAGCTCAAATGTTTCTGCAGCGTTTTGTAAAGGAAGGAGATGAACTTTTTTCTCAAATCGTAACCAGTGACGAGACTTGGATTTCATGTACAAATGTTGAAACCAAACAACAATTGAGCAGTGGCATCATCAAACTTCCCCGAAGGGGAAAAAAAAAATCAAACAGGAATGCTCCTTCAAAAAAATCATGGCTTTTGTTTTTTGGGACCAGAAGGGTGTCTTTCTTGTTGATTTTCTTGGCCAAGGAAGAACCATTAATGCTGCAGGATATTGTGAAACCTTAAAAAGACTCAGACGTGCCATTTGGAACAAAAAGACTTGGCATGCTGATATCAGGGATTCTTCTTTTGCACGACAGTACTCAAGCCCACACTGTTCAGCTGATTCAGCAGTTGAGATGGGAAACCGCTGGAGCCACCCACCCTACAGCCCAGACCTCGCTCCAAGTGACTATCACTTGCTTTTAAACATGAACCAGTGGCTGCCCTCTCGGCGTTTTGCAAAAGGCGATGAACTGAAGAATGGTGTAAATCACTGACGGTAGATTTTTTTTGAAAGGTTTATAAAGGAGTTGGTGCTAAAATATAAAAAATGTCTCCAAGTCACTGGAGACTTTGTGGATAAATAAAAGAGGTATGCTTGTATTTTTAAACCTTTATAAAACTTGTCTATCCCTACTATTTTATTTAAATTAATTTATCGGATCTTACTTTGTGGACGCACCTCATAATAAGTTTATAAGCATACAATCCTTAAGGGTAGTGAATTGCAGAGCTTAACAGAACCTATTCTTCTCTGTCTCATTGACAGGGAAACCAACTCATTCACACAGGGAATATAGTTTTATTCCAGGTGTTGTTTGTAGTAATTTACTAATTGAGTTAGCACAAGTCTTGATGAAAGTAATGACCTTTGTATTCATTTCAGTGCTAACCATCAATATTCACGAAATAGCTTACTATAAAAACTTGTCACCTAGTTTTAATATAACTGCATTTTTGTAAATTTATAACCCTCATATTTTCACCAATCTAAGTGTTAGCCTAAGCTTAGATTTTTGTCCCCAAGTCAGGTGGGAAAATAATTTCAATTTAAAAGTTAATGCTACTTTTCCAAATCACAGGGTTTGTAGTAAAGCTTAGTGATATTTCAGACTTCTTATAGTTTTTATACAAATCTATGTCCCAAGAGCTTACTTTTAGGGACCTCAACCACTTTTTATGTAATTAGGAACCCTTTCATAATAACCCCCACACATTCACCCAATATAAATCATATGCTTAACAAGTTACTATACATTAAGACTGATTATATTTTTTATTTAATATTTCAGTATTGTGATGACTGTGACACTACTCGCTAAAGAGTTGAATTGCTACAAGATGACCTTGGATTGCAAAGACAAACTGATTCCATTTTACATCACCTTGGGCTATCTCAACGAGCCTGGTAATGCCAACTCGATGACAGTTCGTTTTGACTCCTCGCCTGTGTTTACTGCTGCTAAACTTTAGTATTTTATTGTTGTGTTTTCTGTGGTGCACAATGATTCTGGAATGTTGTACATTTAAATTTCACCCTTGTAAATATTTATGTAAGAATAAACATTTAGTAACTTACAACTTTGTAGCAATATAAAGTTAAAGTTCTCATTTGTATATTTTCATGGATTTGTAAATAATTAGTTTAAAGTATGTAACTAAATTATGAACATAAAACAATTGCTCCCCACAAGTTCATGCCCGCTCCACTCTGGCATTTTTTCCTTTTAAATGTTATTCTATAATTTTTTACTAACTTTAGTGTGTGGTCAAGATTCAAGATTTTGTTTGTACCACACAAACTCAGCTTTAAACTAATATTGTTGGCATCACACAGGCTCAAGTTTTAATCACAGTTCATTTGTACCACACAGGTGCAGTTTTTAACTATCTTAAGTTTGCATATAACAGGTTAAATGTTTAACTATATTTGGTTTGCTTCCAATGTGTACATTTTAAAATTGTGTTTTGTTCCTGTCCTACACTCAATTTTCTTATTTTATGTGTACAGTTCTGAAATTGTTTAATTCAACCCTCCCTTCATATAACTGCTTGTGCTTCACTTATACAGATGCATAACCTTGTGTTAGACTTAATATAAGTACAAATCATTTTGCGTTTAAGAACAATGTAAATTACTTTATTAATTATTTTCAAATGTGGTGTTAGTCCTTCTTTGTTTCTTTCATATCTGTTATAAATAAAATGTAACTTTAATACTTTTACAATAAATTATAAATGTAGTGGGGCTTAAACATAAATATTGTTGACAAGACTAAAAAGATTTTGTTAGAAGAGCATTAGCTCATTTACTAAAACCACTTTCATGTATTTATACTCCAAGTCATACAATCTGCAGCTGTCACGTTGGATGTATATTAAACAATACAATCATATTATTAACAAAGGAAAATGTCATCACTGTTGACTGTAAAATACTAAAAACATTATATAAAGTGTTATTTTCACCAGAATCCTACCATTGTTAGATTCACTGTTTAGGTTTGTGAGGACCTGATTTGATCTCCAGCCTAGTGCATTGTGACAAATCCCCCTTTCCCTCCCATAATTTAGTTTATAATCCTCTTTGTGTGGTGACATGTTTCCTCAAAATTACCCTTCCTATGTTCTTTTATATTAGTTAGTACAGTGTGTGAGTTATAACCAATACAGGCACTAGAAAATACTAATATATATAATCTAATGGAGGTACAGTTAAAATGTTCCAAACAGAATAATTGGCGGCCATTTTATTCCAAATAGGAAGTTAATCATCACTTCACCATAAAATAATTATATTTAAACAAAAGTAGTTTAAACCTCACTCTAGTTTATGTTTGAAATGGTTTTTGTATAATTGTCTTTCCCACTTATGTTGTGGCTTATAAAAATGTATCGAAGAGATTCCATCCAAATAAGTTGTGTTATGAATGATTTTATTATTTGTATGTGTTTTGAAGGCAAAAGTACTTTATCAACTGACTTTATTAAATATTAATTTGTCAAATTATTTATTTGTAGTAAATGTCTTTTTAAAAATGATAAAATGAATACTGTGCATGTTTTTGAATAGTGTTCATTACTAAGCTAATGCTTAAAAATTGCAAACTGTCATCTAAGCATTTTATTTTAATAAAAAAGTAATTTAGCTTTGTTTTTTTAGATATAAAAAGAGAAATATTGTGCGAGACTCGAAAATATCTTAAAAAATTGAAAAAAAAAAATCTCTATCTCATCTCGAAAGTTAAAATATAAATCTCGAAAATTCGAGAAATTTAAATAAAGCAAAAATGAACGAGAAATTAAAAAACCAAACGGGGAATTAATTATTTCCAATAATACCACAATTACCCATGTAATCCAAGCTCTAAAAATAGGGAGATTCAATACATAAAAAATAAACAAAACCTACAGATAAAGAAAAATTAAGTAAAATAAAGAGGAGCGCATAGAGTGAATATCCTAAAATTGTGAGTTATAAAGTGCTGGACACTCAACATGTCCCCAGCACACGCATCTCACTCTTTTGAGTAGCGGGAAACTACGGTCCACCTTCACAGGTTGCATAACATAATAAAATATAAAAAAAGGTCGCCAGCCAACAAAAGAGTTTTGGACATTGCGCTTTTTTAGACATAGGGATAATATGGCGTAACTATGCTGTAGAATAATTTCAAGTCTTAAAATCTTTTAGATTTCATTTATGCCAAACTTTATTAAATAACAAGCATATGATTTGGAGAGCATTCAATAGTTCTTTGTATATATAATAGTCGTGAGTGACCAAGCATTATCAACATAAATAAATACTATCCAATAAAAACATTGTTCCATAAACATTTACTCTTTTCCTTCTAATCATTACGTTACTTATTATTATGTACCCTAAAAATATTACATAAATATAAATATTAACGCATAACATTAATAGACTTGAATATGATCATAACTTAATACAGTAGATGATCTCTCCTAACACATTTTTGTACCTGTTGCAAAAATGCAACATGTTAATAGAAGTTTTAGTTCCATTAAATATACCTAACGTCACTACCATTTAACATGTAAACTAATAACCTAATTGCAGAACTCAAATTAACCTCGCATATGTCATAAACAAGGATAATAGTATAATTATAAATATCGAGGATATTTCCTAACATTACTCCTTTTTTAAGTTTTCGTTACTTTTTTTGACACAAAAGATATTAACAACGCCATCATAAAAGTTACAATCGAGAAACTAGTTTAAAAAAATATAAAGTCAAGTTGATATATATAATACTCCAGTGCAATACTCCATTCTACTAATACTGAAAATCTCTGCATCATTTCTACACTTTCCCACCTTAATGTTTGCCAAACCCAAAATGCAACACCATTTACAATAGAGACGAAATAAAGTTAATTTTGAAATGTATGACTTTCAAGCATTATGGATAACATTGAAAAGTTCAGTCTAACAACCCACTCTTTTTTAATATTTCCTATATCATCTAACCAAAATACTACAGAGAAACAAATAAAGTCAATTTGTTAAGTATAAAGTTCGCGCATAATGCCTAATATCAATAACACAGAAAATTTCAGACTAACAATACTCTCATTTTAAAGTAAATCAAAGGTGAAGGTTTATGCAAGTAATTTATAATTACTTATGATAGACAAAGACCAAAACATTAATTTTGAATAGTTTCAATAATTTACATTTAAGCCGAAAATGAATTTATCCTTACATTATCTTAATTATGTCCGTTACACCGACGCTTAGTCCTACATGGTCCCAACCACGTCCAAGAGTGACGTCTTCCTCGACGGATGGTCTTTATATGGCGCACACTCGTTGAACAGGAGAGGCACAGGGGAAGGGAGCACGCGCGGCAGAAGAACATCATATATTATTCGGCAAAGTCTGGAAGTTACCATCCTCTTCTCGTCTTTTCTTTGAAGTTGGGCGGATTGAGCATGTAGTGGTGGTGGTTTCTAGCGGCGAGATGCGGCACTAGGCTCAGTGTTGGCAGTTGCTCGCGTGTGGTTTATGTGGTCGGATATTTGTTGTTCACGGTGCTTAGCCAGGTCGGTGATATTGGGTAAGTGATTTTTATGCTTGACTGGCCCCATTCTGTTTACTTGGAGCAATAATTGCTACACCCAAAAATATGCCGCATTCCCCCCTCCCTCCCAAAACAGCCTTTATTAACAAATGTTTTGGTTATAAATATTGTTTTTCACTATTACACTTTGACAATAAAAGCTGTTACACTACAAAATTAAATTACAAATAGTGTTCATTGTAACTACCTATCACTATTTTATTAATTGCATTTAAAATGTGTATGAGTTATATCTTGAGTGTTTGAATGAACTATAAGACAATCTAAAGCAAGTGCCACTTCAAAATGTCAAAAAGAAACACTATAAACATATATTTACTTTAATAAACATAATTTACATTTTTGTACTTCCAAACGATGTTTTCTTGTCTCGTTCTATGTCTAAATACTATTTATATTCCTGTCTCAAGATAGTCTCGAATTGAAAACATGGTTCTCACGCATCCCAAAAAAAGAGCTTTATATAAAACAAATACAAATCTGCTCTTTCCCATACCTTCTCCCATGTAAAATATTAGTACCTCTAAGCGTCAGCGTGCAATTAATATTATAAACAAACTAATAGATGTGGAGCAGCTAAACCTATATTTTACCAAAACCATTTTATATTTAAACTTTATGTGTGTTTGTTTTTATTAGCATTACAAAATTGTAACAGGGTGGCCTCGTAAACTCTTAAAATAAAATAATACTACGTAATTCCCAATTTTACTGACAAATAAAACAAAAATATTCCTTTTTAAAAAAAAAAGGTTTTATCTTCGTTATAAGACTTAGAACAAATTACCACAAATGCAAATTTGTTGTTGTAAAATGCGTGCAGATTGGACTACCAAAACTTTTATTAGATATCCGAGCAAGAATTATTAAAAAGTATTTATACTCAATATCTAGGCTATTCCTAGTAAAAAATAAAATAAAGTAGGGGAGTTCCTTCTCACACACTACTATTTGTTATAGTAATGGAAAGGATCATGAATAAAGGGGCAAGGAAATTCAGGGAGGAAAGAATGAAGCTATATTTGCTGATGACTTGATGGTATGGGGTGATAACAGATTTCCTACATGTCATAGAAAACCTGGAATTTTATAAGATTTCTTCCAGTTCTGGAAATATATGGACTTTCTCATTTTTCCAATCTTTTCCTGGAATTTTCTAGTTTTTTTTGGAAATTCCTTTGTCCCCCTCTTTTTTTAATATACATACATAATCACGCCATTCCCTTATGGGGTAGGCAAAAAAGTGTGAATATAGCTCAAAATTCAACTTTGACTAACTCTTAATTCTCCACTTCCCTATCCTTGAATACTTCCTTCGCTTCAACAACATCCATACACCGAGTCATACATGCTCTTTTATTATTAAGATTCTTAATGTTTCTCTTTTTTGCACATTCGTCTACCATATTTAACCACATATTACATGGCCTACCCCTTCCTTTTGATCCATACACTCTACCTTCATATATTTTTCATCACTCAATCCTCTGAACACGCCCAAACCAACTTAAAATGCTTCTTTCTCATTGACCTATTAGATTCCTTTCAAACCACACTCTTTCAGCACCCATTCATCACTGGGTGACCATAAAAGTTTTTTCACATATATTTCTTAGAAATCTCACACCATTCACATTTACCTTGCTCTTTTGTTTTGACTGACAAACCTACGCTTCAAATCCATACAACGATGTTGGTGTGAACACACTTCTATATACTGCTGCCGTCTTTTGACTATTTAGGTGCTACTTCATTCTTTGCAATAGGCCACATGCATCCAACTGTAAATAAATAATTAATATTTGAAACTTTAGGAGTTGTTATTGAAAAAAAAAAGTAAAGTTGTCAATGTAATTTAGTCTATTGCAATTAGGTAAAATAGGAAAAAATGTATAAAATTTTTAAGTTTTGGTTAAACACTCCTTGGGCCTCCAGGAAAAGAAAACCAAAGAGTTACCCTCCCTTGAGGGGGAAGCTTCTCCCCTAACACTCCCCCCCTACCCTGAAATTTTGAAAAATTCAAACTGTAAAAAGGTTGTATCTTGCAAGCTATAACACAGTTTAAACCCCAAGCTAACTATTAACTATAGTGATTATAGTACATATACTGATATACAACTGTTAAAGGTTATAGTGAATTCTCGAAAAGCAAATTCCAAAATGTTTAATACCTTTATTACATAAAGAAGGTAATTTCAAGATTACAGAATTATTTTCATACAAGTTAGGATACATAAGTTAATATACAAATTTTAAGACTGGAAAATTACAAATATGATAAAAATTGTCTTTAGAAACATTCTCACATAGGCTTACAATTGCATATATAACGACTTATGGCACACACTATCAAATCCCAAATTTGTCACATTTTACACAAATATTATCTTACATATTATTTTGGACTATATACATCGAAGGGCTTTCATTAATTTTGTAAACACTTTGCATTTTTTAAATCACACTTAAAGGGCATGAGACCCTCCCCCTCTATTAATTAACTCCTGTACATTATCTTGAAAACAATATGACTTAGGAAAGGGTGCACAATAACTAGGTAGCCCAAACAGATGGCGCAAACGCCGAAGAAAGACTAATGTCAAACACTGAGCGCTACGAGAGTAGATGAGGTTGAAAGCGTGAGAACGTGTGGCAGAGCAGAAGGTGAAGTCTTCAAATTTGCACTCAAAACTGGTGCACCATAGATTCTTATGTACACCTTTGGAGAAAACATTTGGGTGGGGAGTGCACCTTATATTTAAGTAATTACGATAATAAGGGGACCAGTCACTGGTTGAACTAAGGTAGTGCAAGACTGTGTACTCTTCCCACATATTACATGTACAATAATGAATGCTCAATGTAAATCCTTCAAATACATTCCTCAAAGTTTTCTGTTGAAAATAAAACTTTAAAAACATTTTAACAAATTACTTTAAACATCAGCTCATGATCTTGTTCAAATCATATGAAAAAAAAAAAAAAAAAAAAACTTCCACAGCCAGCTTGATATTGAGAATTACTGTGTATGCATCAAGAATAAAAATTTATAAAATTACCTTTTTCTCTCCAAAAACCTATTGATTAAAGTGAACCACTTTAAAATAAATTCATGCTTGTGGTGACTTATCTTCACTTTGTATGGATGTTGTCTTATAAAGACTTTTCTCACTTATGGTAGAGATATGCATTTAGGTTAGGTGTATAATAACTTTCCCTTAAGACTTTTTCCCAAAGAAGGTTGCATGAACTTAAACCTCTAGTACCAAAGTACATTATACTCTTTAATAATGACAGTTTTAATTAATCCATGGTTATGTAGTACAAATATCATTTGATCATTAGTTTGTGCAAAACAACTGTGTGATATCTATTCTAAAAATCATTTATATCTTGAAATGTGAGATATTTCAAATGTTATTTTTTAATGTTTTAATGCAAAGATTATTGTCACAGTCAAAACGAAGAAGATTTCATTTCAACATATCCATTATCCAAGCATTGCAGACTCGTAATAGAATGTATAAAAGATCTTCAAGGAAATAGGGATATGAATGAATAAGACAAAATCAGAATATCTTGAAAAAAAGAGAATTGTATTGCTACATCTCCCCCACTCCCTGCTGAAGTTAGAATGAACCAAGCCCAGTTTGTAGGTGGGTTGCTTACTTTGGCAGCAGTGGCGGCTCATAGCTAAAATTAGTGGGGGTGCTGCTCCAGAAAATTTTTAACCTTTGTTTTAAAATTATGCAAAAGGAAAAAAAACGTATAAAAAGAAAATTTATTTAGGAACTTGATATAAAAAGAGTTTTTTTACTTACTTTATTTAAATTGTTACAGTTCAAGCTTGATCTATTCATTTAAAAATGAAATCCATTCTTCTTGTTTTAATTTGAGCAAAAAGTTAAATAATTTTCTCCTTGATCTCTGAATTACAATTGAGGAAATATTCTACATTGAAAGTACTGCAAGCACATTTAGTCTATTAAATAAAAGAACCGAAAAAGATGAATCAAATAGAATAGCTGGAAGTGGAATAATAATGTAATTCTACACTTTTCTACACTTTATCACATTCAAGAATATGGTACACGGTTTTTAAGCACAACACACGCTGAGTAAAAAAAACACTTCCTTCCACCATCACGCCATAGCCGGCACTGTGAGAGCAACAGTGCTCTCTCTATTGGCAGTCCCGCCTTCCTCCCCACCCTCGCATGCGCACAACAGTCCAACACCACATCGCTGGCACTGTGAAGCACACAGTTCCATACAAAGATTTTTGTATCTTATCCATAAATTGGGGAATAGCTACTGAAGTACCGACATTAAGCTTAAGAAATATATATTGTACTACAAAAATAAAGAAAGAATTAAAGAAAAAAGGACTTATTATATTAAATGTTATCGATAATGTCAAGTGGAAATAGGGGGTGCTGCAGTTCCGCAGTGCCTACACTTGAGCTGTCACTGTTTGGCAGTGTAAACAGTGTCTTTTTATTTTGAAAGTCATATTGATATGTTCCTACCACCTTTTAATTAATATTCTTAAATAATAATATAGTAATTTATCTTTTTATAAAGTTTAAAATCATACTGTGACTTACAACATAGTGGTCTAATATTCCAAAAACTAAACCTCAGTATAAAGCACTGGAAAAATAAAAAGTTTAATTTTTTAAAAAGGAAATTAAACAATTTTAATAACTTATATTATTTTAACCAAGAATTATTTCATTTAAATTATAACAAGGTTTGTTATGCAGACCACTACTTTATTTATTTTTTCAATCTCCTATTCATAATGATGATTTTTGGCCTTGATAGCGTTCACGTTAAAGTGCACCAATATTTAAGAAGAGATATATTTGTTTTAGGTTATGTCATATACTCTATTTACCCTGAAAGATAGTCTTAATTGATGGATTATACTCTGCACCTGGGTGGAAACGTGCACAGTAAGCTTGCTACCTGTAAGAGCTAATGGAGTGTACATGCAGTTCAGGGAAATAGATGGACAAATCAAAAATTCAAACTACTGTATAGCTGTCCCGTTTGGTTAATCAACACATTGCTTTATATGCAAGTACTAGCTTTTTTTTTCACAAAATATTATAAACTCTATATTGGAATTTGGTTGGTGCACTGAACATTATTTTTTAGATAGGTAGATTAAGGGCTGGTCTTATGACTACCAGATAAATATTGCTATTGGGAGGTTAAAGTTATCTACAAGATAAAAGTTATCAGCCACTTTAATGTTTTACACGTCTTATGACCTGAATTTATCTGCCAGATAGCTATCTGTAGGATAAATATATTTTTATGTAGAACACACAAGGTTGGTACTGTTTTTACTGGTGTTCACATGCGTATAAGCCCCGCTGGTAGCGCTACAACCTAGTGAGTGGTGAGAACGCTCAACATTTGTTAAATAATGGCGGATAAACGAGTGCGAGGAAACAGATGGTGTCACAAGAGCGCAGAGGCTAAGTTGTCTTGCAAGTACTAATTTCGGTGTCTGCCAAAATGTGGGCAATAGTTGGCAACGTTAACAAAATTTCATTTATTCTACTAACATTTAAATGATTTGTTCTTATATAAATATAACAGTACAAATAGCTTGTCACTTTATATAAAAATGAATTTAATGTTCTAACTTTATATAGTTAGAGCCTGGGCCTGTGCTTACTGAACATGTTAACCAAGATTTTAACCTAAGAACAGATTATGACTGGCGAAGTCTCATTAAAACGTGTCAATATGTCAACGAGCATTTTAACTTCCATATAAAGTTATAAGGTACTTAAACCTCCTGATAAAAATGTGATGGATAAATACATTTAATCTGGCAGATAAATGCTATCTGGAAGTCATAAGACACACTTTTAACTTATCCACCAGATATAAATATTTATCTACCAGATTAATATTTATCCAGGAGTCATAACCAGCCCTAAGTTTACTTTTCAAATAAGATAAGTGTGACTTACAAGGAAGAAAGAGTTAAGATTACCAACCTGTCTTGGTGACTCACTGCCTTAAAACTACTCCAGTCTCATTGGTTGTCACAATTATTGATAGAGATGTGGGAGTTACCCATTGCTTGTAAATTATATTCACACTTTTTCCCATTAATACTTAATTCTTGATTTCAACTTCTTTAGTAAAAACCTGTAAAGTCTCAGAAAGTAAGACATAATAAGTCTTCAGGGCTCTCCCCCCCCTCCCATATTCTGTCTGCCTGGGCATACATGTGAGCATAAACATTTACAATTCCATTATTATCATCATGTATTCACAAATAACTGAAAACAGTCAATACGCCTGATATCCAATGCTAACTAGTAATGGAAATATATAACCGTTTTATATCTGAGAATATTACCAACATCTTAAAAGATATTTTAATTAACATTTATTACAATAAGATCAGAGGTTATGACCATGTAAGAATTTTGCCATACAAGAGATTCAGGCACATCAATGTGACAAGAAGGTTCCACAGTCCATAAGCTAGCATTCACATGTGTGTGACATTTAAACATACCAAAATAGTAATGAGCACCATTGAATAGTTCACTTAATTAGTATATGAAACAATAGAGTAAAAACACTAGTAGTTTTAGAGAAAAATAGTAGTTAGAATAATTGCCAAACATGGCGGACCTGGCTTTCAATAAATAATACTTTGAAAAAGAGGTTTTGAGATGGCTACTCTAAAAATAAAATCAATAATTTATAAACCTTGGTTTCAATCTTTCAGAACTCATCTAGAAGAAATGTGGAACACGCACGCATATGCATTTTATTAAAAATGGCAACAAAAATACATTTTATCAATTAATCACTAAAATTATTACATACGTTTAGTTTACACAGAAAGGTATGAGTTTGACCTTGAATGAACACACTATGGCACTATCTTATAAGATACACTATAATCAAGCAAGGTGAGCTTATTATTATTCAAAGTAAATGGAGTGTACCTCAAGAATGGAATGAGGTTTCTTTTAAAAAGTTATTTTTATATTATTCAGCACCAATTATATAATTTACAAGAACAAAAACATTTGATCAAAAATGCATGATAAATTATTCAATCTAGTAAGGTTGATTTTGAACTGTCATACAACTCTGATGATAAGTAAAACGTGTTTTAGAAAATAATAATGATAAAAGTGCATCAAATACTTAGTTTTCACTCAATTGTTTCCTTTATAGTCAAACATTGTACCATCAATTTATAAAAACACACAAACCACAATCACAACTATTAAACAATTCATAAAATAAAAGGCAAATGTTAAAACTAATCAACAATTTTAATTGACTACTTGGCTTTCAGCCAATATAATTTGGAGTTTTTTATGAACACTTTATAAGAATTCTTTGACTTTTTTTAAATTTGAAAATAACTATTTTAACCAAAGTACAAAGATTAATATAAAAAAAATCTTCCCAACATTGTAAACGCTAACATTAAATAAAATTATAGTAAAATAAAGGTTCAAAAGAATAATATGGCTCCAAGTAAAAACAAGTAAATAGATAAAAGTGATATCAAGTTTAAAAAATCCTATAATTTTTATATTAAATATAGGATTGTATTTAAATATCAACTGAACTTGGTGACACAAAATATAACCTATAACACATTAATAGATTTAGTTTAATTCCAAGACTTTGTTTGACTTGAGGATAAGCATTTTTATGCTCTGCTTTTTAATTTATCATAGCTTCAACTTTAATTGATCAAATCATTACCTTGAACTGTTTCAAGCCTGTGGCTGGGTCACTTTAGTAAAATACCCCCATCTTCCTCTTACATTCCGCCAATATTCATCTCTCATTTGTCCACTTGCTGTTATTTGCGCTTCCCATCTCTTTCTTCGTCTCTCTTGTGGTCTTATTCCTACATACTTTATCTTCATCATTTTCTTTGGTATTATTTTCCTTTCCATCCTTTTAATTCTCATGGCCTCCACTGTACTTGTCTCTCTTACATTTAATGTCCATGTTTCTGTTGCACATGTGACTATGTGTATGAAATATGCCCTATGCCGTCATTATTACATTGATCCAAACAATGTATACTATATTCAATCAATAATATGATTCCAATAAAAAGTTTTCAAATTTGGAATCCATTTATGGTGTTATATTTGGAAGAAGGTACCGGAAAGAGGATAGAACATACAAAAGGAAATAAACACAATATGGCTTTTACAATGAAAATCAATCATTACCACCTTTCCTGTACCTTCTTTCAAATATAAGAAAATAACTCATAAAGTGAAATGAGGTCTTCCTTAAAGAGATAAAGAAATACAATATATAATTATTCTGAAATACAATATATAATTATTCTAAGTTGTTTAAAAGTACCTGATTCAAATAAAGTTTCAATCCAATAGCCAGAATCGACTGATTGTGATGTAGACATTTAAAATTTAAAGGCTTATGTACAATATTATACACTAAATAATCAGTTCTTTCTTCACAAATGTTAACTTTATTTTGTATACTTCATTGCTTCAAAAACCATGAGGCATATGAATAGCATGTGTTAAAGAAAAAAGTCAGGAACCAATGAATAATGGTTATGGTTTTTTGTAATATTCCCCATAAACAAATTATTGTTCCTTTTACATTTCACAAAATTTATCCGCTTCCTGTCATTAATGTATATTGAATTCAACTGTTCGGTTCCTTTTACATTTGATTTCATACATAGGAATTACTTATAAATTTGAAGAGCAATTTAAATTAATATTTAACTAATACTTTAAAAATTATCTGAATAATATAGAACCAATTTAACTTGAGAAAATGCAGTTATTTATTACTATTGGTATACCCCATCTATTGTCAAAAGGGATGCCTGAAAGGTATTTTTTACCAACCATAAACCTACAATATAGCAGAACTCTTGTGGGGGAAAAGGCCTTTCCGATCACCCTTCCTACCATAAACAGGGTATAGATAGTGGTTAATGCTAGTGAGAATCAAGAGGTAGTTCTTATCAAGCCTTGTAATGTGATACAAACTAGGAGGTAGAGATGGACTCTTCAAATACCTTTAATCCTTGAGCTTTGGCCATACCACGACTTAAAGCCACATATAACGATGACCACAAGTCACTCATTTTTCTGATCAAGTCGTCGTCGCATAGTATGGCCATCATTATATAAAGGTTGAGTTTCTTAGAAACTGTTGCGACTGGTGTGAGTGGCCACATGCAATGGCTAACCTTGCACTGGTTCCTCTCATTCCGAGTTGACATATTTTTCTAGTGAGTGCTCAACCACACTACGGTATTCCAGTTATAACTTTCGGCAGTCAAGACGGCTCGGATCAGTCAAGCTGCTCGAGATTTGTGTTGAATATATTGACTCATCATATTGAAGACACCAGTCAGACATATTATCACAGCAATAACATGGACCTACAGTGTGTATGTGTGCTGATTTGGCCGATAAACTTGGCTTATATTTTTGCATGTAAAGACAAAACTGAAGGTAGAAGTAAATTAAAAAAAAAAAAATAAAAAAAAATTGGGATTATCAAGATGAATCTGCTTTATATAATCATGGGCAGAAAGATCACAAAGACATCCAAATGAAGGAAAATGTTTGGAAAAATACTCAAGAAAGTTTAGGAAGTTTTTATTCTTAATCTTTTATTGGCAAATCAATTTCAGTGTCTCTTTTGTCATTTGTGCTTTAGAATTTGTTTGGGTTATACTGTTGATGGTTGGTGGCTTTTGTATGGATCAACAATACCTCCATTTCCAAAGCAAGAATCCCTCTTCATGTAAAATGCTCTCCACCCTATAGCCTAACTAGGAGAACCAAACATATATGTTATTAGGAAGAAAACACTTTAACAAGCAATGTCAGCAACTCTTCAAGGCTTTCACAGCCCAGGATACCCCAAACATATAGTTAACATTTAAATAAACAGAACCCTATCCAATAAAGAGCCTCCAATAAACGACCTTCCAACAACATACCACTCATCACCCAGCTTTATAAAGGACTAGACAAACTCATACTTATCCTAAGCACATGTTATAATTACCCCAGCCTCATCACCTCTCACACAAAATATTCTCTAAAGTGCTACAAGAATCACACTCAAACGCCTCCCTAATCTCCGCAACATTCTAGTTCACCCCAAATTGTCTAACCCAGCCACCAACAACTTAAGGCCTTTCTCCACCTCATTCAACAGCAGACTCACACAAATGGAATATCCCGTGAAAGGCCACTATGACTGCTCCATATAAAATCTTATACACCAGTTACAATGCAATTACTGCATTGCTGAATAGATAAACCTTACCATAGGAACACTTAGACCATGGTCACTGTTTTGAAACCAACCACGACGACTCTGAAAAACCAGTAGCACTTCATACCCAAACACATAATTTAGATTATGACTCATGCTATAGTACTAGAGTTATATGAGACCTCCCTAACAGTGGCAATGCTTCCCAGCTTTTTAGGTGGGAACTTTCTCACCAATGTATAATCAAATCCAGGAACCCCTTGGTTATAACCTCAGATAACCTTCTCTCCTTTTCTTCCAAGCAGGCCTACTCACACCACTTAGTAATTTTTATATAAACAATATTAACACATAATTTAATTTAAGAATCAAATATATTATAAATACAACATTTTATCCATCTACCAAGAGTAAAGACACAAGTTTGAACAGGCAACTGCAGAATTCAAGTTTAAACTTTTCTTTGTGTGAATCAAGAAACAGGCAAACACAGTATCTAAATGACCATGAGCTAACTCTAGCCATGCTATCATAGTCCAGTTGGTTGTATCTACTCTTCTGCTGAAGAACGGGACTGATGTACCATGAAAATTACATAATTATGTGTTTTGGTGTTTTTAATTGTATTTGTGTAATTGGTATGTTGGCCTTCCCCTTCTAGTCTCCTTTCAATTTATAGCCGTTTGGCACCATTTTTCTTTTATTTTCATACCAATAATAGAAAATAGAAACTAAATGATATTATTAATTCTCATTGAAATTATTTTTTATTCTTCAAGAATGAGTCTTGAATATCAAATATTTGTGTTTGATAAAGGCAACAATGCCGAAATATTATTATATTTTGTTTAAATGTGTGTGTGACTACTTCTACTATAGAAGACAGAAGAAAGGAAGAAGATGTCACCTTGTGCATTGGATTCTTCCACATCTTTCCTCTTCCCTAGGTGGCTTTCTTCATCAAATTTATTCTTATCTTAGTAGTTTATTTTTCCTCTTTCTTAGTTTTATCATTTCCTTTATTATAAATTATCTAGCCATTGGGCCACTCATTTTGAATCAGAAATATTCCTCACAGTGAGGTATTCAAGGATTTGGGGGTTCCATCCCTAATTTTTTTTACGAGTGAACAGTAAGTATAATGTAGATAATAGAAGTGATTTAGTTGCTAAATTATTTGACGAAGCTTTGTGTAGTAGAGATGTGCGAGAACAATTTTTACAATTCTAGACAATCTCAAGACAGGGATATAAAAAAGTATCAAGATATGAGAAAACACCCTTTAAAAGTATAAAAATGTAAATTATATTTATTTAAGTTAATATATATTTTATAGTGTTTTTTTTTACATTTGAGCTGGCACTTGCTTTAGAGTGTCATAGTTCATTCAAACACTCAAAATATAACTCATACACATTTTAAATGGAATTAATAAATGGTGTTGGGTAATTACAATGAATACCATTTATAATTTAATTTTGTAATGTAACAGCTTTTATTGCTAAAGTTTGATATTGAAAAACAATATTTATAACCAGAACATTTCTTAATAAAGGCTGTTTTTTGGGGAGGAATGCAGCCTATTTTTTGACTACTATGGTATAATTGGAAATAATACATTCCTGATTTGGTTTTTACTAATTTCTTAGGGCCACTATTTGATTTTTTTTAATTTCTTGAATTTTCGAGATTCATTTTTTAACTTTCGAGACAAGATATTGAGATTTTTTCTCTCAAATTTTCGAGTCTAGCACATGCCTACGTTGTAGTCTTCATTCCTCATAGACAGTTGAAGCCAAGATGAAGTTTGTAAATGGCTAAGATAACCGTGGCCAAACCAGTTTAGTTTAATACCATCTTCTTCTGTCCTCCCACCATTCTTACTCCCTTACTCTTGTCTATTATTTCTCCTCCCACTTGCACACGTGCTGTTATCTGCCTTTCCCATCCTTATTACATGTCTAGTTTTAATAAATTATTTTCCAATATAAATCGTAAAATTAGAACTTTGACTTGGCTTTGGGAATATTTCACAAAATTTGATTTTAATTTATCAAATCAAAAGAGGGGACATCACATTTTTCAACTAAGTTTATTTATAAAATTCTCCTTTACGTTCTTCTTTGTCACGTTTTATACCTTATTTGAAACCAGAGACATGGACAAGACAAACCTTATTTTACTGACAGTCCTGACTCCTCTCTTTTTACACAATAAATGCTTGTAAATTAGTATATGGTGATTCTGTCCAGTTATAATAATAAAGCAAAAAGGAAAAGTAGTATAACTTTTTAAATTTACATGATTCTTTGTCAATACACACTTTTCTCTGACATTCACAACAAACTATATGATGCAAATATGGAAAATGTATAGTTTACAATAAGATGTGTAGTTCCCTTATCTATGGCAAGTATCATCTGTAGCAGACAAATATAATCTTAATATTAAGTGAAAGTTAAAATGCAGTTAGATATCAAATATAACTGTCCTGTATGACACGTTGAACTTTGAAGGCTTAAAGTAAAAAATCTATAATGGAGTTCAGTGGCCATTAAAATGTCTGAATGTGTGGCTATACTTTCTTGGCCCCGAGCTTCATTGGGCCGCCTGTAATCCGCGTTGCTCTTCGCGCCTCAAGTTCTTTCTGCCTCAGAAGTTTCTTCTCTTCACGTTTCTTACGGGCCTCTTCAAGTCGACTTGATGCTACAAAATATCAAAATAACAATATGTTCAATATAAATAATAGACATACAATAACATATGCTTTTTTCATCGCATCACTCCCACAATGGACTGGATTAACATTGAGGGTGGGATTTGGGTTTGAATCCTAGCTGGGTAACCTGAGCTTATTTTCACTTAAATAGTTTCTCAGTATTCCTTCATCCAAATGCAAGTACATTTCCTCTAAATTCAACCTTACTTATCCCTAGCACCATTTTGTAAATATATGGTTAGCCAAAATGAGTAGTAAGGAGCGATGCACAACTAAACCAACCAAAGTTAAAGTTACTCTAAGATTTATTGGCTATGCAATAAGATGTCTATTTATTGATAATGTCACTTTTATCCGTTTATATTAATGTTTTATTTGATTTATTTATTGCATACTCTGAAGTAGAACCTCACAATAAAGACTTAAGAAATGGATCTAAAGGCTGGGGGAGGGGGTGCCAGAGAATTAATCAAGAAAAGAGGAGCACTATCAAAGGATGACATAAAAGGGGGAGAAGAGGAGTGGCCAAGGTTCAAAAAGTGAATGGTGGAAGTGGCAGAGGAGATATGCAGAATAACTAGTATAAAGAGAAGATGAAAGGAAACTCCATGGTGGAACCGGTGAATACCAAGAACACATCCTTTAGAGAATGGTTCACAAAAAGAACAAGAGAAACAGAATAAGTATAGGAAGAAAATGAGAAATGAAAAGAAGGTAGTAAGAGAAGGGAGAAAAACCTAAATATAAGAGTGTACAAAAGTGCTACAAAGTGATGTGGAAGGGAGCAAGAAGATATTGTATAGTCCAAGTGAGCCAAGGTGGAGGGAAAATAGGAAAGCGGTCCGAATGATGGATGTGAAAGGAAGGATAATGGAGGGAGATGAGGAGGTAAAGAAGCTGTGGGAATCTTATTTTGAGAGATTGTTGAACCCTGAGGGGTAAGGATTGGTATGGGAGGAAGAAGACGAGAAGGAAATGGACGAAGAGATGGAGGAGGAAGTAGTGGACCTAACCTGGAAAGAGGTAGAAGAGGCCTTGTAAAGGATGAGGAAGGAAAGGCACCAGGAGTGGACGAACTCACGATAGAAATGATAGCAGCAGGAGAAATGGGTCTACAGTTGTAGTATAGAGTAGTAATGGCAGTGTGGAGGGAGAAGAAAGTGTCAAAGGAATGACCAAAATGTATTATAACCAATATTCAAGAAAGGGGATAGGAAGAAGTGTAAAAATTATAGAGGCATAACACTGATGTGTTAATAGGTGAAAATGTACAAAAAGATTTAGGAAAGGAGAATGAGGAAAAGCGTGAAGGGAAGATGGAGCAACATGGGCTCAGAGAGAAGAGGTCAATGATAGATTTAATATTTGGAATTAGACGTTGATAGAAAAGAGAGTTTGGAAAGGATCTGGTAATGGCATTCATGGATTTTGAAAAATCCTATGATAGTGTGGATAGAAAGAAAGTATGGAAAGCAATGGGGAAGGTGGGAGTAGAAAGAATAGTGGCAATGAGAGTAAGGAATATGTGTGTGATAATAATGTGAGTTGTGTAAAGACGGAAAGAGGGTGGACAAAGGGGTTCCAATTAAAAAATGGAGTCAAGAAGGGAAGTGCCCTTTCACCATTACTATTTGTATTGGTGATGGAAATGATAATGAATAGAGTGGCAGGCAGATTGAGTGAGGAGAAAATGAAAGCAATCAATGATGTTTGCAGATGACTTGATGGTATGGGGGGAAAACGAAGAATAAGTACAGGAATAGTTGCATGAATGGAATGAGGAGGTGAAAAAGTGTGGAATGAACATTAGTATGACGAAAAGTGAAGTGATGGTGATGACAAGACAGAGAACAAGGCCAAGAAAGGTGATAGAACTGGATGGAGTAGATTTGAAAGAAGCAAAGAGTGTGAAGTATCTGGGTAGTGTGATTGAGGCAAAAGGGGGCAGCAGAGAAGATATAGTGAGACGAGGCAGCAGCGAAAGTTTGTCTACAGGTGTGTAAGATACCTACTATAGAAAAAGAAGTGCACTTCATACCCATAGTAACGTATGCAGCAGAAACTTGGAATTTGGATAAAAGAAAACAAGGAAAGTGGAGGCCATGGGAATGAAGTTTTTGAGAAGCATGTTAGCTGTCACCAGAAGAGAAAGGATTAGGATTGAAGATGTAAGATCTAGAGTTGGGGTACTGGGGGTACATGAGATAGTAGAGGAAGCTAAGATGAGATGGTATGGACATGTAATGAAGATGGAAGGGGAAAGGATTTCAAAAAGATTAACGGATAATAAGTATGTAGGGAAGAGACCACACGGAAGACCAAAGAAGAAATGGGAGGATCAGAGAGCAGCAAGTGTGCAAGTGAGAGGAGGAGAAATGGAAGAGAATGCAGAAGGAAGAATGGTGGAAGGACAGAGAGAGATGGCAGCATTTTACTAAACAGACCCGGCTACAAGCTGGAAACATTTGATGATGATGATGATCTATCTAATAGACCTCCCAAAAATCTGTCACTTTAGCTCAGTTAGTAGCATGTATGCCCACTGAGCTAAGGATCCCGAGTTTTGATTCCCAGCATGGCCAAAAATTTATATCATTGGTGAAATGTGGGTTTACCCTTCCATAGTGATGAATTAATGGCCGGAGACTGAATGTTGTACTTTTCCTAGTATTAAGTTAGATTATAATTTAAAAGATATATGACACGATGACAGGGCTAGAAAGCGGTAAGGGAAAATATATGACTTGAATAAATAATTGACCCAGACCACTGGCTGGAAACAGCAATGGATGTAAAGTAAAGCCCTCCCAAAAGTTCAATGCATGTTTTCAAAACTCATTTAATTCAAATGTCAAAGCTTGTTATTTTAGGTCAAATTTTACATGACTACGGTTTGGAATGTTATAGTCAATCAAGTATTATAATGATTTTAGAAGAAAATATTCTGTTAAGCAAAACTTTCATCAATCTATTAGCTAGCCAACAATTTTCAAGTTTGTTAGTAGATGAGATGGTAGAGGAAGGAAGCAAGGCAGAGATGGTATGTAATGAGGATGTTGGAGTACATTAGATAGTATAGAAAACAAGGATGAACTAATATGGTCATATAATAAGGATGGAAAAGGAAAGGACCCCAAGGAGAATGATGGAGATGAGGTACGTAGGAAAAAGACCGCACGGGAGACCAAGGAAGAGATGGGAGGAGGAGATATTAGAAAATGTATGAATGAGAAAAGAATGATAGAAAAAAAGAGGAAGAGTGATAAAAGGAAAGTGGAAGAATTTTACTAAACTGACCCAGCTACAGGTTGTGAACAGTCGATGATGATGATGATGATGAATTTTTTTTTCCTTGACAACAAAAAGTTGTAAACCCTTATGATAAATCTTTTTAATTCTATGTTTAATTAGCAAGTATAAAACAAAAACTATTGACAGCTTAGTAATCTAAGAACTAGAAATGATGAGAGTATTTTACAGGAAATGCACCTACATTTGGATAGAAAGTGGTTAAGACCATAATACTTACTGACTATTGAAATTTACAGTTGGTGGAGATCGTGTGTTATTCAATCAAATAAAAAAAAAATTATGTTGAAAAATTACTTTTGATTAAGCGTACCACTGAGCTATCCACTTGTCATGGGCCTACAGTCATACATGATTTAACTTTGTCTAACATCAGTCACTTGAAATGGTTGAAAAAGACTAACCAAAGCTGGTCCTTAGATGTGTATAAATGAGTATAAGAAACTATGTTACCAATCCAAATCTTTATTTTAATCATACATTTCCAAAGTGAAATCCCAGAAAATATGGTAAACATAAGTTTTCTTTACTACATTATTTCCCAAGTTACCTGCTTTGGTGGTTGAATCTCGGTGGGGTGTACTAAGAGCAGGTTTTCTATAAATTGTTTTGCAATCTCCTTCTATGCAAATGAGGGTACACTTCCTATAAACTTTAATCATCCATAAGCTATCAACCTAATTAGTACAAATGCATACAATCTGAATGGATATTGAAACGCTTTGATTAAAAAAAAATTCTAGGTTTCTCTAGAAAATAAAAATATTTCTTTTTGATAGACTTTGATATAATAAATTCAGTTAATTGTTAAGTCTGACACATAATCATGTTGGATTAATCCATCATTAAGCATTATAAAAGCTCTAAAATAGCTTACAACTTAGAATTAAAAAATAATATATCTTTGATTCTCGAATCTGATATTTTCTTGAATCCAAAGGCTATGAATGTACCGACCTTATAAAAAGTGTCAACATAAGTCAATGTGACTAATGTTTCTAATAGCTTATTGGGAGCCGACGATCTCACAAAACCAGCATTGATACGGCATTAAAATAACAAGTGTTTTATGGCCTTGGGCAAAGGATGAGCCTGAATAGTTCAGTGCTAGAGTATTAGAGCAAAAATTGCAAAGTCCAGGGTTGATTCTTGTTTTCAGGTGTAATTTTAAAACATACATTTGGGAAGAGCACATAATCCGTGCTGAATGTCTCTTAAATTAGTAAACTACAGAAATTACTTGATTTAGTATTTAATGAAAAACAAGTTAAGTCCACTTAAAATAAACCTCTTCATTTTATTACCGCTAAGCATGTTAATGTTGTGTTAAAAATAGAATTGGGTCAAATTCACTATTTATGAAAGTGAATCACTGAAAAAATGATAAAACAATAGAAAATAAAATTGATAACAATTGTTTTTTATGTTGCACTGACTAAAACATTTATACATTCAGTTCAGGATTAAATTAATGTTTTGGGGTTTGGGTTTTCCCAGCAATAATAATATTATGCTGTGGCTGAACTTTCAATTAACAGTATTAGCACTCTAAAATTAACTTCAACCTAATTTCAGGGGAGTTTTTTTGCTCTTCTAAATCTTGATTTTGATATTTTCTCTAAGATTCATCGGTTCGAGGATTTGAAGGCCCTGTAAAGTATTGTCATCAAATTATTTAAAACTCACCTCCACTACCATCTACCGAAGGTTCCCAATCCGTGTCTTCCCAGCCAGACTGACTTTTACTGATTCCCTGTGTTAAACAAAGAGAGTTGTTACTATCAAAACTAATAATTTATATTTTATTGAGTATTCACAACTTTCTTTCTGCCTGTAATCTTAAAAACCAGAACTGATTTTGTTTTCGAGAAAACTGATTCTGGGTTCTTTGGTGTTTAGTTTCCAAGTTAAAAAAAAACTATTAGATAAATACATAATTACAATGAAAATTAAATAGCGGACATAAAAATTATTTTTAATACATGCTCTTTATACCATTCATGCCTAGTGGCCCATTAGATGGCTTAAGATAAGTTTCTGTGGAATTTAAAATCAATAACTGAACTAATAGAATTATCAACATTTTAGAACTGATGCACAAATAAATATTAACTTTACTTTAGATCCATTATTGTTTCCAGACTGTGGCCTGAGTCGGTTTTTATTCAAGTCACATGTTTTCCACTACTGGCTTTCTAGGCCTGTTGTAGCTTCAAATGCCTTATAATCTAACTTAAGACTAGGACAAGCATAACATTCAGTCCCCTGCCATTAGTTCACCAATAACACATTTTTTGACCATGCCGTGAATTGAGCACAGGACCCTTAACTCGGTAAACAGAGACGCTACTGTTTTGTTCTGTATTTAAGAAGGTACAAAGATGGACAGAAAAAAGGAACCAACACCATAAACACAAGATGGTTAGCGAGAGAAGAACACAGTTCACAGTTAACATTGCTGCCACTGGACAAAGAGGTATCCATTGCTGCCGTCTAATATTGTATTATTTGTGATGTAGTGCTCATTAGAATAGCTAGTTGCAGCAGAAACACAACACCTTAGACTGTGTTTCCCAGCAAGGGTGGTACTGGGAGTGGTAAAATTGTGATAGGAGGGTTTGGGGTTTTAGGCATATTACAGCAATAATTTTATGTCAGTGTTATTATGTATTGTCCAACTGGAAACCAGCAGCTATTGATTGGCCATTTGGGTCTTTTTGGGTCTTTTGACAGGTGATAAAAATTATATTTGATATTGTACTTTATTTTTTAATAAAAATGTGTGACTTGATTTCTATTTTTTTTTTTATATTTTCCCTGGGTATTTATATTTCCACTAGTTCTCGAAGGAAATTATTCAAAATTTATAAAATTTACTCATACATTCATAGTCATTGTTTAGTTTGAAATAATTAAATTTGAACTGTACAATCTAACATGAATTTCAGATTATTATAGCTGATTTCAGCATATTTATTATATTTAACTCAGGGCATAAAACCTAAGCATGATAGGGTGTCTACTGGACTATAGTTTTGAAATTCAAGAATATATTTAAAAAATCCAGTATATATGAAAGGCTGGCTATCAGAACCAAACAATCCATATTTCCAAAGTATTAAATGAAAGAAAGTTAGGGTCATGTTTGTCATAACTAAACATTTTTACTTAAAGAATATTCAACTGCATTGACACTGAAAAATAGCCTTGCAATGAAAGTATATAGTTGTACACAACAAAGATTCTCTTTCTTAGAAATAAATGTCATGCTTTATTAAATGTATAAAGTTCATGTACAAAGAATCTAAATACAGTTTGTCTATATAGGTTCATACTAAGAATGGGACTCTTGAGGATATTCGAAGATTCGAGACTCAAATTCTATTAAAAAAAAAAAAACCTATTAAGTTTGAATTATCTTTCTTAGAGCTATTATAAAGGTAGGCTAAAATAATGATAGAAGAAATCTAACAACCAAACCAAAAACTATTAATTTACTACTTAATGTGAACAAAGTCAGAAATGAAGGAAAAAATCCTACCTGGGTAGGAAAGTTAGACACGTGTGCTTGTAATATTTTCTAAGATTTTAATATACATTTCCAAGCTATTAGCCAATAATTCTTTGGATATTAAGAAAAAATTACTTGGAAATAAAGATGATTACCTTATATGATTAAAAATTAAAATGATAAAACCTTCAAAGTCTTTATTAAGGTGGAGACCAAAATTAATGTTCAATTACAAGACTTTTTCAAGTTTTTCATTTCATGTTCTAACACTTCTCCTATTTCTTCACTTTGTGCAGAACTGTTCTTTATATTTCCAATTTACTTATTT
Source organism: Timema cristinae (assembly GCA_039000515.1). NCBI lineage: Eukaryota > Metazoa > Arthropoda > Insecta > Phasmatodea > Timematidae > Timema > Timema cristinae. Next base: position 24,528,161 of record JBCFYV010000012.1, on the reverse strand, counting down.
CATACCATTTTGTTTTTCTTTTTCATTTTAAGTCTACTTCAATCTTTTTCTTCTTTTCAATAGCTTCTTTCCTTATTTCTGATATATTCCTCGCAGCATGAAATTGTCATATTAAGAAGTCCTCCAGCTATAATGACTGCCTCATATGTTACACATTGAGCAATAAAGCTGTCTTCATGTAGGTTTATAACAGGAACATTCTTTATTTACAGAAAAACTTCGCTCAACAGCTGCAATACTATGGAAGAGAAAAAGTATTTTTGTAGTAAAATATTGCAGCTCCTGGGATACAGTTTATTTGAAAAATATATTCATAAATAACTTATCAAGCCGGTCACAACTTGATGTAAAACCTTTAAGGTGGTCAATAACTTTTTGCTTTGATACAAAATCAAAGTAGTCTCTTTCACAGTATCAGCTTGCACACTAGGAAGTTGTTTATTTTCTAGTATAACTTCTAATGCACAAGTTATCCTATAGTTCCTAACAGACGGATTAATCATGATTGCAGGAGAGAGATAGCTAGCACCTTTGACAATTTGGTAGGAAAGAGCACCCTTATGTAAGTTTTTTGCAGATATTTTTGACAACCTTCACAGAACTGAAGTATTTTGATATCTCTAATGCCTTTCAAAGCTGATGATGCTGCAAACCCAATATCTACAGTAGGCAGTGATTTTATGTTGAATTGTTTCTTCAAATCAATGAATAAGAATTTTAAAAAAAGTATTTGCTGAATTATTTACATCATATTTTATAATTCTGTTTATCAAGTGCTCAAGTAGTTTACTTAGATCTGCAAACATAAATGGCAATAGAGGTTGATTGCTTTGATATTCAGTGAGAAATTTCTCCAACTCAACTGAAAATGACACCATGAAGCCCAACTTTGCTAAAGTTCAGCCTTCTCAAAGTTAATGTTTAAAAATTATCAAATTTTACAGGATTCTTGTTAGAAGAATAAACACACTTTTTTAAAATAAGGTTCTTTCTAACACCCATTCACCTAAAAGAACAAAAACTTCAACAGGAAAAAGAGATGATTCAATTATTTTTTTGGTAGTCTGTACGTCTCGTTGGAAAACCTTAATGTGTCGATGACATATCCAAGCTATCTTTATGCATGAGGAATTTCTGGGTAATATCACTATCGGAAAACATTTATTTGAAATGTTCATTAAATGCAGAAAAACTTCCAACAGAAGAATGTGTCATATGATTAATAGCCCACAATATTTCAGCATAAGAAACTTTATCTTCGGCAAATAAACTCTGAATAGAACAACTAGGTTTACTTTCAAGTTTCAACTACTTCAGAGTCATAAGCTTTAGAATGTACACCTTCACTATGTAGACCCACATAGGACACTTACATTTTTGGCAGCAGGGACCAAGTCAGCTATATTTTTTCTCTCCCTAACAGCTTTCACATTATCAAAATGCTTCTTTCCCTTGGCATGAGATTGAATTGAATATACTCGCATACTACTTATATCAAAGTTTGTTTTACACAAAGAACTATATCTTTTAGTTTTACAGCAATTCACTCTTTGAAGCCAAATACATCTGTAAACGCTGTACTTAAAATATGTTTTTATGCAGTTTACTAATTTCTTCTTATAGACAAACGTAACAAGATGAACAATAGAGCTATGTAGAGTAATCACAACTGCAAAGCTTGTGAACTGTACAGCTTTTTTAGGGTGCTTGGGTGAAGTGAAGAACACAATAAAGAGGGCACTATGCCAATGGAATGATAGTGTAAACAAAACAGTAATTTATTTCTTCCCATAGCATGTAGAGGAGGAAGGGGTAAGGGCAGAGACTATGAAAATAAACATGGGAAACAAACATCCTCACTGTAAGGCCATCTACAAGGTCAACTACCTATATACACTGGATATCATCGCTAATGGAACTGCACATTTACTATTGGGAACCAGCGTTGTTATTCTCTCGTTTTAGTGTGGTCAATCTCCTCTCAAATATAAGGCAAGTTTTGCAACACTGGTTAGATAAAGTTGCCAGAAGCTACTTCTTACTCCTGTACACCACCTTCAGACATAACTGAAAGTGAAGAGATTTGTCAACAAATTACTGAGAGAAAGCAAAGATAAAGCTTTTCTCTATAAGACCTGTAGTTCCCCCAGCAATGATATTAGGTATAGCAAACAAGATGGACAAAAGAAGGTGGTCTAAGTAGAACGAGGCTATTAGTAGAGTTCAAATGATAAATATTAGAGGTCTCAACGAAGTCAGAATATGTTTAAGTGAGAGGAGAGGAAGGGAAGAAATTAAAGGAGTAAGAGTGGAGGAAGGATAGAGGAAGTTGGAGCCATTTTACTAAACTGACCCGGTCACAGACTGGAAACAGTTTTTGATAATGAAGGGTTTCCAAATGTTGATGCAAACTGCCATAGCAAAAAATTTCCCTCAATGAGAAGAGGATTAGTATTTCCCCCCAGTATTTGATTAAAAATTTCAAGTATATTTCCAGTATTGGTAGACACCTTAGCCAGGCTAAGAAAAGGTTGGGAACCACTGCAGATCACTGTATGACTCAGACAATTAATAATGTTACATTAAGAATAAATTAAAATACTGGATAATAGAAAGCAGTCTGCGAGCTCAACATTTGTATTCAAGTCAAGCACAAAAGAACCTCTCTAAAAGCTCTCAAGTATCAAGTAAAGCGAGCACCAGATTTTTGAAAAATTTTCAAGTATCAAGTTAAAGTTCGAGTTCAATAAGTATGTAGTATTATAACTTAGTTAAGTTAATAATAAAAGTATAAAAGTTAGTTGTGTATTAGATTAAAAAAAATACATATATATGAATTAAAAAAAACTATCGTTGAAGTGACAATAGCATTAATATTTTTACAATGAAAAAATAAATTATATTTTGACGGGTTTCACTTTCAATGTGGTGTTCACAGAAAGTGCCAATAAATGCCCTACACCCGTTGAAACCATGAACACAGAGTGTTGGTGAACTCTTGTGATATGTGAGCGACAGTTGTGTTAGGAATGGTACACAATGGTTATGCTGTTTAAGTTATTAAGCCAGTGTGATGAGGAGGTTGGAGTAGGTTAGGTTCCTTCACAGAGTTTTCTTCTTTTTTACCGGCTTTTTTAATTTATTTTTTATAAAGGCAATAATACAAAAATATAAAATCACCACCAAAGAGTGACTCACCTGAACCCTGTTGCTGAGTTCTGGGAACTCGTCTTTCCCCTCCCCCTCATCCCAGTTGTAGGTACTGATTGACTTGGCTGATGAGTTCTCGACAGATGCAAACTCTGTAGCTGCCCATCCCTCGCTAGGGCTGCTCAAATTACTGGGTGGCGGTGGAGGAGATATCTGAAGCAACAAGTGAGGTTTGAGTGATGCATAACCAGGCCTATGAGGGAATCACAATTATCCATGGCATAGGAAGAACAAGAAATTTATATATATATGATTCTCTCATATATATAATAGCTTAGTATTTATTCAATAATTAAAAAAGATTTGAAACTTTCGCCTTGTTTATTCAATACTCTTATACAGGGGCTTGGGAACTATGTGAGAGACTGTGGCGTTCTCACAGACGTCCCAAGGTCATCTTGGATAAGAAAGATATGATAACAGTGATTAGTGTGAGGCTCTCACCCAGTCCCTTCTGTAGAGTAATGTCACCGCACATATCTTTAGAAACCTTTATTCAGTTTAAATCTTCTGTTATTCTTTACTAATAATAATAAATAATAATAATAATAATAATAATAATAATAATAATAATTAATAATAATAATTAATAATAATAATTAATAATAATAATAAAAATAATAATAATAATATTTCTTTCTTTTAGTTTCAGAAACCTTTTGTGTAATGTGACAATTTGTCACTTTAAGATATGATTAATATCAAGGCGTAGCCTGTGGTGTTAGTATTTTATATAATTTGCTCTCATGCTTTTATTGAGGAAGCATTAAAGCACACTTTTGCGAGCTGAGTTGAATAAAACCACATAATAAAAACTAGTAAACTAATATGAATATTACCAAACATGATTTTGGCCTCCTATACTTTTATCTATGTAAAATACATTCTAGTACTGATCCCAACATAAAACTTGTATCTTCTAATAATTTCATTTCCAATCACATTCAATGTTGGAAATATGTGCAGAGAAAAAAACCAATAACACATTTTGTTATAAATGAAAGAAGGTATATGAAAAAATAAAAGGGAATAAACAAAGTATGGCTTACACAATGAAAATAAGAACACATTTGACATGCTGCCATTGGACAGAGAGGTAATGGCTTCCTCTTTAAGAAAATCGATCGTTAATCCTAACTCACTTGGCCAGGTTTCATTTCATCGAAACATTTCAGCTGGGAGGTTTTCTTATAGAGGAAACTATTTAAGACTACCTCTGTCTCTTTAAGGAAAACTTCTTTTCACTTTTTGAAGCAAATAAAAAAAAAATTTCCTTATAAAATATAAACCATTGGAACCTCAAGGATTCAATAATTTTTAATTTTAACATGAAATTTGTTTTAAAACTCCGATATTGCTTATTGGTGGTCCAGCCCAAGATAATTACAGGGCAAAGAGACACCACAAAATTTATTTACCAGTTGACTGACTGCATAAATATATATAATACTTAAGAAAAAAATAAAAGCATTATTTTCCATAACAATTTAAGAAATAATAATAATAATAAACATAATAATAATAATAATGATAATAATAATATTAATAACAATAATAATAGCCTCTTTTATCTGGCAAAGTTGTTAACCTTCTCTTCCACTTAACCAGTGTTGAAGCAACATACACTATTACATTTATTGAAATACATTATAATAAATAAATATTCAAATAGATGGAAAACATTTGCACGCTTATTCACACACTCATTTAAATCTCAAGTAGTTTCAAGAGCTCAGTTTAGCTTATTAGACAAGATAAATTGCTTAAACGCGCACTTGAAGGGAGTCTATATGATAGATGACGAGTAGAGTTATCGAGTTTGTTCCAAGCCTGTGATGCCAGGACAGTAAAATAATGAGCATATGTTTGAGATTTATGTATGGGAATAAACATATGTAGAGTGGATTCTGATCTAGTAGCTCGGCTATCTTTATCTTTCAGAAATAGGAACCGTGAGGATATGTATTGAAGATGAGATGTTGATAATATTTTGTGAAGCAGTACTAATAAATGTAGCCTTCGTCTTTGATTTATTCTTAACTAACCCAGTTTATTAAAATACTTAGAAATATGGTCATGCCATTTTAAGTTAAATATGTATCGAACACATGTGTTTTGTAGTCATTCTGCTAGATCATGTCTTTAAGTCATTGTATACTATGTCACAGTAGTCAAAGTGTGGCATAGTTAAGCTCTGGACAAGGATAATTCGTACATTTCTGGGAGAGAATTCTTTAGCCTTCTGAGTGAATGTAAGCAGTCATACACTTTATTGAAAATCGAAGTTACCCGATCTGTCCAATTAAGATTTTCATCAATAATCACACCAAGGTTTTTAGCAATTGTTGTCAGTGTACAAACTGACTCCTAATCGTATGTCAGTCAGTAGGGAACAGTCCACATTCAGTAGTAATCTGCTTGTTCCTATAAGAATGGCTCGAGTTTTATCAGGGTTCAATTTAAGTCAATTTTTTTCAGACCAAGCATTTGTTGTGGCTAGGTCAATAATTATTCGTTGTATTGCTGTAGTTATTGAAGAATGGTCAGTGGAAATATATATTTGAAGGTCATGTGCATACATATGATATTTACAGTATGACATTGAAGAAGAGATATTGTTCATATATAGAGAAAAAAAACAATGGCCCTAAAACTGAGCCCTGTAGAACATCAGCCTCAACTGGACGCCATGTTGAGAACGTGTTGACTATCATAACACTTTGCTGGCGACCATGCAAATATGATCTCATCCACTGTATACTAACTGGAGAGAAATTAATTAATACATGCAATTTTGCTAATAGAATATTACAATCCACAGTATTAAAAGCTTTTGAAAAATCTAATAATATAAGAAGTGTTAGCTCACACCTATCCATGGCTAGTCTGATGTCGTCTGTGACATTTATCAACTTGGTACATGTACTATGATGTGATATGAATCCTGGTTTATAGGCAGTTAACAAATTGTGTGTGTTATTGTGTCAGTAAATTTGTTCATGCACTAGGAATTCTAGCGCCTTAGAAAGGGATGGAAGTATAATATAAGTCTATAAAGTCATATACATCTTTTGCTAGTTCTTTTTTAGGTACTGGCGTAATAAGTGCGAGATTCCAAAGTACGGGATATTGTCTGGTCATGAGTGAGAAGTTGAATGACAGTTATTGTTGATATAACATTTCTTAAAATTGATTGTATTAGCAATAATGAAATTTTGCCTATACCCTGTGCTTTTGAGTTTATTATCAATATTGATTTGTATACCTCACGATGACTCCAATGTGCAAAGTAAAAAGTACTGTGATCATTATAGTCACTATTAGACCTATTATTACTTGCATTGGAGGCATAAATAACATTTATAGTTTGTATTCTAGCTATCTTGTTAGTAAAATTAGGAATGTGAAGACACTCCACATTTAGTTTATTGAGACTGATGTGCATATGAGTGCTTTTGGGTAGTGCATGTCCCACTCCCATTCTCCATAATTCTCTCCATAGTTTTTTGGGTGCTCGGATAGTATTAGAGAGTGAAAGGGAAAAGTCTATTTTAGCTTTCATAATGGCCTAGGTACATTTATTATGCAGACGTTTATACTCCTCAAAATTTATGTTGCCTGTAAGTGGCTTGATTTTCGATCCTCGTTTAAATTTCCCATATGCTTGATCACATCTCCTCATCAATAACCTAATGTATTTAGTCATAAAAGGCGCAGGTGATCTAATAACATGTCGAGTTTTTACTGGTGCATATTTATCGTACAATTCAAGGATCATATCATTCAACCAATCTCGAGTTCCTGTATACTATTATTAGCATAAGATTGAGCTACTGGTTACTTCTCCAAGCTTCCGAACTCCTCAGTATTTCGGCCATCTGTACCCTTTCTGTCTCTAGTTCATATGTTATTTTATTACTATAAAACTGAGCTACTGGTTCCTCCTCCAAGCTCCCCTACTCCTCAGTATCTCGGCCATCTGTACCCTTCCTGTTCCTAGTTCCTGTATACTATTATTACTATAAGACTGAGCTACTGGTTCCTCCTCCAAGCTCCCCTACTCCTCAGTATCTTGGCCATCTGTACCCTTCCTATTCCTAGTTCCTGTATACTAGTATTACTATAAGACTGAGCTACTGATTCCTCCTCCAAGCTCCCCCACTCCTCAGTATCTCGGCCATCTGTACCCTTCCTGTTCCTGTATACTATTATTACTATAAAACTGAGCTACTGGTTCCTCCTCCAAGCTCCCCTACTCCTCAGTATCTCGGCCATCTGTACCCTCCCTGTTCCTAGTTCCTGTATACTATTATTACTATAAGACTGAGCTACCGGTTCCTCCTCCAAGCTCCCCTACTCCTCAGTATCTCGGCCATCTGTACCCTTCCTGTTCCTGTATACTATTATTACTATAAGAGTGAGCTACCAGTTCCTCCCCCAAGCTCCCCCACTCCTCAGTATCTTGGCCATCTGTACTCTTCCTGTTCCTAGTTCCTGTATACTAGTATTACTATAAGACTGAGCTACTGGTTCCTCCTCCAAGCTCCCCCACTCATCAGTATCTCGGCCATCTGTACCCTTCCTATTCCTAGTTCCTGTATACTATTATTACTATAAGAGTGAGCTACCAGTTCCTCCCCCAAGCTCCCCTACTCCTCAGTATCTCGGCCATCTGTACCCCCCAGTTCCTAGTTCCTGTATACTAGTATTACTATAAGACTGAGCTACCAGTTCCTCCCCCAAGCTCCCTACTCCTCAGTATCTCGGCCATCTGTACCCTCCCTGTTCCTAGTTCCTGTATACTAGTATTACTATAAGAGTGAGCTACCAGTTCCTCCCCCAAGCTCCCCTACTCCTCAGTATCTCGGCCATCTGTACCCTCCCTGTTCCTAGTTCCTGTATACTAGTATTACTATAAGAGTGAGCTACCAGTTCCTCCCCAAGCTCCCCTACTCCTCAGTATCTCGGCCATCTGTACCCTCCCTGTTCCTAGTTCCTGTATACTAGTATTACTATAAGACTGAGCTACCAGTTCCTCCCCCAAGCTCCCCTACTTCTCAGTATCTCGGCCATCTGTACCCTTCCTATTCCTAGTTCCTGTATACTAGTATTACTATAAGACTGAGCTACTGGTTCCTCCTCCAAGCTCCCCCACTCCTCAGTATCTTGGCCATCTGTACCCTTCCTATTCCTAGTTCCTGTATACTATTATTACTATAAGACTGAGCTACTGGTTCCTCCTCCAAGCTTCCCTACTTCTCAGTATCTCGGCCATCTGTACCCTTCCTATTCCTAGTTCCTGTATACTATTATTACTATAAGACTGAGCTACTGATTCCTCCTCCAAGCTCCCCCACTCCTCAGTATCTTGGCCATCTGTACCCTCCCTGTTCCTAGTTCCTGTATACTAGTATTACTATAAGACTGAGCTACTGGTTCCTCCTCCAAGCTCCCCCACTCTTCAGTATCTCGGCCATCTGTACCCTTCCTATTCCTAGTTCCTGTATACTATTATTACTATAAGACTTGAGCTACTGGTTCCTCCTCCAAGCTCCCCTACTCCTCAGTATCTTGGCCATCTGTACCCTTCCTGTTCCTGTATACTATTATTACTATAAGAGTGAGCTACCAGTTCCTCCCCCAAGCTCCCCACTCCTCAGTATATTGGCCATCTGTACCCTTCCTATTCCTAGTTCCTGTATACTATTATTACTATAAAACTGAGCTACTGGTTCCTCCTCCAAGCTCACCTACTCCTCAGTATCTCGGCCATCTGTACCCTTCCTGTTCCTAGTTCCTGTATACTATTATTACTATAAGACTGAGCTACTGGTTCCTCCTCCAAGCTCCCCCACTCCTCAGTATCTCGGCCATCTGTACCCTTCCTATTCCTAGTTCCTGTATACTAGTATTACTATAAGACTGAGCTACTGGTTCCTCCTCCAAGCTCACCTACTCCTCAGTATCTCGGCCATCTGTACCCTTCCTGTTCCTAGTTCCTGTATACTATTATTACTATAAGACTGAGCTACTGGTTCCTCCTCCAAGCTCCCCCACTCCTCAGTATCTCGGCCATCTGTACCCTTCCTATTCCTAGTTCCTGTATACTAGTATTACTATAAGACTGAGCTACCGGTTCCTCCTCCAAGCTCCCCTACTCCTCAATATCTCGGCCATCTGTACCCTTCCTATTCCTAGTTCCTGTATACTATTATTACTATAAGACTGAGCTACCGGTTCCTCCTCCAAGCTCCCCTACTCCTCAATATCTCGGCCATCTGTACCCTTCCTATTCCTAGTTCCTGTATACTATTATTACTATAAGACTGAGCTACCGGTTCCTCCTCCAAGCTCCCCCACTCCTCAGTATCCCAGCCATCGGTACCCTTCCTGTCCATCGCTCTGATAATTGGGGGTGGACTGCGCGGCTCTGACACATTCGACTGACCTGTCTGGGCCTGAAACATTTGACATCAAATATTTATGATAGTTAATTACAAGTACAGCCCTGCCCTTCAGTATCTTTGAAGTCTTAAGCACATGAGATTATTTGTGGTTATGTGTGATAGGGTTAGAAACAACATGATATAATATTTCAAAACACAGAGTGATTTTAGAGCTTGCAAAGCTTCGACTTCATTTAATATATATATAATTTCAGCTTCAACATCTAAGAACCATTACCAATAAAAAATAGTGAAAGTTGAAATACACATTTATGTAAATTTGTTGTCATCTTGTGCTGCTATCTAAGTTATATATTTATAATCAAATGAAAAAAATAATTTAGTAATAGAATTCTATATTGAGATATCTAATTGACTTCCAGCTTAGGCCAAAATATGATAACACTTTTTTTAATTATTTATTTTTTATATAACATTAAACATTACAAAAATATATTTAAACTTTGATTTGGCTTCACAATGAGACAAAAATATGGATTTTGTACAATCTTACATATTCAATCTTTATTTTAAAACATAAATTTGATGTTGTTAGACACACCGCCAAGTCAATTGTTTGAAAGAATATATCATATTTGAGAGTGAACACGTCACTCGCCAGAGAAGAAAGAGCACCGTTGCCTAATTCGGTAGTTTTTTTTTACATTGTTGTTTCCAGCCTATGGCCTATGCCAGTTTTTTATTCAAGCCACTACCGGCTTGCTAGGCCTGTTGTAGCTTCACATGCCTTATAATATAACTTTAGACTAGAACAGATAGAGCATCCAGTCCCCGGTCATTAATTCATCACCATGAAAGGGTAAACTCACATTCAACCAGTGGTAAATTTTTCTTCCATGCTGGGGATCCACTCGGGACCCTTAGCTCAGTAGATGATAGACAGGCTACTGACATAGCTAAGGCATCGGATCACATATTTGGTATTATGAGACAGCATTTCGGGAGCAGTGTGAATGTTTTATTGGTCCAGGGAGCTTCATCAGCGGGGAAGTTATGGGTTCTTGGGGTCAGTTCCAAATATTATATTATTTATTTTCATTGAGTTTCACTTCTTAGCAAGGTTATACACACACAGGGTTTGGCAGAAACAGCTGATGGTTTTAAACAGTAACTACACACGATTCCAATAGGTAGCGATGCCATGCTTGTTGGGGATAGTAAGACCGACCTTGAAGTTTAGTTTGCCATAAAGCATTGGACTGTGTGGGACCATATCGCCGTGGTTGAGTTATTTATTAAAACCAACTTCATCACTTCTATGCAAAGATACTTTCCCCGAAAGTTTGACCAAAGGGATGCATCATCACACAACTCAATCCATATGTGGGTTTCAAAATGACGAGAAGAAGGATTTGTTAAGGATGAAAAACCACAAGGTAGGCCAAGATCTGTTTGAACAGAAGAAAATACTGCTCGAGTGTTAGATTCAATCACCCATAGTCCAAGACGATCAATAGTCAAGCATGCTACTAATCTCAACCTCTCAGATTGATTTGTTGGATGGGTGATAAAGGATTTAAAATTCTATTCTTACAAAATTCAAGTGGTTCATCTACTCACAAATAAACATGAGGAACAAAGAATCCACAATTCTAGAGTTCTGAAAAATTTACTGAACAAGAACCATGACATGTTGAACAATATCTTTTCTTTGGATGCTCATTTTCCCTTGAGGCAGCAGTCAATAAACAAAACTGCCATTACCTAACCACAGAAAATCCTTAGGAAATTCATCTGCGGCCTTTGCATAGTACTAAAGTTACAGTTTGGTGTGCTGTGTTCTCTTTTGTATTATTGGGCCTTATTTCTTTGAAGGGGATGATGATCAAACAGTAACAGTCAATTCTGATCATACACAAACATGATTTAAGGCTTCTTGGCGCCAAGAATCAACACTATCCCTCAACGGGAGTCTCTTCTGTTCCATCAAGATGGCGCCACAGCCCACACAGCTCATGTCAACTTGGCTACCATTCACAACTTGTTCCAAGGCTGTGTGATTTATTAGTTTGGAGACGTGAAATGGCGATCCTGTTCTCCTTGCCTGTCTACTCCTGACTTCTTTCTTTAGGGTCACTTGAAGGGCGTAGTGTTCAATACACGGCCAGCCACAATTAATGATCTAAAAACACGCATATTTGAAGAAATTCAAAACATACTCGAGGATATGGTGCAGCATGTGATGACGAGTTTCAATAATAGGCTACAGCAATTTGTGCAATCTAATGGAAACCATCCGAAATACATAGTTTTAAAATTAGGAAAGAAAACAGGAAAAATAAAATCTTCTTGCTTTGTTGTGTTAAAGTATGGCTTTGAAAATGTATATTTGATGTGATTTTTTAATATTTATTTTTAAAACCTGACAAGTATTTCTGCCGAACTCTGTATGATATTATTACCCTAATGTCTTAGGGAGAGTGGAAAATCGCTTAGGAAAAATCACCCTCAGTATGCCTAAATGGAATTATCATCCCCATTTCCTATCAGCAGACCAGTCTATTGCAAGAGCAACGTCTCAGACCATTCAGACACTGAAGTAGGTCAAATAGTATATTGGAACGGCCTTAAAATCCAATCACTATGTGTATTTGGGTCAATAAACGAGACACTAGTGCAAGGATTCTTAACCTTTTTTTGGCCAAGATAAACACAAAATCAACAGACGATAAGCGTGGACACACATGGGTCTCTTTTGAGTTAAACAGTGCTAATGTATTGATTTAAATAAGCACTGTAATTATTTATTATTATATAAAGCTATAATATTTTCTAACACCACCACCACCACTATTAGTAGCAGCACCACATCTTACTACCCGTTCAGGTTGTACACACTTATGCTACAGTGTAATGGTAGGGTGATTGTGAGATGAAATGGGAGACCTACAGTTTAATGTGGGATCCGAACCACAGTGGAGGCCTGGCATTCCACACATTCACAAGTTGTGATTAATAGAGATATTGTCAGAGGTGAAGTAAGGGTTTGGCAATCAGATACATCAGGACCAAGGAATTTCCAGCATTGAATTTAATAAATTAAATACAGTAATGTACAGTAACTTCATTAATAATTATTTATTATTAGGTTAGGTAGGCCTACTCAATTTTGGGAAGGCATGAGTATTAACATATTTTGTTGACAAATAATGGTTTGATGACCTTTCAGCAATAGTGCAAGGCCAAGGATCTCTTCAATTATTAGTATATATTATTTGCCAACATTATAATATGTCAATGAGTAGTTGTAAATATATTCAAACGTAGCCTTATAAAATGGGAATGAACATATTGTAGATATATCACAAGAATCGAATATATTTCTTGTTTTCTACGCAAAGATAGATAATCGATATATAATAAAATAATAATAAAACATACTTAGGCATTATTGAGTTCACTATTTCCAATGTATGTTTAATTGCTAAGCATGTTGTTTTAGTCTTTATTAAAAATATCCGTTTGTCTTTTTATTTTTGCTATATTAATACAATTAATTATAATCCTTCAATGATGATTAACATTGATCAAAGGATAACCAGGCCTAATCTGTTTATTTCACACGTTTTTTTAGAAACTTAACTAATTCTAACGACACTTTTAAAAATAACTAAAAGATACTCAAATTTTGATTGATTTTATTTCTAAACAATAATATGAGTCTAGATTGTTTAATTTGGCTGGATTTTAACATGTATTTTGCAAGGGGTGTTTGGGGTTGATTAAAATTGAAAACATGATTGAAATAAATCCTAATATAAAGTTTAGGCCTATATTGTGAAATGTAGGTCTATATGTAAATAATTAAAATATCTAACAATTTGCTAGGATTCGGATTCGAGAATAAAATGTAGACTCAGATTCGAGAAATAGTGGATTCGACCCATCTTTATTATTATTATTATTACTATTATTATTAGGCCTAGTCTTACTACCAGATCGGGCTATACACACTTACACTAATGTGTAATGGTAGGGTGATTGTGAGATGAAATGGAGGACCTAAAGTTAAAATGGGATTTGAACCACGGTGGAGGTCTGGCATTCCACAGATTCACAAGTTGTGTTAATACATGTCTTGTCAGAGCTGAAGGAAGGGTTTAGCAAGCAAATATATCTGTGCCGGGACCGAGGATTGAACTCTGGACCCCCAGCACTGAAGTCTGACACGCTAGCCTTAGACCACCAAGCCACCTGACTATATAAAATAAAATAATGTGAAATTGAAAAATAAGCCTAGCACTATAAGTACAAATCTATTTACAATTTGCAGGCAATAAATAAATAATTCAATCATTACACATTTTCAAGTCAAATTGGTGTTGAGTAAAGATTATTTATAATTTTGATTTATGGACGATATAAGTAAATACAAGAAAATAGCAACTTTAAAGCAAAGCTTTCAGCTAGAAATATATTTACAACTTAATTTTATGTTTAAATTTGCTATGTTTAGTGAAATATTTATTATTTTAGCTGTAAAATACAAATACACAACAAGTATGGAACACCATAATTTGAATTTAACAACACTTTTGTACAGATATAAATAATGCACAGAACAAAAGCATTCAGAAAAATAGGTCAAACTATTTAGTCAAATTAAGTTTTGTATTCTAGCTACATATCCGACACCTTAGCTCAGCCGGTAGCGTGTCTATCTACTGAGTTATGTATCCCAGGTTCGATTCCTTGTATGGTTGAAAAATTTATCATTGGTGAAATGAGGGTTTACCCTTTCACAGTGATGAATTAACGGCCGGGGACTGGATGTTGTGTCTGTCCTAGCAAGCCGGTAGTGGAAAATAAATGGTTTGAACAAAAAACTGACTCCGGCCATTGAATGGTAAAATCATTATAAATTGGTTTGAATTTGTCGCTGCTTCAACCACAACCTACCTCCATCTCCCCCCAGTTGTCTGTGTCCCAGTTCTCATCGTAGTCTGACACAGAATCGGCTCCTTTACTCTCCTCCTGCTCGAGCGATGTCATCGAAGTGACACTGGAAGTGGTTGTTGAGATACTGCTGCTGGAAGGTTGTTCTGGAACATAACACTCATTTACATTTGGGGACCAGTATTTTTTTTTTTTAAATTTTGTTTCCTTTTTGTGACTGCGTCTTACTACCCATTTGGGTTATATGCAATGAAACTAATTACGTTGTGTCAGTAATGCGGCAGGTTAAATTTATAGGCAGTATACCCATATTTTCATAAAGTTAGAGTAAGAAATAACTTAGGAAAAGATACCATCAATACACCTGACCAGGGTTCAAACGCCAATTTCCCTGTCAGTCTATTGCAAGCGAGATGCTTCAGAACATTCAACCAAGAAGCAATGACATCATTATTATTATTATAGTGATGATAATAATAATTATTTTGAAATAATGGACAGTCAGGAGGAAAGGAAAAGTAACTATAGTAGCTAATAAACAGAGGTAAGTTGAACCCATATTTTATCCTCAAATCAAAAGATACATTTTATACACAAACTATGAATTTCAAATTTGAAAAGTAGAAAAAAAAAGATAGCATAAGAAGTTAATATTTTCACATTGTTATTATTTTACATCTCATGTGATTTAATTAATACAAATTCTGAAGTTACTATACAATATAAAAATATGAGCTAAATTTTAAAATTCTTTGTAATAATATTTCATGTGTGGTCAAGGTTTTTAGGTTAGGTTTGGTTGGCAATGTGTAAACTGGTGTAATGTTAGTCAGCATCGACTGGCATTCTCGATCCAGGTGCATTACAACATGGCAGCTACAAGCACACGACTAATATTGGGTAACATCCAGTGTGTAAAAATGTATAGTGTGGTCATAGAAAGGATGTAAGAGTAGTGACGGAGTGGAAGTGATCTGTGCCTGAAAATATGGCGCAGTGGTTAACACAATGCTTCATCTGGAAAAGTACCCATTGTCAACAATCATGAATAAGTTTTGAATCCACCCCAAGGGCCAATATATACAAATGAGGGTGGATGCCATGGCAGCAGACATTCCAACCATAAGCACACAGAATGATCTTTACAAAATTCATCGGCTGCCCTCGAGGATCAACACAGGCCCAGGTATTTTTCAAGAGTTGATGCAGGGGCTACTAGCAGGTATTACAAGTGTAGTAGTCTTTTGTACAATATACTAAATCATCATCATCATCATCATCATCTATTTACAGCCTGTGACCGGGTCAGTTTAGTAAAATACCTCCATCTTTCTCGATCCTTCCACCACTCTTACTCCTTTAATTTCTTCCATTATTCTCCTCTCACTTGAACACTTTGTTATCTGCTCCTCCCAACACTTTCTTGACCTCCCCTAAATATATATCAATATTGATATAACAACATCAGAACGAGCACGATGAAAGCCTACATCAAGTATTGCAGGGCCTTTACAACCCGGGGCTAAAACCCCAAAAGTAAAAAGGTATGCCAAGCACAAGAGGTTCAGGCAGCTCCACTAAAGGCATACCCTCAGGCCTGGGCAATGCCAACCAACCTTTGGTCTGGAATCCACGTATATTTTGCAGGGGCTTTTTAAGGTCAGTTGCTTTTTATAGCAGTAGATTCTTACTCTAAATGGTCTGAGGTAAAACCCATTGCCTAAACAACATAATTTTCAACCAAACATTACCTTAAAGATATGTTTGCGACTCATGGGATTCCAGATTTAGGGGTGTCTAATAACAGCACCCAATTCAAATTTGAAGAATTCTGCAAATTTTGGAAGGAAATGGAGCTAACCATATTACAACAGATTCTTTCCAGCCAGCCTTAAATGTGTTAGCAAAAAGGGTTTTGTAATTAGTCAAGTAACTGGTACCAAAACACACAGAAGAGGATTGGTAGGCAAGAGCTCTGCTTGCCATGAGGACAATAATCAACACAAATACTGTACAAACACTAGTGTAGCTTCTAATAGCCTAACATCTTAAAACACCATTGAGCAAACTTCACCCTGACACCTTAACAATCACCATCACCGCTTCCAGCTTGTAGCTGGGTCAGTTTAGTAAAATGCTTCCATCTTACTCTATCCTTTAACCATTTTTCCTCCTTTAATCCCATCAATTCTTCTCCTTTCACTCGCACATGTTCTGTTATTTGTTATTACCATCTCTTTCTTGGTCTGATAAATAGTGGAAACGTATATCAACTAAGCGTGTAATAAATAATGGAAACATAATCAATAAGCAGTGTATATAAATAATGGAAACATATATCAACTAAGCAGTGTATATAAATATGGAAACATATATCACTAAGCAGTGTATATAATAGTGGGAAGTATCAACTAAGCAGTGTATATAAATTGAAGTATACAACTAAGCAGTGT
The DNA here is from genome assembly GCA_039000515.1 of Timema cristinae. NCBI lineage: Eukaryota > Metazoa > Arthropoda > Insecta > Phasmatodea > Timematidae > Timema > Timema cristinae. The sequence continues at coordinate 24,511,135 of JBCFYV010000012.1, read as the reverse complement.
ATAAATAGTGGAACATATATCAACTAAGCAGTGTTTAAATAGTGGAAATGTATTCAACTAAACATGATTAATAGTGGGAACGTATATCAACTAAGCAGTGTATATAAATAGTGGAAACGTGTAGCAACTAAGTAGTGTATATATTTTCTATTATGACCATATAGTTTAAGAATATACTTTTTGTGTTCTGTTCCAGAGGAGAGAACTGTCATGTACAGTTAAGGAATTTATGTTAAGTTAGGTTGACAACTTGTGAACTGGAGCAATGTATATGGTTTAGTCAGAATCGACAGGGACCCTTGTTTCTGGAGCATTCCAATGTGGCAGGTACAAATGGATGACTACAGAGTGAATAAATATAACAGGTAGCATCATAGTGTAACAGCGTGTAATGTGGTCTCTCTCTGTCCTCCTAGTACCCCGATGTTGCCGAGTCTAGCAATGATTCTCGATACCTACTAAATTTAAAAATCATAAATGTTTTAAAATTATTACTATACTGATTTTTTGTTTGTTTGTTTGTTTGTTCACAGACCACTTTATTGCACTACACAGATTGGTATGCAGTCAGAAAAGGTTGGACCTCACAGGAATAAATCAAACACAAAACCAAACTACATTTAGGTAATATAACATGCGAATTACAAAGCGATAGTGTTTCAATACAAAAGACAAGCAGGCAGATACCCTGTCATTAGCAAAAACACCCATACAACGACTCAGACCTAGAGATCCTGGTTTGCTGAGAGTTTTGCTGGCCATGGAGGAAGACTTGACGGTGTCAGACTGACTGCGGTAGAACTTGGCGGTGACTGCAGTTACAGCCCAACCCGCCCAGGTGGCAGCAGCGTTTGACAAGCTCGGGGTGGCTGTGTTCACATCAGCCTCTGTGTTAACACATCAGTAATATATTATTAGATTCATTTTGGGTAGAAATTGGATTTTAGTTTCTACAGTTTATGTTTGTTTAGTTAAGACTATAGCCATAATTATAGCCTTATCAACATGACAAAAACATGGCAACCAAATTGCCAACACACATATGATTGACATTCTGGTATTCTAGTAGCTAATACGGCCGTTACTTAGTAGTATGAGTGATAAAATACTTCCCAAAAAGTGTTTAGCAGTAAATTCATAATTTTAAAGAATACAATTATTTTTATAAAAAAAAATCATATCAAAGTAATAGTTATGTAAAAACATACACATAGATTTATAGCCCGGAGTGGTAGGAAAAGTAAATAAATCATGAAATATTAAATTTTTTAAATAAGTTTCACAAATACTTTTCTAATCCAAATACTAATTCAAACATTTAAAATTGAATGTTTTCATATAATTAGGATTTTCGCATACACATTTAAAAAATTTATAGAAAGCACAGACAATATATTTATTTTCAACATTTATTGCAATAAAAGTTTACACTAACAAATAAAATAAAACACACCCATGGACTCTCTAAGACTTGGGTCCTCCGATACTTTCTCCAACTTGCCAAGGAAGCCCTTGATCGTCCTGAACACGCTGTCCCGCACACTCTTTTCTGGGTCAATGGTCAACTGACAGAGAGCAGGCAGTATTCGTGTCGCCACCTCCGACAAGAGGAAGTACTGCTGAGTGGCTGCCAGGGCTAACACACCTGTGACAACACATACGTTCAGGGTCTGTTATGACCAACGTCAAGGTGTTGTGTGTTTGAATCTGGTCTAGATACCACAATATGTCATTAGTGGGTGTATACAATATCGCGGGCCCATCACCCCCCCCCCTCTCTACACACAGCTAACCTTACTCTGATGTACAACCAATGGGAATGAAGGGTCAACTGAATCCCCTTGGGAGGATGAGAGTTTATGGCTTGACAGAAATCTAATATCCTTGAAAAAACTTGAAGAATTTAATTTGTAAATTCAAATTGCTGTGGTGCAACGAAAAGCAAAGATGAAATTATAAAATAATAAGAATATAATCTACAATTAAAATATACCTTTTTATCTAAATAATTTTTTCCAGAGAAGTAAAGAACAAAATTATGGTGTATTTATTTTAGGAGATTTGTAGATCCAGTTGTGTAGGCATTGTGGATAAGGTGAAGTCTATTTAAGGTTTGAATAAGTTAAACTATTCTTTCAACCAGACCCACCTTCAAAGTGAGAGTCAGGCACACTATCCCTCCAACCTACCTTCAAATTGAGAGTCAGGCATATTATCCTTGAAATCAGCCCCACCTTCAAAGTGAGAGTCAGATGTTTGAGTCAGGCATATTATCCTTGAAACAAGCCCCACCTTCAAAGTGAGAGTCAGATGTTTGAGTCAGGCATATTATCCTTGAAACAAGCCCCACCTTCAAAGTGAGAGTCAGATGTTTGAGTCAGGCATATTATCCTTGAAACAAGCCCCACCTTCAAAGTGAGAGTCAGATGTTTGAGTCAGGCATATTATCCTTGAAACAAGCCCCACCTTCAAAGTGAGTCTCAGATGTTTGAGTCAGGCATATTATCCTTGAAACAAGCCCCACCTTCAAAGTGAGAGTCAGATGTTTGAGTCAGGCATATTATCCTTGAAACCAGCCCCACCTTCAAAGTGAGAGTCAGATGTTTGAGTCAGGCATATTATCCTTGAAACCAGCCCCACCTTCAAAGTGAGAGTCAGATGTTGAGTCAGGCATTATATCCTTGAAACCAGCCCACCTTCAAGTGAGAGTCAGATGTTTGAGTCAGCATATTATCCTTGAAACCAGCCCCACCTTCAAAGTGAGAGTCAGATGTTGAGTCAGGCATATTATCCTTGAAACAAGCCCACCTTCAAGTGAGAGTCAGATGTTTGAGTCAGGCATATTATCCTTGAAACAAGCCCCACCTTCAAAGTGAGAGTCAGATGTTTGAGTCAGGCATATTATCCTTGAAACAAGCCCCACCTTCAAAGTGAGAGTCAGATGTTTGAGTCAGGCATATTATCCTTGAAACAAGCCCCACCTTCAAAGTGAGTCTCAGATGTTTGAGTCAGGCATATTATCCTTGAAACAAGCCCCATCTTCAAAGTGAGAGTCAGATGTTTGAGTCAGGCATATTATCCTTGAAACAAGCCCACCTTCAAAGTGAAAGTCAGATGTTTGAGTCAGGCATATTATCCTTGAAACAAGCCCCACCTTCAAAGTGAGAGTCAGATGTTTGAGTCAGGCATATTATCCTTGAAACCAGCCCACCTTCAAAGTGAGAGTCAGATGTTTGGTCAGGCACACTACCTAGTAAACATGATGTAATTGTATATATATACTTATTAGTTGTACATAAGAGTAGGGTTAGCTGTATGTAGAGGGATGAAGGAAACATGACGTGATGGACCTGAAATGTTTTGTACCAAAAGCACAATGTGATGGACATGTGATGTAATAGTGGTCCCCCGTCGTTAACAAGCAAGGTGTGGTATTATGTTGTCCACTATAATCTTGGGGATAAATGTTTATTTTAAAAACCTTGTCCAATTTCTGTTCAAAAACTAGATTTCAGGCAAATTAAATAGTACCATATTGAGGGCATATTCAATCAATCACATAATCCTCAGTTTATTGGTAGTGGAAATAAATATTGGAATACACAATATATTTATTTGGCAATAAAATAATTTCTTAAATTAATTAATCTAGGAGAACATTTAAGGACATTTAGAGGCGGAATTAATTTTTTTTATATAAGTCAATTTAAACATAGCACATAATAATTTGATTCATGCTAAGAGAGAGCTCAGAATTTTTTAAACCCTACCTTCTTTCAAAAGCATCAAGTTTTTGAACCTGAAAACTCAAGTTGCCAGAATGATAGAACACAATTATTACAATTATTGTATATTCTTAGTTTATTTGGTTAGTAGTGTAAAGATAAAGTAGAAAGTATTCTACAAGGAAATATTATTGAAAGCTTTTAATATTTAAGAATAATTTTTTAGTTTATAGTTAATAAAACAACTGAGACATATTTCTTGAATGTCAATGTTGGTGGTTGAGAGTGGCTTCCTATCATTACCACATTGGCATTTTTAAAGTTATTAGATCGGCATAAAGAGAAGATTTGATTGTTGTGCTACAAACATATTTGGTTTTGCTAGGAGATTTATGTTTAGTACTTTCTTTGCAGTGGACCTTCTGTTTTGCTGATTTGTATAGTTCTAGAAAAGTCTATTTTGGTATAGCTATGGCATAAAAGTTAAGAATGTTTAAAAAGATTATAAATTTTGTTTACATAATGTTGTTGGCATGAAATCTTACCTGCACTGCGCGCAGGCGGAAAAGGATCTCTCATAGCTCGGATGAAGGCTGATATAAGAACTTTCTGCCTTATTTGAGGGTGCAAGTGCTGAGCTATTTTACCAAGACAAACTGTAGTGTTGGTTCTGATTCCACCCTACAATTAATAAAAATCTATAAATTAATATGCATTTGCATATAAGAGTTGATGCAGTTCCTTGTTAAGATGGCTTATTTCATTTCTTACATAAATATAAAAAGTGAAGTGCAAAAAATACCTGATCATCTTTAGCCTGAAGTCTGGCAAAATGCCTTAAGACTTCAACATTCAAATTGTTGTAGTTCAACTTTGGTGCGAGATGAATCACAGACTGAAAAATTAAAATAAATAAACTATATTAAAATGTGAAAAGTAGCCTAAAGTGTTCTAACACATACTTTCTCATTATTTTGTATACTTTTCTTCTATGAAGACGAGATTTTTCGTGAAAATTTTATCTAGTAAGATTATCAAATCAATCAATTATTTCTCTCTCTTCAAGCCAAGTCCTTCTTACACTCATATTTGGCCAAACATGTAAAACCAGTAACCTATCCCTATATAAGATTGATGTTGCTTACCTTCACAGTATGCTCCCGCACAGTAGAATTTGTGTCCATAAAGCCGTGAGCTATTTGTGGGAAGATCTGTTCATTGACTGTGGCTGCCTGGAGATGGCCTTCAAAGAGTAAGCAAACACAAATCTATATAAATTCATATTTCCTATCAATTTGGTTTGAAATAACACTTTACAAAATCAGGAAAACTGAGAACAGAATTGTTTGGAAAATGAACAATTTTAACTACCTACTTTTGGCAATAGTATTAGCTATTAGTTTTTGAAACAGAGCCAAACCACGAATAAACATTTAAATATAATAAAACTAGTGAAATAATTAAACCAAAGAAGAGCTATATTAATATTTATGTAACCAGTAGAACACCAATTACCAATGAAATGTTCCAATTGCTGCAAGAGTCGTATCCTAGTGGCTCGATCAGTTGAAGCAAACAATTTCACTACACAAGGAACTATTTCTTTTGGTAATCTGCCTCGTCCAATAAACGACCCAGCTACAAATCAACCAATCAAATAAAGCTTCAAAACAAGGTCGAAAAAACACCTCATTAATACAAATTATGTGATTTCAAATTTAAAAACTACAGGTAACTAAAGCACTTATAAAATTTATATTTTCTACACAAAAAATATAAATTCTACATGTTTTAAAACAATGCTAAAACAAGAAGGTTTAATTTCTTAACATAGATATTGAGTCTTAATTATAGCTCCCAAGTCCCAACAAGACAAGGCAGGGAAATAAAGACTTTTTGTAAAAACTTAATCCATTCTTCCAAATTAAAAGTAAATCAGTAGTTTCTCTCCACCCCTAACTCTCTTACCCCTTCCCCATTTCTGTATTTTTAAAAATACTTTCTTGTATCAATGTGATTATTTTCAAAGCATGGTTTCTCTTGAAGAAATTAAGATCTGAGATATTCTTAAATTTTGTAAACCAGGCAAATATATTTAAATTAAGCTCTTAAATATTTTACTTTATTTTAACAAGTTTTGTTTATGTGTTTTTTAACTGTCTTATTTTATGTATTTCTTTAGATCAGGGTTTGTTAAAATCTGTGGTGCAAGAGGTTCATATGAGGTACATCATTTTTATACTTTGAACAAACAGTTCAATCCCTTTAGCTTGGTGACACTCGCTCCACTGTAAATACGAATAATATGATTGGCAAAGCATCAATAAAAACCATTACGCCTTTTGAATTTACTTATCTTTGTAAAATGGTTTGTCATTAATGAAGGCAATAAAAACTAATCAAGGAAACAGACTGGTGATTTGGAGATTAAACCTGACCTCAACTATTTCTTTGATAGGAAAAAAAATCAACTTTACCACTGACAAATACATATTTTTAAATAATATATATTCTACACAGTTAAGTAGACCTTCATAAGTAGTATTTAAGTCATCACATATGGAAGCATATAATTAATATTTTATGTATCTTTTTTAAAGCTTTTATTAATTTTAAAATTCCAAAAATTCTAAACACGATTCATGTCAGAAAGTTTAGTAAGCAATGTAAAAGCGGTTTATTTCTTTTCGTTTTAATTTCAACATACAAGTTTTATAAGAAATGTATTGCTGTAGTGAGGCTTAACTATGTATCAAAATCTCAAGTTAGATTTTTTTGATGATCACAATATGTTCTTTCTGAGGTGTTGAGAAAAAGTAAAAACTATGAAATCAGGTCATTGCATAGAATATGCAATTTCTATTATAGTTTGTCCTTGATTTTAAGTGCAAATAACATGTTTACGGATTAAAATGACCAATTAAAATAAGTTTTAATTATGTAATTTTAAACAGTCTGAAGGTTTGAAAGTTTTGCGCACCTTTCAAGGGTTTCCTCTACAATTTGAACAATTTTCACCTTTCCAATTTGTTGAGAAGTACTAAAAAATCTTCTGGACAAATGTAAAGAAATGTACAGGCAGTCCCCATTATACGCGGTTTAAAGATAATGAAAAAGGTCCTTGAAAGGTTTTGTATTTGAGCAGAGTGGCGCCAAAGTGGTGATTGGTTGGAGTTTACAGTTAGTATGTAATGATGTGGCGCGCTGTTTGTCATCTTGCTCTCTCCTCAAGGTCAGTGCTCCCATGCTCTGTCATTGTCTAGGTTTGTCTATTTTTACAACTTAGTCACCTCTAACTATCGATCGCTGTCATAGCTCTGCGTTGTGTATGTACATACCTAGTTTAGCAAGTGTATTTCCTGTTAGCGTTTTATTGAGTGATGTGACATTTTGTTTAGTGTTGTTGTCGAGTTATTGAAAATGTCGCAAAAACCAAGGAACATTAAGTGCAAATACTAAAAAATGTGCGAGAAATTCTCTTTCATTGAAGATTAAACTGGAAGATTTAAAACATATTGATAAAGGTGAAACCCGCCTCAGTGGCGTAGTTGGCTAACGCGCTAGTCGTGTTGAGCTCGACCGCCGAGGACGGGGAGATCGAGGTTCAAATCTCGGTCGGGTGAACTGGGGATGGTTTTTCCTAAATGGTTTTCGACTCTCTCGCCACACAAATGCAGGTTCACTTTCTATAATTCAACCTTCCCAATTCCCAATCCATTAGTGTAATTAGTACTTAAAGTGTATAACCCGAACGGGTAGTAAGACGTGGTGCTAAATAATGATAAAGGTGAACGTGTTGTCGATATTCAGCGAGTAATGGGTCTTACAGAGTCGTCCAAAAGAATGATCCGATCAAACACAGACGCAATTCGTATAAGTGTTGAAACTTGTATGAATTTAGGTGTTGCAAGAGTAGCTAAATCGAGATCAAATGCAATGGAAAAAAAGGATAAGCATTTGTCTACCTGTATTGAACACCACAAACAGCGGAATGCGCCTATTTCTATGGTAAGCATTCAAGAAAAAGCTAAACGTCTTTATGCAGAATTAACACAAGATATGAAAATCCACCAACAGTTAACGCTAGTAGAGGTTGGTTAAACCGTTTTAAGGCTCACAATGCTTTTCACAGATTAAAAGTTATGGGCGAGGTTGCTTTTTCAGATAATGAAGGAGCTGATGAATTCAGAGAAACTACATTTAAAAATATTATTGCAGAAGTTGAATTTATGGCAAAGCAAGTTTTTAATTTAGACGAGACTGGCCTACTTTGGAAAAGAATGCCAAGCAAAACTTTTATTTCTATTGAAGAGAAATATTCACCTGGTTTCAAAGCTGCTAAAGACGGTTGCAAATTGCTTTTTAGGGGCAACGTCTTGGGCGATTGTAAATTAAAACCATTGATGATTTATCACTCAGAAAAATCAAAAACCACAAGCACTTAAAGGTTGCGATAAAAGTATATTGCCAGTAGTTTGGAAAGCTAGTAAGAAAGGTTGGATGGTAGGCAAAATATTTTATGATTATTTTTCACAACATCTTCAAGACAAAAGAAAAAAAAAGGAAAACAATAATACTAAGGTTTTGATTCTTGTGGATAATGTGTCGAGCCATCCCTAAGAAATATGCAAGGTGAATGTAAACATCAATGTTGTGTTTCTTCCCCTAACACTACGTCTTTATTGCAGCCTATGAACCAAGGTGTAATTTCATCGTTCAAATCCAATTAGCTTAAGGAGACACACTCACAACTCAAACACATGTGATGCTAAAGACCAGCTTTCAATTAAAGATATTTAGAAACAGTTCAACATTAAGATGGCTATTGAAACCATAAATAAATATTGGAAAGGACTGACACTTCACTGTGTGAACGGAGTGTGGGAAAAAACTATGGCCTGAGGTTACAGCGGAATCAATCAACAACAGTGAAGAAATTGACGGAATCTCTCAAACGACCAAAGAAATAGTGAACTCGACTCACCAAGTTAGATTCACTGATGTTGACGAGGAAGATGTTTCTGTGCTTCTACAGACACAAGAAGAAAATGATCTGAAAAACGAGGACCTGCTGTCAATGGAAGATGAAGAACCTAAATGTGTTAAAATGTTAACGGTAAAGGGATGTCACAGGCTTTCCAAATGATCAATAATGCCTTATGCTACTTTGAAAACAATGATCCTGATGAAACAAGAAGTGGAAAAGTCAAAAGAGAAGTTGAACATGTTATAAGTGTGATAGTGAACTATATAACTGGAAGTTAAAATCCTCAACTCAACTGTCCATTAAAAACCTTTTTTCACAAAACAATGTTGTGTCAAATGAATGGGAAACAAGCTCTTCTGAGTCTTCAGAAAATGTTGGCTACAAGTAATAATCCTAAAGGAAGTAAAAAACAGAATTTCTTTAATATGTGTGTATGAACTAGTATTTTACAGTAATTTTAATTGGGAAAAAACTACTGTACAGTTTTTTATTTTTATAACTTTTTATGTACCTTTTATTAACATAATAAAGGCATATGTACAGTAATGATTTGGTTGAGTATTTTGTCAATATAAATAAAATTAATTTGAATAACCAAATCGCTTGTTTTAGTTACTAAACTCCTTTTTAACGTAAGTCTACTTGATCAATATCAAAACATACTAAGCTGGATGACATTCTATTTGCTGCTATCGCGCTAGGCTATAAATAGTCCCCGTTATACGCAGTTTCGCTTTACGCGGCTTTTTACCGGAACGCATCTACCACTTATAAAAGGGATTACCTGTATAGAGACCCCATTATACTTTTATTAATATGGATATTGTTTAATCTAACCTTAGAATTTTTATTTATTTAACCTTTTTTATTCACTTTGCATAACCTAGGAATGTACGAGTACTTGAAATTTCAAGCTGAGTTTTAAGAGCTGCTTGAACTCGACTCGAAGATTTTTACAAGACTCGAAAAATTTGTGTACTCATATATTTTTCGATCCTTTTCCCCAAAATTCCTACTTTGATTAATTTTATTCAATTTTAAGATATAATTTCATAATAAATACAGTCCCACAACTCCTTTTGTCTAATTAATAAAATCATTTAGTTATATTAAATTTATTTAAGAATTAAAATACGGGTGATAGTTGATTTTTTCACAAAAAAAAATTAATTACAAAAAGATATAAATTTCTACTAATTTATTGTTTATGCATGGATCTATTACCAAAATTAAACTGGAAATATTTCTTGCACCAATAGTGGATGAAAACATTGAGTTTTTTCCAACTTTACTTGAAGTGAAAAAAATGCTATTTATACACCCCTTACATAGACATTGAATATTAATTTACTTGCTATTTAATTTTTTACATTTTGTTTTATAAAAAATATTTCATTATCTTTATTTTACCTTTATATGGATGCACTTTTAGATCCCAAATATAATGATTTAATTATCCTGTAGATGCTGTTTTTATGTTCTTTGATAATTTATTTGTTTTGTGATCAATTTTTTAGTTATTCTAGCATAGGCTTAAAGTTTGTTGAATCCGAGTTTAAAGTTCACCTTAAACATTGGCATCAAAACAGCAGAGCCAGCGTCTCCGTACTCGAATGCTGTAATGAGCTGGGGCAGTATCTTTTGCCTACAGATATTCTCAGGGAAGTTATCAAGCTGGGGCGGGAGTGCGACGAAAAAACGATTCTTCTCTCCTTTGTCTTTGATCTGAATCTCCTCCAGGAACAGTAGTGTATCCACGAGATCATTTTTGAAATAGCCGCCAAGTTTTCTACACCTTGTAATTATGTCAGCAGGGTTTGGTCTTGAGGCAGGGTTAGCTCCCACCAGTTCACAATAAACAGAACTCAACTGCTTGGGAATCTGAAATAAGAATTAAAAAAAAAAAACACTTGTTTTTATTCAAACAAAGATAGGCTGTATTAATACCTAAAAAAAAACTATTTTTGATTTTTTTAACCAATGCTTTTTAGTACCTGCTTGAGTTAAATGCATACATTAATATGGTAATGAAATGGAGATGATTTAGGTATAAATTTGGATAAAATCTACCTGAATTTGCATAAAAAGATAGCGGGGAACCATTTAGGGGTAACTACTCTCAGCGCATATGACTGAGATTTGAGACCTCATCTCCAAATCATCAGCAATCCAGTCCAGTTTGAAAATGAAAAGTTATATAATTCGACCACCAATGCGAGTAGTGATTAATCAAACAAAGAGAAATATAGAACTTGCATGATAATATTAATAATAAGCAATAAATATTCTCTACAAGTGTAGGCCATGGACTGAACCTGGTCCTCACAACAAAAATGCTGGGATAATATGCCTGAACGTCGAACTATTTAAGTGAGCCTAAGTAATTTTTTCTTGTGACCAGATCACGTTCACTAGGAAGTGGTCATGTACTATGTTCCTGCTCACCAGATGGCATGCTTGTGTCTGATTGCATTTGCCTTAAATGCATACACATGTTATGTCACTCTTCTATCAGGTTAGAAAGCACGTGATATTAATAGAACTACTCAAGATTATTCTTACCTGTAGTCATATTCATTAATGCCAAAACTGACTACTAGCATTTAAACTAAGGAGATTGGATGGGAGTGGATAATAATATTAGAACAGTCCATTTGACATTCTGGGATTTGAATTATGGTCTAATAATCCCTAAGAATAACCCTGTTGATTTCAAAGGGTACTGTATTAATTTGGTTCAGAAACTGCCAATAAAATACAGCCCGATGTTCATAGGAAGAGCCTTTTCCGACAACTACTAGATCTACTTTCATGTATTTATATGTCAAGTAATGTGATAGGCAGCTGTCACTTTTGATATTATATTAGCAATACCTATAAAATAACACTAATAATATAGTGAAATGTTATCATTGTTGACCTAAGAAATTATGTTGGTATTATTTAAAAGGTTTGTCCTACCAAACTCCTACTGTAACAACCACATGGAAATTTGTTTCAATATTATCTTAACCTACAACCATACTTTCTACCGGGTTTCTGCAAATAGGACACAAACAAACAACGACATATTTATAGTTGGCAAAACTAAGAAACTACTGGCTTGCTTGATCAAAAAGTGAGTGACTTTGGGTCACAAATATAAATAACGTAGCCTGATGTTTTGGTGTCATGGTCAAAGCATTTTTGCCGTGGCAGTCAAGCTGAAAGTATATGTGATGCTTTAACACTACTCACATTTTCAATGTCTCTAAGTGCCGACTGTTGAGGCAGAGGTCCATTGAAAGCTTCCCATATGAGACAGCCCAGCCCCCACATATCTGTAGAGCTGGAAATATTTTAAAGTAACAATTTAAAGACACATTGCCTATATTAGCAATGTGAAAATTTATTTTATTTTGATTGGACTTTAATTTTATAAACAAACAATTTGACTAGAAAAATATTTAAAATTTATCTTGCCCAATATCTAAAAAAAAAATCCAATCATATAATTTTAAAATTTAGTTTGAACGAATATTATGTTTAACATCATGTCTTACTCCCTTTCCAAGTTATACTCATAAGTAAAATAACATTAAGTGTTATGGATGAGTAAGGTTGAATTTAAAGGAAATGTATCTAAATTTGCATGGAGTATAAAACCATTTTGGGATAATCACCTCCAATACCACTGATCAAGATTAAAAACCTGGTTTCTTTGTCATCTGCAGTAGAGTCTATTGCGAGAATGACATCTTAGACCGTTTGACCATAAAAGTAGGTATAGTTATATGAATGATTGAACGGGAAAAAACTGCAACTAAATAAACTATATTCCCCTAATAATTTAATTATAGAGACATGCAGTTCATAACGTATATATCAAACAAGAATACTCATAAGATTCTATTGATGACAAAATATTGTAGGTTCTCAATTATTCAGAAAGAATGTGTACTCTTGAAATACCTACTGAGAACGTTGTGAGGTAATACTGTTTAAATAACTTAACAATAACTACAATAAAGGCCAACTTGAAGCAATTTGGACACAACTGAGTAGTTGAGTGTTATTTTAAAATCACACCATTTACATTACACATATTTAACAACAATGTAAGCTATACAGTTTAGTGTTATTTTTAATGGCGATGAGCCATTGAAGTGTGTGTAGGAGATAATTTATAATGGTCTTTTTTTAAATAATGTAAACCAGCAGTTCTCAAACTGGGGTACATGAGCACCTTTCAGGGGGTACGCAAGCGGATCTCAAGGAAAAATTGGCAACATAACAGAGGAATTAAGGTTTTCCCTAATTGTTGGCAATTACCATTATCTGGTTATTTCCACTCCTCTTTTTCCCGTATTTGCTCTCAGTTGGAGACGATTTCTAGAATTTTCATCCCTCTATCTAACATCTTCTACATTAGCAGTTTATTATGTCTTTCTCAACAACATTTCTCTGTTAGAGTGATTTTTGATCCATGGTGTACCTAAATAAGTACCGCAATAGGCTATATTTGGAGCCGGACCTTCGCTTGAAAGTTTCAACTGGACAAGCTGACATCAAAAATTGTGCCAAGCCATGCAGCCGCACTCTTTTCAATGAAATATTTTGAGATTCATAATATATCAGCTCAAGAATTACAATAAAAATTTTGATTTGAAAATATTCGGTTTTATGTTTACTTTTTTCCTTTATTTTTAATGAATTTGTGAAGAAAACGTATACAGCTTTTTACAGTAAAATTATGTTTTTTTAACTGATCGTGATGATTCTCTATAATAATAGGATGCTCTCTAAATAGCTTTGTCACATTAGAAATATTTTGATTATGGATATATTTCCCCCACTAGATTACATAGATCAATAATTTACCAAGTGGTCATCTTTCTTAAAGCCTGTCATTTGGATTTTTTTTTTATCTTGGGGGGGGGGGGGGGGGGGGGTATATTAAACTTTTACTCATGGCCAAAGGGTACAACCTAAAGAAAGTTTGAGAACCGCTGATGTAAACATTTAATATACAGCTGGGTATCCACTTGTTGTGTATCAACATATCGTATCATTGTTGCGTATCAGTGGTAAATGGGAAATCGGTGCAAAGTGGTGTGTCAAATGTGATACAAAGATAAGCAATGGGCCCGATCAGTCGTTTGTTGGTTTTTTGCAGTCACATCAAAGGAATGATACAGCACTAGGTTGCAACATAAGTGAACGAGCTACCATTTTACTGCTCTGCACGCTCATTCCTGTCGACTGTTGAGGACGCTCGGCGGAAACCTTGTGTAGAGATTTGGTTTTTGTTAGTATGTTTTTTATTTTTGTTATAGATTTTTGTTTGGCCCAATGGAGTGGAGTAAGGTGGAGACCATACGGTTTATATAAATATACCGTAAGAAGTTACTTAATTTGAGATCCAAAACATCCTGATCATTTCAATAAAGTGCAAAAACCAGATGCGTGGGAGGACAGATGTGCTCATTTTTGTCAGAATAACTATAACTGAACACTCAAGTTTGATACTTATCTTAGTCCTGTGTTCTCCGTTTCGATACGGGTCCGCGGTGATGATACGAAAAAAAATCAGACAAAGTTGCACCGTATTGTATTACAAGATATGTAACAATGACATGATACGCATTAGTGGATACCCACTTAAAAGTTTGGAAAAACAATAATGTATTGGAATATTTGTAAAAAAACATTTTACATAAATATATATTAAATTGAGTGATCTACAATTGTCATAAATATCAATACCAATAAAAAAATAGCAATAAAGTAAAAGCGCATCAATAATTTCACCAAAAGTATTTTTTTAAATAACCCATATTGCACTAATACTATAAAATAATAAAGTTTGACCATGGCATAAATGCTAAAATATCATCCCATTAAATAAATCTATTGTAAATAATAAATACAGCATACATACATATCTAATTAGTATGCCATTCCCTGACGGGGTAGGCAAGAAACTGTGCTTATAGGTCAAAAAAACAGTTCGTACTTAATCAATCCTCACTAACTTTCTTCACACTTTCCTGTCCTAGCATACTCTCTTCGCTTCAACAAAATTCATATACTGAGTCATACATGCTCTTTTATTCTTAATACTATAATGTTTCTCTTTTTCACACATTTATCAATAACATGTAGCTATGTCTTACTTGGTCTACCCTTCCTTTTGATCCATACACTCTATCTTCATATATATTTTCTTTGTCAATTGATCCACATTGGTTCTTTCAACATGCCCAAACCAACGTGACACTTCTTTCACACTGAGCTAGCTATTGGATCTCCATTCAAACCACACTCCTTCAGCACCAATTCATTACTGCCTCTGTCCAGGCAAGTTTTAAAACATACATTTCTTACATATCTCATTCCAATCACATTCACATTGCACTTGTGTTTCTCCTGACAAACTTCACTACTACCCAGATAAAGCATTAGTAAATACAGCCCTCACTATTACACAAATAAGGCTATAGTGAATCAGAAATAAAGCCTTTGCTATTACCAAGATAAGGCTGACAATCTAATAATAGAATACCATTTAGTGATTTGTCTTTGTTTGCTTGGGTCTGCTTTCTCGGGAGGATCGTACTTCTCCAGGCTGGGAAGAATCTTGATAGGTAGTCCCATTCCCTCATTCGCCCCCGCAACATACTCCACCCCTCCCAGTTTCCACTCCCCTGCTGCATTCACAAACACTGAAGACAGACACACGTTGTTGTGGCGCAGGTTGCCATCATTGTTTAGGAAACTTAAGGCTCTCTGAAATAATTGTATAGTAATTAGTAAAAATGGACCAACACAACACTCCTTCTAAGCTGATTAAAAAAAGGTTTAACAGCCTATCTCACAAATAGTTAAGAGGGAAACTTGTTATGTGATTATGCTAAAACCAGAAAACCTAGAGAATTGTAGTTTTTCTTCATTCTTCATTTAACAACAGGCAAATTGGGATCATTTTAGTTGGTTTTAATTTTAAAATAATTTGTAGTAAGCCTACTGTTAAATCTACCTAAATGGACACCTCTGAATAATATCTTCTTCTTTTGAATATACAGTTTAAATTTCTCCAGCAATATAGCATCGGCTTTAAGATGAAACAACCTTCCAATAATGAATTTTCTCAATAAAGAACATGGACACTTCTAAAGATGCATATTTATGCACAGCATTTTCCAAACAGCGGACAAAAAATGAAAACACGGTCCATATGTTTAATATTTTACTGTACTTCAAGGTCTTACCTCCCACCCTGTCTGAGACATCAGCAGGAATATGTTCTAACAGTTTAGTTTGCTCATGTGCACATATACAGTACTTTTTACATTTAAATTCATATGTGTATTTTTTCTATGTAAACTGCAATCCATACAGTAAGCTGCATACAATATTTATTTATTAGGATATTCATAACTATCCTGTATGTAATACTGCACAGTGAAGTAATTAGATTGTTAGTAACTATCCACAGTATATAGGTTCATAAAGATTAAGCTTTGTGCAAGTATATGATTAAAAGTTTTTTTTTTGACAATTTCAGATCTTGGAGATTTCACTGTATTTTTAAAGTACAGTCCAATAAAAGTTTCCATTATTTCAATTCCAATTTATTTTGTGGCTTGAAAAGAGAAAATCACACCAGGATGTGACATCCATCCCAATATGTATTACCTACCCATAAGTTAGGTGTTATCCTTTGGGTGTGATCAATAAGTACCTACAATGATATTTACTTGTAGATAAGTCAAAATTACTAAATGATGAACCTAATAATTTGGTTGAGTCTTTAATTCAGATGATTTATTTTAAAATCAGCCTATGGTAGCCTTCAGATAATGTAATCTATACTTTTAAATATTATGCTGTAAAATTGCAATAGACTGGCCAGGTCTGTCTTATTGAATTTTGAGGTCTCCATCTTATACTCCATTCACGGTAGGAATTACTTTCTGAAAGGTCTTTTTTCCTACCAATATCTACTATATAATAGATTTCTGGTAAGGAAAAAGGCCTTTCAGAGAACAATTCCTAAGCTGAACAGACTTTATGTAGAGCACTTGGGTAGAATCCACTATTTTTACAAAACTGTATCTTGAATCAAATCTTGAATACGAATCTCCCATTTATCTTCAAATCTGAATCTTGGAATAGTGATGCACATAAGAAAATAAATATAGTTAAATAGTAGAAAATACAAACATTAACTAAGTGTTAACATTATTACATATAATCCATTCACTATAACATTCAGTTAAGTGTTAAATTACTGGTCTGGGGCATGCTTGTTAAATTAAACATATTAAGCAATTATAAATGGTTCTGAACCACCAATAATAAATCAGATTTTTTTTAATCCTTGAATTGCCTTAAGGATTTGAGGGAGTTGATGATTCAAAGGCCCATCCCTAACCATAACATTTTAAAATGGCTACATTAACTACTTAGGAGGTGGGTATTCGAGAGTTAAAATAACTGCTGGAAAAATAAAAATACTTAATAAAGATAAATATTTAGTAACTCATGACTTAATAGATGTGTGTCAATCCATCAAAAGTGTTTTCTTCAATAAGTTTGTTTTTCTCTGCATAAGAGCAGTTAAAATTTGAATCTTTGTTCTGACAAATTATTATTATTATTTAGAACCACGTCTTACTACCACTAATTACTTATAAGATTGAACTTCTTCTTTAGCTTCTGATTCTTGCTTTTTCAACAGGTTCTCTTTTTGCATATCCTCTTCGGCTACCTAAGATTTCTTTTCCAAAACTTTCCTATATGTTGATACTCTTCACTTTGGTTTTTTATTTTCTCTTTATCTTCTTGCTCTTGTTTCTTCCATTCAGCCTCAATTCTCTTCCCTTCTTCGAGTTTATCCAAGTACAACTTATGGGCCCATGTCCTTTCTTAATGAAATTCCTTGTGAATGATACGTGTTGCACTGATAGTTGTAATGTTTAAGACCATCTTTGGTAGACTGCATGCCTCTGGTGGATGTCTCAGAGAGACTGGTCCTGTTGTCAGTAAAATAGTTTGATGTTTGTGAGAATCCTTGCTCAACATCAGCATTTTCATGGGGTAACACAATGATAGCTATAACAAGCCTTTTAATTTATTCTATTCTAGTTGTAAATAGTTCATTATAACACTACCTCATAAAAACAATATTATAACCATTGAATTTCAAAGACACTGTACAAACTTTCGGGCATACAAATTGAATTTATTCAAACAGCGTGAAACATTATGATGCAAAATTTTGTTATGCTAACTTACCAGTAAAAAGGAAGATCCACCCTTCAACTTCTAAAAACCAAACAGTTTCTTTCTTTTGGAGGTCTAAAAGTAGGAAAAGTAGGATTTTTTCCTCAAAAGTAGGACTTTTCCTACTTTCCTACTGAAAAGTAGGACAAAAATGAGTCATGGATCAAAGTTTGAACCCTAACCAGGTATTGAGGGTGGTTTTACCTAGATAGTTTACCACTATTCCTTCTACACAAATTGTGTGGATACATTTTTTCTTTATTTTAACTTCCTTAACCCCCATTAGTATAAATAATCAAATGGACCAGACTCTGTGTGAATAACAAAATAGTAAACTCAAAATTAGTCAATTTTATTAGCAGTACAGTATTTACATTAGGAGCAGAAAAAGTTGATTTTCAGTGACGCAATCTAATGTAGTGCTTTCCAAATTTTTTAGAACTGTGGCCCAATTTTTAAACCGACAAACTTTTGCGATACACGTAACTTTAATGTCCATGATGGGGGAAGCGGGTATTTTTTAATTTAATTAGTTTACTTATCATAATAAATTATGTGCAAAGGGTGCTATTTTTTCTGGTTTCTGGTAATGACGGCTTTGATGCGAGCTATTTTCATGTGAAGGAACTTTACAATTTTAGTTTATAAAAAAAGTTTATGATTCCTACAAGTGCTGAAAACTTAGTATTGCATCTATTTTTTGAAGTTTTAATTCATGTTTAACAAGTTATCTTCTGACAGATAGATGCATTTTTTGTTTGACTATATTGACATTCCAGTCCATATGTTGCTCTGAAACAGCGACAAATTCAAAGAGGTAACAATCAAAATTTTCTTCCAATGCATTTACATATACTGAGATCACAGAGAGAGCAGGTTTCAACTAATTTTTTTTATAAAGGCTTCGAAAATATTTCAAAACAGTCATTATTGCAGTCTTAAATGTCCTTCTTCCACCATCCAAGTTTTCTGATGAATATTCCATTCATTGAATGAAACTATATCAGATATTTTCATATCTTGTAAGCATAAATTCCCTTTGTTTAATTTAGACAATATGTCCGCCAAACACATGAGTTTTGATACTCACTCCTAATTGAGCAACAATCCAGGCAGAAACATCAAACTTGATTTCTCTGTCCGTATATTATGCACCTTACCCTTTCCTTTTGCCATTTTTTGGTATATCAATCTTCAAATAATTAGAAAAATTTAAATTTCTAAAACTCTTTGCATCCCCACCAAATTTTGGCTCACAACTCGCAGTGTGAGAGTCACTGCTCTAATGACAATTACTTAAATTAGCTAAACAAAAGGAAAGAGTGTAGTAAAGTGAATTTTAAGGTACAGAGCTTACTGTAGTTGAAAATATAAGCTCACATTGTGGATTCAAATACCACATATGCATATGACCAGGATTGAAGCCCTGACCTCTAGAGTTGATAGTCAACATTTTGACTAAATTTGAGCTACTTTGAATCATTCTAGGATATGACTTTTAGCTTAGTCATTTTTATGTTCTACACACTCAAATATAATATAGTAAAATATATTAAGGTATTGTGGTAGATACCCAATTTCTCAAAAATATTGTTGAAAGCTACAAATAACAGATACTCACAGTAATTTGAAATATTCCCCAAGCTAAGTACAAATCTCTTGATTGGCCCTCCTTAGAAAGTACTGTAAGGTGGTTTTGTAATGGTTCCACATATTCCGTGGCTAGGTACAGTGCCTTGTCAGACTGGGGGAAAAAGAACAAACCAAACAATTTAAGATATAATGTAACCACTTCTGTTTCAAAGGCATCTAAGTTTGAATTAATTTGACTGTCTTATTGTTAAAACAAATATTTACACAGTACCATTTTTGTTTTTGATTACTGGGGCACGAATGGTAATGAATCCCTGACTGGCCTTTATGCAAGATACGGAAGCTCAGTTATGCTAGAGGATATCAAATTATGTTGATTGGTACTATTCAAAAGGAATAGAAATGCTAGCTAACTAAAAGGAAAGGGTAATGTCTTGTGAAGAGTTTGCGTATTTTGATTTGAAACCAAATGTAAGGTCAAGAGTAGTTTTTTTGATTATTTTTGAGTACTTTTGGGTTATATGCGTTTTTGAATGTTAAAAGCTACATCTGATTTTAGTTAATTGGTTAATGTATGGACACTATAAG
This sequence comes from Timema cristinae, assembly GCA_039000515.1. NCBI lineage: Eukaryota > Metazoa > Arthropoda > Insecta > Phasmatodea > Timematidae > Timema > Timema cristinae. Next base: position 24,490,975 of record JBCFYV010000012.1, on the reverse strand, counting down.
GGGTGTTCAGAAAGTAAGGAGTGATTGATTATAGTAACGTGATACAGGCTCATTCAATAAGTTCAAACAAAACTTTTTAACCAAATAGGTGAAGGAGACTGAGTTTTAAAATCAGAAGGAAGGGCCGCTTCTTGAATTTTTGTAACCTTTAACAATGACAGTGAAGTGTACTTACACTAAGAAAATCAAGGGAGAACAAACATAACAAAAGGTGTGGTCTGTTGTTTCATGGCAACATCCTCCTGCATGACAATGCCCAACCACATACAACAGCTAACCCCGTCAGTCTCCTTGAGGAATATGATTGGGAAGTCCTACATCCTGGACCTTCCACCAAGTGACTATCACTTGTTCTGGCACTTAAAATAAATATCTTGGTCCACAATGCTTTGGGAACGACATGCTCAAAAAGGTAGTTTAGGACTCGCTGAACTCTCAGGCGGCAAGCTTTAATGACATAAGCTTTACTAATGGTTTTATAAAAAATATCTTTCAAATGATAGCTTTTTATTAACTAGTAATCCCTATTATAATTTTGCAATGATAAAAGTTATTTCATATCATTAAGAGTTGTGGAGATGTGATCGAAACTGGAGATATCCACTTATGTGAAATACGTCATTTGAGTCAAATGAGATACACCATTTTGTTTGTAATGTTAAATAGTAGCTTCAGCTGGATACAAATTTTAATCGAAATAAGTAGTTAGAGCGGATTTCAAGAAAAATGATTTTTTTCTATTTGCCTCTCAGTAATTTTAGGGTTGGACATAAGGTTAGCTAGAAATTTTGTTTGGTTTTTTAAACCCTTAGCTTAAAAATATTGTATGCACATTGGCATGTTCATTTAACCTAAATCTTCTTTTAGGGAGCTAGAATTGAAATTAGAGGCAGTAAGTTTTGCTATAAAAGCTTAACGAAGCCACTGTTATGTAGGATTAAACATAATGAACAGATTAACTTACCTCTAAACTATCAAGATATGTGAGAATACTAGGATGTCGTAGTGTTTTAAGTCTCTTCACAGCTGCTTTAGCGACATCAAACTGAGTATCACTACCATTCCGGACATCAAACACAAATACAGACACTTCTTCACTTGTGCCCTGAAATTAAAAATAATAGATTTTGTTGATTGATTTAGGCTACAACATTGAACCACATTTTTTACAGCGGTTCTATAGCAAATTATTTTCTCAAAAATAGGACTGCGGAGTAGGAAACAATTTTAGGTGGAGTCGGAGTCAGTAAAAATGTAGCAACTTCAGCTTCAAAATAAGAACTTATGATTTTATAAGTATTATTTAGGACCAAAATTTGTAATTTGGCTTGAAATTTTTATTTAAATACAGGCTACAACTACAATGTCAAAGAAGCTTTCCACGAATACATCTGTAGGGCCTATTGAACAATTTTCTGCAGTAGGCCTAAATTTGTTATTCTTAATTAATGCACTTAAGCCATTTATGAAGGAATCTGAGTGGGCAGTAGAAAAATAGAGCAGTCAGGGTCAAAGGCTTGGCATAGTCTACTGATGCCGGGATCACGATCAACTTAACATAACTTAATGTAACGTTCACTTAAAGTTAACTTAACTTATGTGTGATCACAATTCACTTAACTTAACGTAACAACTCGAGCCAAACATATGCATTCTCGAGTATGATCTATGGTTTTGTACTATTTGTAAAGCGATGATCTGTGAATGTTTACAGTTTTCAATCAATATAATAAATATATATTATTAATTTTTTTGATAAATTTAGTTTCCTATTTTAGTTTAATTATTTTGTTTCAATGTCTGATCACTATAAATTACGCTAAAGAGTAAACATGCGTCATAATACAAACAAATGAATTACTAAATAGCCCTGTTGACGTCACTCGCATAATGATTGGCTGGATAGATCACGTGATACCATTCAAGTAATGTAAAGTAAAAGACCTCCCAAGACATCTCTTAAGTTAAGTTAACTGTAAGTCAACGTTAAATTAAGTGCATCATGATCGCTTCCATTTAAACACACGAGAAGCTCCTTTACGTTAAGTTACGTTAAGTTACATTAAGTTAACTTTAAGTTGATCGTGATCCCGGCATGACTCTACAGTCCTGCTTATAAAATAATAAAATGTCTTCTTGGTCAGCTTTAGAAGCCTATTTTTATTTTGTGATTTTGAAATTAGCCCAACAAATAAGACAAGTTCTGCTTACACTTGTTAGTCAAGTAGAAACAAGGCATACCAATAAATATTATCTTTAGAGTTTTGTAGGAAATGCACCCAAATTATAGCAAATAGAGGATGAGAAAATTACATAAAAGAAAACCCAGTGCACTCGGACAAAATTTGAAGATCGACGTCCCCAACTAAAGCAATCCTTCATTTTGTGAGTTTGACACCTTTGATAGTGTGACCACTAGTGTGGGCATTAATTGTTTGTCTACTCCTCTTCTTTAACAGGAAAATACACAATGATGATGTGGTCAAAGCTATTATGCTTGGTTTGTGACAGTGCTTGAAAGAATGTGATAGCTCGCAATATCTTATGAATTAGTAGTATCGTTAATAGCTATGCAAATTATGTGGGGTTTATTAAATAAAAGTCAACTCCGGCAATATCTGGAACAGTTTGTTACAGTAATTAAATAATGTATTATTAGTCAGGATAGAGCAAGATATTACCAAAGGTGTAAGATATGTTTATTAATAAGGTAGTTTGATCTTAGTGTCACCTAGATACCATAAACACAATGTTTACCTTTTTCTTGGCTTTATGCAAAGTCCATACACTAGTGTTTTCCAAACCTTGAACGGGTTCAGTTATTTCGTAAGGAAAGTCTTTTGAAGGATCGCGAGAAAAAAACGACCACATCATGAATATAAATATAGAGAATATATTATCATCATGATATTAACAAACTGCAAACAGGTCTATTTAAATAAATGCATTAGTAAATAATTGTGAGATCACTAGTTGTCACTGAAATTGCCAAGTGCAAACTGTAGACGTCAGAATATCAAAATTAGCGGGTCTACCAACCATGGTTATGAAACTCTCCTTAAATAAAATGTCTATAACTAAAAAGATATGTTTATTAGGGCGCTATCAGTTAATTTTACAAATTATACAAATTGCTAGCATATTATGATGATGCTGATGATAGTAATAAAGGTAATAATAATAATAGCAAACATTTAAAAGTGGGAGATTTATAAGGTGAGACTTCTAAAAAGGGGGTTAGGAGTTAGAACTTTTTAAATGAGGTAGAAAATTAAAAATTTGGCAGATACCGGTAGGTAAAGAGATCACCGAAGATAGTCGAGTAGATATTAAAATTTGAAATTTCCAAAGAAAATAGAAACAATAACCGTACTTATTAGTGTGATAGAAAATTGACTTTCAGCCATTGATATATATAATATAACTGGATGGACATCTGTGGTCGAAATTTTCGAGCTGTCGTCTGCATATCTTTGTGTAAGAGAGAAAAACACTTTCGAATATCTCCTTCTCTCTTACACCCATACAAGGCAATTTGGCATTTTGACATCATTCATTAATTTGATTGAATATAATTATTATATACATTAAAGTGTAATTAGTTAATGAACTAATGTTTTAGTAAAATTAAATCTTGTATATTAATACACACTTATCATGTTGACATGTTTTTTATTTATAAATCTCAGTTTATTTCAGGAGAAAATAGATCATGCCGTCGGCGAACTATTTCGCGACCTATAGTATGATCGTAGGATCGCGGACAGGAGTTGCAGTCCAAGTACTTCAAGGTTTGGATCCCAGTGACTAGTGAGTAGTAGTAGTGAGTTGTGTCCTTACATTTCACCATTCTTTGTATATATCATTGCTCATGGAAGCTTCGAGAAGGTCGTGTTATAAAAAATTAAAATACAAGACAAAAACATCTCGGTGTCATAGAAGCTTCGAGAGCCGGAAACTGACTCAAGTACTTTTTAAATCTCTATTCGAACTTTCCAGAAGAGGAGTTATTATTTAAAAATCTTATATTGTCAACTTGACTTTACTAGCGTCACGTGCGTGACGTCACTGATCAGTGGCTTTTGCCTTCTTAGAAGAGAAGTGCTTTAAGCGCCATTAATTATTATAATTAAATGAATAAGATACGTTTATAAAATTGGGACGTATTATTGTCAATGCTTCACATTCTTTAGGGCAATCAATAACATTACAACATTTGTTCTGTTATTTAGCTATGCTCTTTCCATTTGTTGATCCTAAAGTAGGATCTTACAGTTGATATCAAGATGTTAGCCCATTTTCTTGGACCCTCTTTCGGCTCATTTCAAGAACCTCTTTGTTTGAATACCTGTATTATGATGTATGAGAAAGAAGTAAGTATTTGAAATGTTGACAGAGCTAATTTTACATTGGGATGTTTTACTAGGTTTATCTGAATCCAGGGGCTCGGACTCACTTTCTAAGGCCTTGGCTTAGACTAGTAAATTACATACGTTATGACAGTGCAGTTATACCTTTCTACCGTTGACGTCACGTCTAACCTCAGATTGTATGGTGATGAACGACACTGGTTTAATTTTGGAACGTGTGTGTGTGTGTGTGTTTTTTTATCTGCTCTTAATATACATGGAAACATGTGGACCAAGTAATTTTCACGATGTCAGAGCTAACAGTATTGTTTGGGGTCGCATACTCTAGTGACTGTTGGAGATGTGAGATGGAAAATTTTCATTTGAAAATATATTCCTTTTCTTCCGTAGAAAATGAGATATTAAGTCAACCAAACCAAGTGAATTGGTAGGCTCTAAAGGACCTATTTCTCTCAGAGACACGCAACTAGGATGTGAAAAAAGTATCGATCTTACTAATATCGATTTTCCTCTCGATACTAGTTTTTTTAATCATATTTTTTTTGATACTCTACTGATATTAGTCGGAAATTTTCTGTCTTGAAAATTTTACCTATATTTTCCGGAAAATGTTCAATTATTGTTCCTGTAAATATGTCAACTGATTAAAAGGAACTAATGCAATAGAGGTATGATACCAATGTCGAAGTATATACGTATAAGAATTAATGCTCTGAGGGCGTTAACACCATAAATATCATCAAACAAGCTTGTGTAACTGCACGACCTAAAGCGCTACTCTCGCAATAGACTATACTGCGATGACAGGGAGGTCGGTATTTGTCATGGTCGGTTGCATGAAGGGTTTTTCCTAATAGTTTTCACTTAGGGTGCAATTCATATAAATTAAAACTTCCTCGTCCGACCAGAGAAGATGCTCCCAGTGCTCACTAGTGATGTAAAAGGAGGAGTATCAGGCGCCGTGGACTACACGCCAATAAATAAATAAAAAACTCCAACGTCTCGTCCCAATCCTACGACAATAATCTCCCCAAACTAATAAAAAACTCCAATGGCCCGTCCAAATCCTACTTAGACATAAATAAACAATGAGCACAAATTAAAAAGCAATGGGCATACATAAATAACCATTGAGCACACATAAAAAGCAATGAGCACAAATAAAAAAAATTGTACAACACAAAACAAGTTTGGAACACTGGAAAGGGTCAAGGAGGAGGGGAGGGGGAAAAAGCAACAGCCAATCAGAGAACGAAGGGCGTGGTCACTTGATTAGCTCTAAGCCAATCAGAGCGCTGTTCCCATACGCCCCACCAGTTAGTTTCATCTGCTTGGGGCACCCTTGAGTTAACTGAGTTCAGTGAGTTCTACAAAAGTTTATTTTATTTAGTTTGTGTAGGGTGGGATTATTAATAAAGGAAAGGGTAGTTATGGTCGCTACTCGATCACCCCGCCAGGCATCAGGATGTAGTGATAAACAATGATGAAATAACAGCAATGAATTATGACGAGCTAAAAGAGATTGAATGCTAGAATTGTTTCTTGCTTGTGATGCATAAAATGAGAATTTAGAAAAATAGTCATTTGTTCTTCCTTCACAGTTCACCCTAGAAAATATTTAATCCCATCATGAGTGAAGATAACAAGAACGTTGTTTCGTTCAATAGCGATCCGATACCGGATACTAATTAGAGATGAAAATTTTCCAGGAAATTTTGAATAGGAAAATTTTCCTCAGTGGTGGCTTGCGGTGGAGGGCTTAAATTTTAGAGGTGGCACCTACTGCCTATTAAACTTCAAAATATAATGTGTTAAGAGACGAGTGGGTTATAAGAAGGGGGAAGAGGTAGTTAGAAGGCACAAAGATAGGGTGGATACAAATGTTGCCCCAACCTTAAAAATTTTCGATTAAATTATTATAATAAAAAAATTGAAGTATGATTTATGAACATAATGGGTCTAGAAAGGCTCGCATTCATTTTTTCTCTACTACTTATTTTATCACCACTTTTACTACCCATTCGGGCTATTCACCTATGTACTAGTTACTCTAATGTGTTAGGGACGAGGAAGTTTTAATTTATATGAATTGCACCCGTAAGAGTGGAAAACTATTTAGGAAAAACCGTCTTCAGTGCAACCGACCATGATCAAATACCGATCTCCCTGTCATCGGCAGTATAGTCTATTGCGAGAGTAGCGCTTTAGGTCGTGCAGTTACCAAAGCTTGTTTGATGATATTTATGGTGTTAACGCCCTCAGGAGCATTTATTCTTAAAAGTATATACTTCGACATTTGGGGTATCTATACCTCTATTGCATTAGTTCCTTTTAATCAGTTGACATTATTTTACAGGAACAATAATTGAACATTTTCCGGGAAAAATATAGGTAAAATTTTTCAAGACAGAAAATTTTCCGTACTAATATCAGTAGACGTATCAGAAAAAAGTATTGATTAAAAAAACTAGTATCGAGAGGAAAATATCGATATTAGTAAGTATCGATACTTTTTTCACATCCCTAGTTGCGTGTCTCTGAGAGAAATAGGTCCTTTTAGAGCCTACCAATTCACGCTGGTTTGGTTGACTTTAAATATCTCAATTTTCTTACGGAAGAAAGGAATATATTTTCAAAATGAAAATTTTCCATCTCACATCTCCAACAGTCACTAGAGTATGCGACCCCAAACAATACTGTTAGCTCTGACATCGTTGAAAATTACTTGGTCACATGTTTCCATGTATATTAAGAGCAGATAAAAAAACAACACACACACACACACACGTTCCAAAATTAAACCAGTGGGTCGTTCATCACCAGTACAAATCTGAGGTTAGACGTGACGTCAACGGAGTAGAAAGGTATAACTGCACTGTCATTACGTATGTAATTTACTAGTCTAAGCCAAGGGCTTAGAAAGTTGGAGGTCCAAGCCCCCTGGATTCAAGATAAACCTAGTAAAACTTCCAATTGTAAAATTATGCTCTCTGTACCAATCCAATTTCAAATACCTTACTTCTTTTCTCATACATTCATAATACAGGTATTCAAAAACAAAGGAGGTTTCTTGAAATGAGCCGAGTAAGAGGGGTCCAAGAAAATGAGGCTAACATCTTTGTTATCAACTGTAAGATCCTACTTGAGGAATCAACAAATGGAAAGAGCATCAGCTTAAATAACAGAACAAATGTTGTAATGTTATTGATTTGCCCCTAAAGAATATGTGAGAGCATTGACAATAATATCGTCCTAATTTTATAAACGTATCTTATTTCATTTAAATTATAATATATTAAATGGCGCTTAAAGCACTTCTTCTTCTAAGAAGGCAAAAGCCACTGATCAGTGACGTCACGCACGTGACGCTAGTAAAGTCAAGTTGACAATATAAGATTTTTAAATAATAACTTCCTCTTCTGGAAAGTTCGAATAGAGATTTTAAAAAGTAACATGAGTCAGTTTCCGGCTCTCGAAGTTTCTAGTGACACCGAGATGTTTTTGTCTTGTATTTTAATTTTTTATAACACGACCTTCTCGAAGCTTCCATGAGCAATGGATATATACAAAGAATGGTGAAATGTAAGGACACAACTCACTACTCACTACTCACTAGTCACTGGGAGTTCAAACCTTGAAGTACTTGGACTGCAACTCCTGTCCGCGATCCCTACGATCATACTATAGGTCGCGTAAATAGTTCGCCGACGGCATGATCTATTTTCTCCTGAAATAAACTGAGATTTATAAATAAAAAACATGTCAACATGATAAGTGTGTATTAATTATACAAGATTTAAATCACCAATAATTCTTTAATTGGCGCTCGATCACGGGGCTATAAATACCAATTAACTCACCACATCAAAATACCGGACCGCTTTAATTAGTGTTCGACCACGGGGCAATTACAGCTAATTAAACGGTATAACTTCAATCGACGCCCAATGTGACGAACCAGATCCAGAATTCATCGATCGACGCGGAGAGAGACGTCCAAAACATCATAATTAGCGCCCAACATGGGGCAGTAATATTTCAAGAACACTCAATTGGCGCACAACGTAGGGACCCGTAATCAGAAACACTTCAATGTCAAAAGCGGAGTTTGTATATTATGTAGGTATATGTACTTTCTTACCCCCACCCATTATATCAACATATCTACTTACTCAAAATGTTATTTGCCAACTATGAAAAGTTTGAGAGAAAGGGTGGTGGGATAGAATTTGTTAACGGACCCCCTCTCCTAGAAAAATGATCTTTCTAAGCCCTTAGTATAAGGAATTGATTGTAACCCTTATAAACCTTAGAATAGAGGACGAGTTGGTAGGGAAGTCAAGACGCAGTGTTATTTAATCTATGCAAATGTATATTGACACGGTTAAATCTGATTGCGTAGTTTGGGGTACCTATGTTAAAAGAATCCATAAGTCTAGTGTCTATAAATCATCGTCTTCGTGTAATTTGAACTGTATTGATTTTCTTCTGTTATTGCAACAATTTGAACACTTCTCTTTCAGATTTAATTGTGAATTGAAGGAAATATTGTCAAGAGATATATTCATGTTGAAGGCAAAACAAATCACTCAGAAAATGTATGGAGTGATTCAATCTAGAAAATATAAAAAAAGTGCACAGTAAAAAGTTATCAAGCTCACATACCTAATTTTTTTAATAGTTTTTAAATCATATGAATAATATATACATAAGGTGATTAAAGGTGTCGGATCTAAATATGTTGGAATTTATAGACATCATAATTAAGAGTATTTTATTATTTTAAAAGGTTATTTTATATAGTATTATATTATTGTTATAACTTTTGTAATCATTGGTGTAAGGAGGGAGGTTTACGGGATTCCATCCTCCCCACCCCCCAATTATCTTCCAAAGATTTTTTTTATATGAAGCTTAAAGATAGACTTGTTCCAAAATTTGCTAGGGAGAGACAACTCTGAATAACTTCTGAAGCCACTAATTTTCAACAAATTTCCAATCGAATATAATTCTAAATGGCCTCTAGAAACATATGATTTAAAAAAAACATAGGGGAATACTCCAAATAGCTTATGGTGTATATGCATGGGCCTATAATATCTTTTATAAGAGATTCAAGTAAGGAGCACTCTAATTATCTCCTAAAAATTCAATTTTCAAAAATACGTTGGTGGAAGAGCACTTTCAATAGCTTCTTAAGGTCTCTAGATAAAAAAATAAGTTAAAGATCATTCAAAATAGTTTCTAACAAAATTTACAGGTGGAAATCCAAATAGATTTTAGAGGTATCTAATTCTAGGGCATTAACAACTTAAAAATAATTCTGGGCGAGGAACACTTAAAATAGATTCTAGGAAAATATATGTATACAAAAATTCTGGTAAGCTCATCTTAAAATAGATTCAATAATCATCGAAATTTTAAAATCTAATGAAAGAGGATAACTCCTAATAGCATCTAGGATTATCCAAATTAAAAAGTTTTGTGGAGGAGAACTATTCTAAATAGTTGTTTTTAAAATACTATAATTATTTTCAAACTTTATACAAATAAATAACCCTACAAATAGCCCGACTGCCGAGGACGGGAGATCGAGGTTCGAATCTCGGTCGGGTGAACTGGGGGTGGTTTTTCCTAAATGGTTTTCCACTCTCCCTCCACGCAAATGCGGGTTCACCTACTCTAATTCAACCTTCCCAATTCCTAATTCATTAGCGTAATTTGTACTTAAAAAGCGTATAACCCGAACGGGTAGTAAGATGCGGTGCTAAATATTATTATTATTAGCTTCTAGGAATATCCAATTTTCTTACATTAGCTGGGGTAGAGGACCCTACTGTTTAAAATAACAATGATCTTATTTCTTAGGGTTAAATAGTAAAGCCCAATCTTCCAATGTCACGTTATTATAATCGTTAGTGCTTAACGCAAGGTCAAGAGATAACGACCACTACTTTTGATTTTACAATGTTTAGTTAGCGTCCTCGTAAAAGTCCTCGTTCGTAGGTCTACCTTTCAGTTAGTATATTCAACGTTCAAATTAACTTAAAAACATTCCACAATATTGTTTTATGGGAGTTAATGTTATTTGAGTGAGGTTACGTTTATATATTTTGGAAAAATTTAAAGGTTAGTTATGGATTTTATCGGTTGCAATTTTGATTACCTGTATTTAAACAGGTGTTTCACTAATAAACACTCACAGTTTGGCTACCTTATAATTATTAAGCCTACCACTTTAAATTTATGGCTATTTGACGCCTTCGGTAGAGCATGAATATTTTACGCTATTTATCAGTGCTCGATTCCATCTACATCCAATTTTTTAATTTTTCGGAAATGTGTTTTTTAAAGACATTATTACTGCTAGTTTTCCTCCGAGATGATTTTATGTCAATTTTATTATTTTCTAGAATTGTTAAATTATTCAATAGCGAAGATTCCAATGTTCTTTACGGAAAGTTTTTATAGTGCGGTTTGGAGGGCCTTAACCCATCCCCAAAGTCATCGTAAGACGTGGGGTTAGGGGTTTTTAATCCTTGGCGGTGTCTTTTATTCTATTTATTTTCGTTCATCCCTCCAGGCTCTTCATGGCTATTAAATAGACGTAGGCCTTATTTCTTTTTACTGGTTTCACCTCGTGAATTTGAAGGATCATTCCTTGTTGTAAATAGTTATATATAACATCTGTACCTGTGTTTGTATCGTCTTGTTAGTTATTATGTGTAGACCTGAATGATCAAAATGGGAAGTGTTTTTTCTTCACTTTTCCCCCTCCATTACATGTAAATAGCTAATTAAGGGATATTTTTATATTAATTTTAAATAGTGTGTTTAATCTACTATATACATGCCCTCCCTCTAGAGACTCCTGGGACTTGTGTGGTAGACTGCTCATCCTATTACAACAGTTTTTCAATATTTTTTTTAGTATATTTTTAAATTTTTTATTCATATCTTTTATATATTTAAAAATTGACTTTGACTCTAATGTTTGAATATTAAATGATTTTGAGGTTTAATAAATGGCGTTAAAGTAAAAGCATGTTTAAAATAAACAGATTATACCAAGCTTTTATTAAATAGAAAAAAAGCACTATGATTAATGAATAAAATGTCTTATAAGCAACAGCATAAACATGAACATAAGAACTCTACTTTAATTTGTTTTTATAACAACTCCGTGTCTCCATAGACGTTGTAATAGCTAACTTACTCCGTGTCTCCATAGACGTTATAATAGCTAACTTACAATCAATCTGTTGGTTCAAATTAAGCCAATAAAAACCTTGTAGCACATCTGCTGTTCCGAAAAGCTTAACGATAAGAAATAATGAAAGGCACCCATCCGTAGCTCCAAGGGAACAGTATTGACAACAGAACGTAAGCTTTAACCAATTGTTAGACTTTAGGAACGGTTAAGGCCCTGCCTACCCATAAATGCACGGTTCTAAACAAAAGAATTTAGAACAAAATATATTTAATAATTCAACCTTGTTGTTTTTTATTTATTTTAGTAACATATCTGGGCATCTTTCATAATTCTTATGGAATTTTCAAACCATGCTAAAAATAGTTATTGAAATATTTTCATTAAAATGTTTCCATTTCAATGCATTTTAAATGGGAAAACAAAAATTATTAATGGATTTATTTATTTTCTTTGTACAATTAAGCTAGAGTGTTTGTTTATAACATACTATTTAATGAATAATTTCTTTTTCTTTTTAGACATATTTTTTAATTTGGGTTAGCTTCAATAATCACGACGATATTGAGCTCTAACGACTCCCAAGTAGACTCTCTAGTCAAAATACATGGTTTTAAATACAACTTTTCCTTCTGCAACTAGTTGTCATAGCTGATAATAGGTGCCGTTAGTATGATCATTACCCATTTACAAGCTAGTATCATTTTGCAAGCGTTGGCTAACCTGCTGTATCGGAATGCAGGCGGCAATGGAGGGTTAAACTAATCTCTGTGACCTTCTTGAGTCAAAGAAACATTAATACCATGTACGTTAGGATAAGAAGGGCCAATGTCCAATTATGAAAATTTACGTAATTAAATATAAACAATTAAACATCTTAATATATTCAGTAACTAAAATACTCACAAAGTCTTCCTGCTGTGTGAATAAATATAGTTGGTCCCTACTTACTTCAATGAGAGTATTACTCTAGTGATACATTATTTTCAAAGAAAAAGTCACATGCTTCTCCATACACAAAGTTTTATGACATTAGCCCTTATTTAACTGAGACAGTAAAACATGTAAAATTCTTCACTCTTATCTTATATTCTTTCTTGAGTTTTCTCATTCTTGAGCACTACACGTTGTAATAATAAGTGTTAATATTCAAAGTAAATGAAAACTACTGTACATTGAATTTTTAATCCACTATTATAATAAATAAAAATAAACATTCCTGCTCATATCAAACATAGTTATTTTAAATAAAGTTTGGTCTAAATGTAATTTGGAGACGTTCTCAGTATAATTTTATATACTAGTTTTTATTTTACGGTCTAGGATTTGACTCTCATTGGACTTTGGAATAAGTTATTTTTCAAAAAGTTAATGAACGAAGTTTTTGGTAGTCAATATGTGAAAATGTTAATTTTATTTTATTAGCGTGTTAAATGTGATTACTTTTAATTTGAACCTGTTGCATTCTCGCAGTTTGTGCGCTCGTTTTGGAAGAAATGTATCGAATCCCGAACAATAAGTACCCACGGTGATTACTTTTTATATAATTAACAATATGTGACCTTTTTGCTTTCGAACAAAATCCAATGGATTGTATATATTTTGAGGTGGAGAAGTATTTACAAAATATTATTTTATATCCTTGTGAATAACAAGTTTATGAAGAAAGGGCGCACAAAGAAAATCAAAGATATAATTGATTATTTAACTTCTTGTAGTAAAGGGTAAGTTTTTTTTAATGGTATGCATATTACTGGCGCTTAGGCTATCTGTATCTACTAATTTAAGTACAATGGATGAGCAGCGATACTATTTTATTTACTGTAGAAATAATATCAAAATTAAGATACAAATAAATACTTCTATATAACAATGCAGCGATTATTCTGATATTTCAAGTACTCTTTTTTTTTAAAGAAAAGCTCTTAGCTGAAAGTAAATGTTACTAACACTCTGTAACGCACTTATTGTATGTTCAAATCTCTTGTGCCTTGGCCGAGTTCGTATCACGCTAGTACTAAGTAATTTCAACCTTACAGGGAATCGAACTAGTCAAGTTATTGAGCTGATTAATTTACGCACTCAGTGCTCAGTCATAGCACTTTAGCAATATTGACCACGACATGAAGCCGATGATAAGTAAATATATATTTAAAACCATTAAAATTAATGAACTTTTGTGTTCCCTATGCCATAAAGTAAGTAAGTAAGTAAGTATTTGATACCCGACCGCCTCTGTTGTATAGTGGTCAAATTTACTGGCTTCAGATACTGAAGTCCCAAGTTCGATCCCCAGTGCCCCTAATTCTGTCTGTGAAGCAGTGGGTCTGAAACGGAACCAAAATCAACCTCGTGAGGACAAATGAGGAGATAATTGAATGAATAAGTAGCGCTTCAGTCTAGAAAACTGAGATAGAAGTCTGGAGGGCTTGTTGTGCTAACCACATGGCACCCTCAGCTTGAAAATGTTGGCACTATCTTTGCCAACATACGGCAGCCTCTCGATTGGTATAGCCTTGCAGGCTGACACCATGGAGATATTAGTCAAGTTAAACTCTACCAATAGGATAAAAAATTATTCCCAAAAACATTTATTTCTGGAAAATTGTGTAAATCCTATAGATGTTTGAAAACTGTAAACACCGTATTAAATAACAGATACCCACTTCAGTGGCTGAGTGGTCTAAGGTGTCACTATAGTGTTAATTTGGCCTGCTGATAGCGGAGCACTTGGGGTGCAAATCCTGGTCGAGTCTATTGAGGGTAGTTTTTCCTAAATTGTTTCCCCATCTCCTTACATAAAAATGCTGGTAGATAACCTCTCAAATGCTTCTTTCCTCATTACCACCCAATTAGATTATCATATATGTGTATAACATGAACAGGTAGTATGACGTGGTAATATCAGTAATAAAAATAACAGATATATTTATAGTCAAAATTGTTATAGTCTTCGAAATGAAACTGCTTTTAAAATATGTTATTGCCTCCTTAGCCTTTAAATTTTAAAAATTAGCCAAAGCACAGTGGCCAAATTTAGCACATTAAATTTTAGTTATTTTTTATTTTACCTGCTTACTAATAAACTCAAATGGTACGACAAAATCGTGAGCTACATACTCAATCGTATAGGTTATTTATTATAGTTAGTGACAAACCTTCAAAAATAAGTTCTCTAATTTTACCTTAAATAAATTTTTCTCTGATAAATAAGTGTACATATTATTATTATCACTACCCTCACCAGATATTTATTTGAAAAAATTTCAATAGTGGTACAACAGCATTAACCTGGAGTCACGTGACACTTTGATATGCTAATTACTGAAAATGAGTACGGGTACAAAACTTAATTTGTGTTACAAAACAGTACAAAACTATTACAAAACTTTGGCATCAAAAAAAGTTCAAAATTAAAAAGTAGTAAAACAGCATTAACCTTGAGTCACCACTTTGATATGCTAATTACTCAAAATGGATACGGATACAAAACTTGGCATGAAAAAAAGTTCAAAATTCAAAAGTGGTACAACTGCATTAACCTAGAGTCACCACTTTGATATGCTAATTACTCAAAATGGGTACGGATACAAAACTTGGCATGAAAAAAAGTTCAAAATTCAAAAGTGGTACAACTGCATTAACCTAGAGTCACCACTTTGATATGCTAATTACTCAAAACGGGTACGGGTACAAAATGGTACAAAACTAGTACTAAACTTTGGCATCAAAAGGTTCTAAATTCAAAAGTGGTACTACAGGTAAATGGACGTCTAGCTGACTGGAATGAATAAGCTAATTTTTCTGCTCGAGAGTGTGATTGTATCTTGACGTTATGTCTCCCCACGTTTAGTTAAACTTGGTCGCCTACACACTTTACGGTCCGGTACTACACTTCTTATCTCTCTCAATTCTTGGAAAAAAAGTTGCTTTCTGCCTTTACTGATTACCGGTCGTGGTCGCCAGTCTCCCAATTGTTTAAACAAACCAGTAGTTCTGCCAACCTGATGGCTGGAATCCACCAGTTTGTATAACGTTAGCAACGCCATCTATTTTAGAGCTGAAAGCTCAACACGCCGCCAGGAAGGGTAGGCAGGGCCTTAAGCTACGATGACTTTAACGTCACATTGTAAGATTGAGCTTAAGTCTTAACATCATCTCCCTACGCCCGTGACTGTAATATATGTATTTTTATACAACACATATATTAATTATTATATAGTATATAATACTATTATACTCTTCAGTGGTTTAGTATAAATAGGTCAATCTAGGGAGTATGAGAAGAGTGAATTTTAATGAGCTACACAAGCTTTGTCCTCAAAAAGATCGAAAAAAACTTGTCGAAAAAAAAAAATCTTCAATTTGTCCTGAAAGAATCAAATTATTTTCTTCGTTTCACCGATAATGGTATTTTTCTAATGTTCATCTATTTATATTCAAATAATTTTTAAGTTAAAACACTTCTTGAGTATTATAACAACAAAAAATGTACAGTATTTGACAAATCCTCGTATAGAATTCATATCCTGATATCTATATCTTTACAAGGTAAGAAAGTAAGGCTTATTTAAAAACGCCTCAAAGAAGTAATTATTTATTAATAAGTTAGTACAAATTAATTAATATAATCATTAGTTATTTGAACACTTACTGAATGTCAAGCTCGTCAAATCTGGTTTGGAGTTTGGGATTTGAATAGCAGCAGGTTTTACTGCAGGTATTTTTTCCGGAATAGTTTACCAATTGGTTTCATGCAAATGTTAGTACATTTCCTCTAAGATTCTAACTACCTCATCCATAGCATAGCCTATCATTTTAAATGATAGTGGACAGGTAGTAAGGCACGTTGGAGAAAAACACTTTAGTTTTCTATATTTTTGAAAACATTGAAGAAACTACCTCCAACCTCCGTTTCTTACCATCTAAAATGGAGTACATTTTCTTACAATGGAGTTAAAACCAAGCGGGAACGAATATTTGATTGAGGGTGATGGTGAGATGGTAGGTAGGGGGAGGACGTGGGTAGAGCTCTGTCTGTACATGTCATTCACCGTCAACCATTTAAATGAAGATGGGTATAGTGTTTTTTACGAGGTCCTAAATACCATTCAGAGTTGGGTTTATTGCTTGCCAAAATAAATAGCCCCCCCCCCCCCCCCTCTCCTCTGGTCGATTGCTGGGTTCTGCTGCTGCACAAGAAATGGCGAGGACGCGATGGTAATTTTTAGCCCAGGGTGTAGGTGTAGTTTGGGGGCAGGGGGGGAAGAGGTTTGGAGACGCCTGGGCCCCCTCTCAACCAGTGTTCCAGTGACCAGTGAGCGTGTCCGTCAGACGTCGTGTATAGATAGATATACTCTTTGAGTCCTACACCAGAAATTAGGAGAAAGAATTATTACTGTAAGTAGTTTCTTTCTTCATACACTTTAATTATCATGGATATTCTAAAAATATTTCGGTCTCCAGATAATTTGATTCATAGACACTCCAAAAAAATCCCAGTAAAATAACTTTTAAAAAACGATACAATTTTTTTCCCTTGTGTTCATTTTTAAAGATAATGACGTCATTATTTATTTTTGGACAAATTATGGAATGTTTTGTTTTACACATTAAAAAAATTTAACACCTATATGGATACAATTTTACTATATTAACAAAATTAATACAAATTTGAATTATCATGCCCCCACTTTAAAGGCATGGCAACAATTGTACAAATTATAGAAAACATTGAACAAATCACAATAATGAAGAGTAGGATATTCAAAATGTAATAATATACTGTCTATTTACTAACCCCTTAATATATTCAGATACACATGCGTCTATTTTATGATAAAAATAATATTTACTATATATTTTTTAATAACTTTTAATGTACCGCATCTTACTTACTACCTGTTCAAATATACTCATATGTACAAATTACACTAATTTATTAGGGATTAGGAAGGCTTAATTTAGAGGTAGTGTACCCGTATTTGCGTGGATAAAGAGCAGAAAACCATTTAGACCAATCTCAGTACACCAAAATTTGCAATCCGATCGCTCCATCATAATTAGTCCAGTCTATAGCGAGAGACGCCTTAGACCATACAGCCACCAAGGCGGGTAATTGAGAGCTTAAATACTTTTAAGGAAAATTACGAAATTTAAAAAGGAAAGTAATGGTGCTTTATAGTTTTATAGATTTTAGAACTATCGTATTACGACAACTTAGTGCCAGTAGTTAATACTATCTTTTTAATAAGTTAAACATCTAGCCTAAGGTGAATAATGCCAAAACTGGTTATTAATGGCTTAACTATTTAACCTAGCTGAAGACAATTTTTTTAATGAATTGCATCAACTCTCGTCTGGAGAGAAAATGAAAAACCAATGTGGTACAAAAATACGACATGAAAAGCTTAACATGATGGAGCCCCCCACCCAAGTCAAAGATCTCATCCAGTTCTAGCAATTATTTAACATAAAATCATAGCTAAATTATCTGCATCAGAGGTTCCGTGGGTTAAGATGTGAAGATCGTTTAGTCTAGATCTACAGCGTACATGGAGGTTACGCAAATGTGGCTATATGTTCTCTGAATTATACATTTCTTATTACTACCCCAATAATGTAATTTAATGAAAGTAGCTTGGACGGGCAGTAAGACGTGGGTGTAAGAAAAATAATTAAATTGATCATTACAATCTAGGTTTAGAATTTTTAATTTCCTCTCTCACTTACCTCCCACTTTCATGATTAAGCTAGAAGAAGTAATAAATGGCACTGATAATTGAAAAAAAGGTCATACCTCCAGGACCACAAGTGACTTATTATAAAGGAAATTGATGTGTTGAGTCCAAAAATAATTTTAATTTTTTTCTAACACTTACATCAAAAGATACACTTTTTTTTTAATAATTAAAAATTTTGGGTACCATACATATGATATGCAATCTTATCAAAAACTATTTTTAATGTTAAACTCCAACAATTTTATCAATTTTTACTATCATGCAAGGTAATGTGTAATTATATACACTTACAAATGATTGGCACGTATTTTGTTTTCTAATAACACGTTTTTAATTTATTTTTAAGAAATATAGCCTCCCATCATGGAGGTATTCCAGTGATTTTGATAAATATTTTCCATCGTGGATATGTCCAGATGAAAGCGTTGCCCTTTCTCATTCTCACAGCTCCCAAATTATCATAAAAAAAAGTTTGAATATAGAAAATGATTTTCCAAAGATAATTGTCATCCCATGTATTTAAAGTATTGGAGTAAATTTCACACCCTTATATTTAAATGTGTTGGTTCACGCAGAAAGCTAAGATAATTTAAGCCAATATAATCTAAGCTATGTCTTGATAAGCCGTGTTATGATTTTTCCGATTACTGACTGGTCATATTTTCTCATCCCAGACATCTTAAGCCATCTTATGTGGCGCATGAATATAAATCTAGCTTGGTTACGTGTTGAACAGATGCGATTCTGAATTGTTGAAAAGAACAGAAGACGTTTTGAAGTTTTGTTTTCAGTTTGTTTCATGTGTATTTAAATAATACTTTATTTAAGTTTTATATTTAATAAGTGTTTTATATTAGAATGGAACCGTCAATTAAACAAGTCTAACTTCTACCCCTACATTTTATTTCTCTTCCAAAACAGCTGCTAATGGCAGCAGCTCTTCTTCCTCAGTAGTACCATCAGAGATCAAACAAGACATTTAGGAGGATGCCATCACTTAACTTCACCGCAGCAGACCAGAAAGAAACCACAGTGAATACTGGAGGGAAAGAGAAACCATAGCTTAGCTTAGCTTATCAATTAGTGCGAAATAAAACTGAAAAAACCTTAGCAAAGCAAAGCATAGCAGGGCATAGATTAGCTTTCTGTGAGAACCAGCTTTTATGTTGGAAAAATCTTATGCGAGGTAGATGAATCCACTTTTTATTTTATATTATACCTGGACAAAATTATTTAATAAACCAAGATGCATAAGTAAAGGTGGAAAAAAGGACATTTCTGGTTCAACCATTGGAACATTTTTACATTACTTTTTCCGGGTAAAAATTCGCTTTTCTCTTCCCCATTGTTACACAATATAATGCTTTTCTGTTATTGACTGTCCCACAAACATTATAGAAAAACAATATTAATTAGTGAATCCTCCCTGTAAACCTGTAGGTATTCCAATAACCTTGAGATCACCACACATATGCAAGAGTAGTTTTGGTGCTTTACTACACTCAGAAACATTGACATATTCTCACACATTTATTTCAAGCCAACGGCATGAATTAGAGGAACTAAATGATATTTATTTCCACTACTAGCAAAACTGCTTTCAAACTCAATTCCAATGCATCACTAGAGATATGCCATTTATTAGGATTGTGTTAAATGCCTTATTCTTTAACAAGGCCATTAATATCTTCCTTAATACTATCCTCAATAATGAAATACTTGTAGTACACTTCACTGCGTTAACGGTACAATGTTATTTTAGTTCCTGCTCACAGCTCATTTCCATTGCTGTAACCTGGAGCCAAAACTTTTATCTAGAACTTTGTCTTAGTACCCATTTAGGTTATACGCTTATATAATAATTAAACTATTAGGCTAGGAATGAGGAAGATTGTATTTAGAAGAAGTGTGCCTGTATTTGAGTTGATAGAGATTTGGGAAACAATTAAGGAAAAGCCACCCTCAATACATCCGACTGTAATCGAACAACGATAATCTATTGGTCTTACACTCTACTTTTGATTATTTTTGGTCTATATCATATTTATTCCTTAAATTCATTATTTTACAAATTCGTGCGTCCCAACATTTCTAAAAAAAAAACCAGAATAAATAAATTGCAGATTATTTTTTTAAACTATTTAATTCTCCTATAACATTACCGATTATGACCAATAAAGGCAATTTTGGTCATACTAAAATATTATTTCAGCGAATTTGATTTATTTGCAAATTTAGAAGACCCAAACAAAGACCAACTTTTAATAACGATATAGTTTCTTACACGATATATGATTAATCAGATTGACCAGATTTACATTATTTAAGTGTTTATTAAGACGGGTTTTTAATTGAAACGTTTGGGAAATGTTTGAATATCTATATATGATTTCTTAATATTAAAGATGGGTTGGTTTCAAAATATTACAAGAGATGTGAAACAAAAAGCCTCACGTTTTGGAAAATTTTAAAATTAATTTATAGAAAAAATTACAGCTATTTAAACGCGTTCGGTAAGCAATAACAGCGATTCCAACTATTTTCTCACACTGACGTATCGACTACAATGCTTGGTAGGTGAATGTACCACTAACGTCCGGTCTAGAGTATTATCACTGTCTTAACGAATATATCCACATCCTCTGGGATTTAATGATCTGAAAATGCTACCGATGTCCATCTCTTATGGTCATTGTTTGCTTAGATTTTGTTTTCATTTACCTAGGATATCTGAAATAGTTTGAAGTTGGTCGAGTTAAAGCATTTGCTTACAAATTAACCCCTTCCCTCTCCCACTCCTATCTCAACACACTTTTTGATGGCTTGATGTTGGCCTCTATGTTACACCCCAATAGTGAAACTGCCCATTTCATGGAACGAGCAAATTTCCTCTCATTCCATGAAGTGACTTCTTAGATTGACCATTTCGGGAATTGGGTAAAAAGTGCATTAAATTTTGCAAGTTACACGAAAAGGAACTTATTGTACTATCAACTACAAGCTCAATTGAAATTCATCATAAGATATTATATTAAATTAATCCACCCTAACTTAACCTAACCTTCCATTCTAAAACTATTAATTATTTTAAAAATATCTTTAACGAATTTTTAAAAATCTAGCCTATATCTGGGGAGTGTTTGACATTAATATTGCAAATGAAGCTATATACTGGTTTTGGGGGAAGAATTCAGTTTTAGGTAGTTTCCTAATTACTTTTTTTATGTGACTATTTAAAAAAATGGCTTTATCGAGTTGGTTAATTGAAATTGGAGGACTATTTTACACTATCAATAATTATGTTTTTTATTCACCCAAAGTAAATTAATTTAAGGGTAATTTACTTAATTCAATATATATATAAAAAATTGAAATTTTTAGAAATTTACCTTAAAAATTGATTTAAAATTGGGGATCTGGGATTAGTTTTCCATTATAAATAAGAATTACATTTTTATTTTTTAAAATAACAAATATTTTAGGGTGGTTAAAAAATAGTTTATTTTTGAAAAATTTAAATTTTGTAAAATACATTTACACAATTTGTTTAAAAATTAGATATAAACATTTGTTATTGTGATTAACAGGATTATGTTTTTTTTTTTTTTAAAATACATACTTAATGGCGATTTACTCAAAACTTTTTTTGGTAAATTATCTTCGAAGCCATAATATAGAATATAAGAAAGTTTGTGCGATTGTATCGTACCATTTATTTTTCTTCAGCTCTGATTTTGTTCATATAAATTCTTAAGTTGCTATAGTGAATAGAAAAAAAATTAAATTACAACAATGTATGCTTTTATATTAATGCACATTGAGTTAAGAGTTAGATTCATGGTCTGGTTGTTAGATTTGTCCTTTATTATTGTTGGGCTTAAACCACTAATAACAATCGTAATACCTCTAAAAACCAGTTCACAATCAGAATTTCTTTCCCAATCTCAAATCAGTTTTCTTTTACGAATCCTAAGGATTAGCATTTTTGAAGACACAAATTCTTGGTTATAATATTAAATTATGTGTATATTTGAATCCAAGATAGCATACAGCTTAGCTTAAACCAGTCATTTAAATCAAACTTAAAATAACCAACATAATCCCAGTAGTTTAATACAATGTCATTGTTAATATTAGAAATGATTATGAATTGTATTTTACTTACCATTTCACACTTATTACATTCGAACCCTGGATACATCAATTTGTATCTTGGTATCTACCCTTTCAGCACAGATATGAATATAATCTTATTGGCCTGGTTATCATCTTGGGCACATTGTTGGCCACATATAAATGAGCCCATGGAGCTTTGAGACGAATTGAGGATGTTCAGAAATCTCACAAAGGGCTTGCTAATTTATAGCTATGGCTCATTTAAAAATGGAGGCACGCTCCTCTAGTACTGAAATCTTTGGATTATATAGTTTTATATGAAGCTCTACAAATTTCTAACTGACCCACTTTTAACGAGGTTTTACAAAAAGGACGAAGATCTGAGATTAACATAATAAATCATCCCCAAATAAGTTTGATAATTTTAAGAATTTAAAGGATTGCTTCAATGGTTTTGAAGCTTCATAAATGAATAATAATTCGAGTCTATATTCCTTCAAGTAGGCGGCACTCTTAATTAGATTGTATATTGTTTCTAACAATCCAAAATAAGATTTAACAAGAGCTTTGACCCATGTAAAAGCTCGAAGTAGAATATGTAGCTCACCTGCAACCCACGTCGGTGGACACGTAAATGAGGTGTAAGGATCATAAAGTATGTTTTTTTAGTGATGATAAAGTCGGGGATCGAATCCCGGCTGGGTGTTTTGAGGGTGGCTTTTAATAAATGACTCCCGACTCTCCATCGAAGCTAATTTGGACACATTTCCTTTAAATTATATCTTTATCATCCCTAGCTTATTAACGTTATGAGTATGACTTAAAAGAGTAAAAAAAAAAAAAAAAATTAGAAGAAAAAATCAGTTACTAAATTTAATGATTTTAAAGGATTTAATACATTTCAAATCTAACTTTAGGCTAGTGTCCACGGGTAATATTAAATATACTTTTTAATAAACCTGTAGAAGACGAGTTCTGTTTACCATCTGCTAAATATATATTTCTGTTAGTTTATTTCTTTCATTGAAGAGAGAAAGCGAGGCTTTAATATCTCTGACGCAAAATTTATTTTTCGTATCATCAACCTACCTAAAAAAAACTGCTACGTCCATAATTAGGTTACATTCAAACAAGAAAAATGATCAGTTGCCAACTCTAGTGAAAATATAGTTTTGACGAGAAGGTGTGTTATGTTGGTACGCACTTTACAACACCCACTCCAGGCCCATGACAGATTTGGCTAAGTATAGTCTGTCACTAAACAAATGAGAAAATAGTTTTGATAATTTTAAGATCCGTGTCTAATTAACAGTCCAGGATATCCACAATCAGTTACACAAAAGGAATAGGCACGAATAAAGTAGATCTAAGAGGAAATGTGTCTACATTTAAGTGAAGGGAGAGTATGTAGTACCATAAATAAAACAACCATGAGGACAACTAAAAACGAATTTAAAACTGGACCTATCTGTTAGCGATAAACCGGAATAGATGAGTCAGACATTTAGTCCACATGCCCACATTTACGAATGAGAGATAAAAGCTTGCTGTTTGATCTATGTAAGAATGATCTGAGTGAGGATATGAGGGTTGGCTAAGACAGGAGTAAACAGGGACAAACTTCAGATTTGTTATTATAAAATATGCCCCATTGTTTGCAAACTATCTATCATTACAATGCACATGAAACATCCTTGCAAGCTAATATTCTTAGGAAAAAACATAGCTAGACCTACGTTAACATATCTTAAAGTCAAGTCATGTGATCTGAAGTTGTCACTATTGACATATTATCAATATCTATAAACTAGTCCATACGATATTGTGAAGTGTTATCATTGTAGTAACCCAAACATTTCCATTTATTTTATAAATAAGTGTTTGATTAAACCCTAATGTTGTCAAGAAAAACCACCCTAAGTAGTTTCAAGCGGTATAGATACAAGATTACTTAACATATTATATTGTTGTGGGATTTCCCATAAGCCACCAAAGACAGAAACCTTCCCTCAAGAATAAATGTTTTGACAGTGTCCTGAAGACTGTATTTATTGCTCCTACTGAATAAGTATCCGGCTATACCAAACCTCCCGCATGGGTGCTATTTACAGCCTGGGTTTTTGGCGCAAACACTATCTCGTTTTCAGTGAACAAGGAGCCCTTGACATCTTTCTGGGCGGACCAGTCCAGATTGCGATATTGCGAGAGTCCGTCTGGAACCACAAGTCATTAGGGAGGAAAGAAGAGTTGCACTCATTCCAGATACGATATTAGTATCATTTTGATCCACCAGAGTTTAATATTGACATGTCCCACCAGAACTTAGTATCGTTATGTCTCTACAGAGTTGAGTATCACTATGTTCCACCAGAGCTTAGTAACATCATGTTCCACCAGAGTTTAGTATCATTATGTTCCAACAGATTTTAGTATCACCATGTTCCACATAGTTTAGTAACATCATGTTCCACCAGAGTTTAGTATCATTTTGATCCACCAGAGTTTAATATTGACATATCCCACCAGAACTTAGTATCGTTATGTCTCTACAGAGTTGAGTATCACCATGTTCCACCAGAGTTTAGTATCACCATGTTCCACCAGAGTTTAGTATCACCATGTTCCACCAGAGTTTAGTATCACCATGTTCCACCAGAGTTTAGTATCACCATGCTCCACCAGAGTTTAGTATCACCATGTTTCACCAGAGTTTAGTATCACCATGTTCCACCAGAGTTTAGTATCACCATGTTCCACCAGAGTTTAGTATCACCATGTTCCACCAGAGTTTAATATCACCATGTTCCACCAGAGTTTAGTATCACCATGCTCCACCAGAGTTTAGTATCACCATGTTTCACCAGAGTTTAGTATCACCATGTTCCACCAGAGTTTAGTATCACCATGCTCCACCAGAGTTTATTATCACCATGTTTCACCAGAGTTTAGTATCACCATGTTTCACCAGAGTTTAGTATCACCATGTTCCACGGAGTTTAGTATCACCATGCTCCACCAGAGTTTATTATCTCCATGTTCCACCAGAGTTTAGTATCACCATGTTTCACCAGAGTTTAGTATCACCATGCTCCACCAGAGTTTAGTATCACCATGTTCCACCAGAGTTTAGTATCACCATGTTCCACCAGAGTTTAGTATCACCATGCTCCCCAGAGTTTATTATCTCCATGTTCCACCAGAGTTTAGTATCACCATGTCCCGACAGAGTTTATTATCTCCATGTTCCACCAGAGTTTAGTATCACCATGTTCCACCAGAGTTTAGTATCACCATGCTCCACCAGAGTTTATTATCACCATGTTTCACCAGAGTTTAGTATCACCATGTTTCACCAGAGTTTAGTATCACCATGTTCCACCGGAGTTTAGTATCACCATGTTTCACCAGAGTTTAGTATCACCATGCTCCACCAGAGTTTAGTATCACCATGCTCCACCAGAGTTTATTATCTCCATGTTCCACCAGAGTTTAGTATCACCATGTCCCGACAGAGTTTAATATCATATCATCAAGAAAAAGTGAAGTACTGCAACTTCAACATTAGCATTTTACATTCCTCTACAAACTAATTAATTAGCTCGGTTTTTATCCACTAAAAACTAACTAAACACCTATATACGCTTAGTAATAGAATATATATTATTCTTATATATATTTTCTTTCAAACTTTGTGTGATTTAGAATTTATTTTCTTATATTTTTCTTAGCGTTTCACCACTTTTTCGAATAATACGCATATGTACTAATTACCATAATTTATTAGGGATGACGTGCTAAAAACTATCTTATGTATAGGCACCTTAAAACATCAACGTACATGCACATACATACCTAATCACGCCATTACCTTATGGGATAGGCTTGAAACTGTGCATATAGCTAAAAAAACAACAATTTCATATATAATCCAACCTAACTAGCTTTCTTCATACTTCCCTATCCTTACATGCTCCTTTCTCTTCAATAACATCCGTACACCGAGTCATATGTACTCTTTTATTCTTGAAACTATTTCTTTTTTCGATTTTTACACATTCGTCTACAACATTTAACCACGTATTATATGGCTTACCTCTTCCTTTTGATCCACAAAATCTACCATCATATATATGATTCGTCACTCCATAAACACTCATCCTCTCAACATGTCTAAAACAATGTAAGACTCTTCTTTCACAATAACCTATTGGATTCCTTTTCAAACCGCACTCCTTCAGAAGCCATTCATTACCGATTGTCCATACGAGTTTTTCCACACACTTTTATTAGTCTTCTCAATCCAATTGCATTCACCTTGCTCTTGTATTTCTCCTGACTAACCCACGCTCCACAGCCTTAAAACAATTTTGACGTTAACACACTTTAATATACTTCTTCTTAACCTCTTTTGATACTACATAATTCTCTTCAATAGTACACATATATTCAACTACTTTGCAAGATTAATTTCTCTCTTTGTCAATTTCACTATTCATCCTTCTATTTTTCAAAACATTCTTCCCAGATACACAAACTAATTCACTTTTTTTAGCAGTTTTCACTTTAGTCTAAGCTTACATCATATCTTGATGCGTCCTTGTCAAAAACTATCACCTTAGCTTTGGAAACATGTATACCAAGATCCAGTATGCCTGTCACCGAATTTAAACGATTTAATGCATTCTGCAAGTCACTTTCTCATTCTAAGCCAATAATACTGCGTCATATACATATAGCAACACACATTCCTATTTTACATTTGTACATCAACCACGTCCGCACAAGTATACCTCATTCACCCTCCATGAATACATAAAACAACCATGGAGACTTGTCCAGCACTTTGTTCAGTGCCAAATCTTATGCTCAAAGCTCCAACCCCCCCTAACGCACGCTTTACTTCCGTCAAACATAAATTTAATTGTATTTACTAACCAAGCAACCACACCATATTCTCTCAGAACATTCCATAATATACTCCTATTCACCCGATCGTACGCGTTCTCCAGATAAACAAATGCACAGTAAACGTTCTTCTTTACAGCCATACATTTCTCAATCCTTAAAAAAAATGAAATTAGCTGGTCCATATGCAATTTCAACCTGGTCTGAAAGCATATTGCCCATCCAAAATTTTGCCCGCAGTTTTTTCACATCCGAAATCTCATTACACACATTGAACAACTCACACACACTGTCAAAATGTATCATGGCCCCATACTTAATAATTTCACTTGTGATCCCATCCACACCAGCAAATTTATCATTCTAAATCATTTTCATAACTCTAAACACCCCAGACTCTTTAATTATTTCCCTCATCATAACATTTTCCCTATATTATGGTTCTTTTTCTACGTTTTCACTATACAAATTGCTCAAAATATTTTCTCCATCGCTCTCTTATACTATTTTCATCCCAGATCATCTCACTATGTTAAAATTTTAATGCCATATAATTAATTATTTCCTTGCACTCTTATTTGTTCTTACTACCCCATTCCAGAAAAAACTTCTTATTTTCTTAAAAAGCAATCATTATTATTTCTTCTTCTTTGGATATTATATGGTCCTTACCCTTCTTTAATACTTTCTTTGCTTTAATCTTCGTGTCTTTGTATACACCACACAACCTCTAGCATTCTGTTCACATCAATTGTTTGTTTGTACGCTATTTTCTTCTCTCTCAAATTTTCCTTCACCTGTTCATCCCCCCATGCACACCATCTTTTAAGTTTCCCAACACCACAACTCTAAACACACATTTCACGCACTCAACTAAGGCTTCTTTTATTCTATCCCAAGCACTTTTTATATTATTAGCATTTATTTTGACATTACATTCATGCTCCGGAAATGTTACTTTTAATCCTAACAATTTTTCATATTGTTCTCAAATTTTATCCTGAAATTCTTCCACTGTCACTTTTACCTACTTAGTACTCTTGCACTACATCCTACCCAAATTCCTACTTCATTCAATTACAAAGATCCCTAGTAAGTTATCCGTTCCACATTCATCTCAAGCACAGCCTTAGTATTCCTTACTAAACCTCTTCGTCTCTTGTAATAAACCCCACAATCAATCATCGTTCTCTAATCACCACTTTGCCATAAATACAAGTGAAAAACTAAATAATAAATAAATAGAAGACTGGGAGAGGGTTGGTTTTAAAGTTTTCATCATGGTGTGAAGGTAAAAAAATATGCGTTTTGATTATAACTAAACATTAAAAGCTCACAATTTATGTAAACTTCATAGTCTTTGATGAATCAACTTTTAACTAGAAAGTCGAGCGAGGCCTCATTATATAGAAATTTTACCAATAAATAGTTTGGAAAACACTTTAGCTCGATAATCTGCAGTTATCAAACACTTTAACGATCCACTAGATCTCTATAGCTGGACAATTTGATAAGTTTGGTATGGTCATTGGACCCGATTGTTTGAATATTTGAGTAACATATTAAAAACGATTTTATTAGTCGAGGGATATTTCTTATAGTTAAATAATGTGACCCTCGAATGTCCAACAACGGCCTTTAAGACAAATGTGAGCTAGGCTGCCTTTAAAAATAGCTCAGGTCCCCGCATATTTATGAAACGTTATTAAAATTGTTTATTTAAATTATTAAAACCCAGCATTTCTCTTGTGGTCGTTCTGCTAAAACCATGACAGCGAATACGCGTCAAGTTTGACTGCCATCAGTTGCTCCAGAAGATATATGGCTGCTGGCACTCCGCTAAGTGCTAGAACGATGCACACATGTTGTCAGCTGCTGTCAAGCTACCACTCACTCTTGACGCACTCAGACTCGACCGTGATCATGAGCTTTGGGATTCATATGATATCCATTTGAAAATGAAAGAATCTAGTCTGAATTCAGTTTGGGATTAATATCAGACGTCTCATATTAAGTGAGTAGGTGGTTTTAATACATAGCATCTAACTACCTGTCCAGGCTCTACTCATATTTTAAGCACCTCATCTTACTACCTGTTTGGGCTCTACTAATATTTTAAGCACCCCATATAACTACCTGTTTGGGCTCTACTAATATTTTAAGCACCCCGTCTTACTACCTGTCCAGGCTCTACTCATATTTTAAGAACCCATCTAACTACCTGTCCAAGCTATACTCATATTTTAAGTACCCCATATTATTACCTATCCAAACCCTACTCATATTTTAAGCACCCCGTCTTACTACCTGTCCAGGCTCTACTCATATTTTAAGCCCCCCCATCTTACTACCTGTCCAGACTCTACTCATATTTTAAGCACCCGTATTACTACCTGTCCAGGCTCTACTAATATTTTAAGAACCCATCTAACTACCTGTCCAAGCTCTACTCATATTTTAAGCCCCTATCTTAGTACCTGTCCAGACTCTATCATATTTTAAGCACCTTGTCTTACTACCTGTCCAGACTCTACTCATATTTTAAGCACCCTGTCTTACTACCTGCCCAGCCTCTACTCATAATTTAAGCACCCTGTCTTACTACCTGTCCAGACTCTACTCATATTTTAAGCACCCTGTCTTACTACCTGTCCAGACTCTACTCATATTTTAAGCACCCTGTCTTACTACCTGCCCAGTCTCTACTCATAATTTAAGCACCCCATCTTACTACCTGTCCAGGCTCTACTCATATTTTAAGGACCTGGTCTAACTACCTGTCTAGGCTCTACTCATATTTTAAGCACCTCG
Source organism: Timema cristinae (assembly GCA_039000515.1). Classification (NCBI taxonomy): domain Eukaryota; kingdom Metazoa; phylum Arthropoda; class Insecta; order Phasmatodea; family Timematidae; genus Timema; species Timema cristinae. Next base: position 24,460,820 of record JBCFYV010000012.1, on the reverse strand, counting down.
TATAACTACCTGTCTAGGCTCTACTCATATTTTAAGGACCCGTCTTACTACCTGTACAAGCTCTACTCATATTTTAAGCACCCCGTCTTACTACCTGTCCAGGCTCTACTCATATTTTAAACCCCCCATCTTACTACCTGTCCAGACTCTACTCATATTTTAAGCACCCCGTCTTACTACCTGTACAAGCTCTACTCATATTTTAAGCACCCGTCTTACTACCTGTACAAGCTCTACTCATATTTTAAGCACCCCGTCTTACTACCTGTACAAGCTCTACTCATATTTTAAGCACCCCGTCTTACTATCTGTACAAGCTCTACTCATATTTTAAGCACCCGTCTTACTACCTGTACAAGCTCTACTCATATTTTAAGCACCCCGTCTTACTACCTGTACAAGCTCTACTCATATTTTAAGCACCCCATCTTACTACCTGTCCAGGCTCTACTCATATTTTAAGCACCCCATATTACTACCTGTCCAGGCTCTACTCATATTTTAAGCACCTCATCTCCGACCCTATAGACATTGACAGTCCAGTCTATTGTGAGAGTGACGTTTTAGACCATTCGACAACCGAATCGTGACTATACTCATTTAACTATGTTCATTAATAGGGTAGGGATGAATAAGGTACGATTTTGAGGACACATGAAGAGTAGAACATTATTTAGAGATACTTGGCTGAGATTCGAACTCCGACCTGCCCATCACCAGTAATCCAGACTAAATGAACCTGAGATAATGTCCTCGTGTTCTGAGATGAGGCATCAGGGGGATTACGTGGGATTCAGAGCTCACTAGACGTTGATTGATATGGCTACTCTAAAAGGTTGGCCAGGCCTGCTTTAGACCATCAGATAATAATAATGGCGCGTTTGGACTACATCACTCGTAGCTCTGTTTGAGGAACGCTTATCCAGTCCTATTGTACCGTTGCTCAGGAGAGGCTGGAATGTACTAACCGTACATCCGTTCCCGTTCCTTGGAGGCTCTTTCCATGTCACTAAAAGGTGAAGGGATGATGATAGTGAATAAGATGGGGTGAAGCCAATGAAAATCTTAACCTAACTTAAGCCTAACCAACCAAACCTTGATAACTATGGGAATTATTCTCCTTTCGAGCAAAAGCTTTTGGTACCTTCCAGGAATAGAACCTGGGTCCTCTAGGTCAACATCCAGGGACTCTGACCACTATATCACGCTACCAGTTAGACTATCAAGCGGACTATACATTCGGTTGGAGAGAGATTGTATGTAGGAGGAGCACTTTAATTCAACTTTCAATTTTGATTTAACCTAGGACAAACCATCTATAGTTAGCCAACGTTAGCTTGTCTGAGAGTTGAAAGCAAACTATAAACTGTCTTCCTCTCAATTAATTTTTGCGAAGTTGACCAGAGAGTTGTAAAAATAACAAATCAAATTTCTGAGTCGGATGAATATAAAATAGTTCTTAGTGAGTTTTAAAACTTAAGAAAAAGCCAATGCTACCACGAATGGACGTAAACACTTAAATCCCCACACTAGTGTCAGAAAGTGGATGAAATACTCCAACATAAACATTACATAGTTTTATTGTATTCCGGTTTTCGAGCGAGCTAAATTGCTCTAAGTTCGGGTCAGATACCCCTGATCAGTAGCCAAAGTTTTTTTTTAACGTATGTCAATACTGATAGAGAGGGACATGACATCCAGTTCAGTCACCTGTGCGTCAACTCTCCGCCACAGGATACAATTATGGAGGTTGTCTACATAAATCCACTTTTTTTTTTTATCGTATGACACATTTGACCGTGAGGTACTTTGACGTCCAGGTTCAGTCGTCTTGTGTGTAGACTATTAACCTACTGGTTTCACAGGATATAACATAGGAGGTTGTCTACACGTCATATCCACAATGAGGTGATTGATGTGATGAAATTGAACAGGGAGAGTATTAAACCTAAACTAAGCCTAAATTACCAACTTCTGGCAACCATTGGGATGATTCCTCTTTTGGGAAAAATACCCAAGTATAAGCCGGGAATTGAACCCGGGACCCTAGATTCGTAGCCAGGTGCATAGACCACTACCTATACCATGAGGCCGGATAGTAGCCGATGGTAGTTTCATTTATAGAAGAGATTAAACGGCACATGAAGATTTGGGCCTAGACCATCCATGGAATTTAATAATAATAATAATATAATAATATTTAGCACCGCGTCTTACTACCCGTTCGGGTTATACGCTTTAAGTACTAATTACGCTAACGGATTAGAATTGGAAGTTGAATGAGGAAGTGAACCCGCATTTGCGTGGAGGAGAGTGGATAACCATTAGGAAAAACCACCCCAGTTCACCCGACGAGATTCGAACCTCGATCTCCGTCCTCAGCAGTAGAGCTCAACACGAATGCGCGTTAGCAACTACGCCACCGAGGTGGGTCCCATGGAATTTGATCGGCACATAACAGTTGGGAAACTGACCCTTATTTCAAAAGTTCATCGCTTAGTTAGGCCATGATCAGTGACCAGGAAGAGTATAGTAATCGTTAGTTGGGCCACGATCATTGACAAGGAGGATTATCATCATCGCTTGGTTGGGCCATGATCACTGATCAGGATGATTATCATCATCGCTTAGTTGGGCCACGATCACTGGCCAGGTGGATATAACAGTTAATAGACCAGCGGGTAGATATAAATTCGGCCTCACCAATCTTTTTGCCTTATATTAGGTTAGGCTTGTTTAGATTAGGTTAGACAAGGTTAAACTAGGTCAGGCTGGGTTAGTTTGATTTTTTTGTGTCCTACTATCCATCACTTGCTGTTTACTTTCATCTTGAGAAAACACACCATCCTAAACGGAGCACCACAACAGCTGGGACAGAGTTAATACATTAGTACGTCTTGTTTACAATTCACAAGAAGGAGCTCGTAACCCAACTGTAATGTGGGATTAACGATACCCTTTTAAACGCAGGCCACAACAGTATACGTAACCATCTGTTATTGGATACGATACTCTTTTAAACGCAGCCACAACGATACTAACCATCTGTAATTGGGATTAACGATAATCTTTTAAACGCAGGCCAACAGGTATACGTAACCCAGCTGTAAGTGGACTAATGATACCCTTAAACGCAGGGCCTAACAATTATACGTAACCAGCTGTAATGTGGATTAACGATACCTCTAACGCAGGCCATAACAATTATACGTGTCCCATCTGTAATGTGGATTAACGATACCTTCTAAACGCAGGCCACAACAGTATACGTAACCATCTGTAATGTGGATTAACGATACCTTTTAAACGCAGCCACAACAGGTATACGTAACCATCTGTAATGTGGGATTAACGATACCCTTTTAAACGCAGGCCACAACAGGTATACGTAACCCAGCTGTAATGTGGGACTAATGATACCCTTTTAAACGCAGGGCCTTAACAATTATACGTAACCCAGCTGTAATGTGGGATTAACGATACCCTTCTAAACGCAGGCCATAACAGGTATACGTGGCCCACTTTCAATACGCCCATATGACGAACCCAACAGGTGGTCCATATAATGTAGAAAACCTTTATTAGCTAAATGAAAAGGAAAATTTTCTAGTGGTGTCCCCTAGAACTGTTAGCTTTATATGCCTTTGGAGCCACTACTCACATTGGTGGTCACATGATCTAAGGCATCAATGTCACAATTGGCGGCCGATATGGCTAAACTGGCAGGTCACGAATACTGATTTTTGGTGACGAAGAGATTGATGCTTAATCTTTACCGGTGCACTGAGTGGTTCCACATGTTATTTACGACTGTGGGTTCCTCATCCCTCTCCACGCTATACGGTTGGACTTCTCAATTAGCACTTTCCATTATTTTCATTAAATAAAATAGTTAATTACTTGGTGTTGATACATCTTAAATACTAGGGACCACACTTCAGCTTCATTGCTCTAGTAGATGTCTACAATTCTTGCCCATCTTTATATATTGCCCATAAAGCTAAATAACATGCGTATCCAAATAACTGCATTGGACCGTCTAATGTCAACCCTTACCAACTCTTTGGCATTACCCTAATTTTAAGATGACCAGACGTCCCGTTTTAGAAGAACGTGTCCCACTGTCCCAAATATTGCCTGTGGAACGCATAAATGTCCCTCTTTGGAGGGAAATGACCTAAATTTTTCTGAAGCCACGAATCAATTAAATTAACGTTCTGTACATTATGTAATGTGGAAAAATGGTTGAAAATATTTTTACAAAGCTTTGTTGGAAGAGTATTCTTTGTTGTGTGCTCTACGCTAGCTAAACAATTAAAAACGTTGACACGTCCTCCCTC